>LR736875.1:5583795-5722553 GCA_902654985.2 Oryctes borbonicus
TGATAGATTCAGAGATATTTCTTCGAGGTAAGGTATATCTTCAAAAATTTTTTTTGCTCAACATACTACTCAATAATAAGAATAATTTATTTTGTCTTGAAATCTACATAGACATAAGACTAATCAAAATAAAAACGAACAAACAAGAATATTAAACAAGCAAGTCCCATAGTTAGACGTTAAAAACAGATACTGAAGCATTACGCGAACACTCTGAGAGAGGAAGGACAAATTTCAGATTAAATTTCTTAATAGCTTCATTAAATTAGGCGGGGAATGACAAATAGAAGTAGTTTCCTTTAATCCTTGCGTATAGCAAGATTCCGCGAGTAGCAGTGGTACTGATGCTATAAATTACAACATTATTAACGGATAAAAAAATATTAACAAAAATTCCATAAAACTCTCGCAACATTCCAACATCCTTCGTTATGTAAACCGATCGTTAAAGCTTATAGAAATTAATATACAGAAATAGTTTTTAACTGCTTTAATTACGTATGAACTATGCTGCATGCCATGCACACATGTATGCACACGTTATATAATCGGTAGAATCTAAAAAATAATTAATGCTAGTCAGCAAGTAGTTTAATTATAATTGCCCACTTATAATTCTCATTAATAAAATTATGGAAATTTCAAATATCTTTACGCTGGGAGAGCCCATTTCCGCTTAATAATAAAACGCTTATGTAGTTTTATTAAAACGCCAGCCGTGTAGTAATTAAGTCTAATACGGATAAGCATTGAAGAATGAATACGGTCTTACAAGCCTTTGAGACGTAATCATAAGCAATTATGAAGTCTTGTTAGTTTGTTAATATTCATAGTTTGAATCAGACGAAGATCTTAGCCGTTTATCGATGAAGATAAATGTTAATACTGCCACAGATCATACAAGGTCGAGCCCAAAATTTAAATGATGTGCGTGAACAGACGTAATTGCAATCAAAAGTTTCAAATATGCCAAAGAATTACGCACAGAAAGTTACATAAAAGGAAGTTTATGAAAAATTTAAATTGTCACCAAATAGTTCAGACAAAAACATTTCTGATTAACCAACACGTACAACTAGATTCCAGGAAAAAATACGAGCCATTGTCCAAAATATCCAACTATTTGTCAACAAAATTATAAAAGGTACCAGAATAGGCCAGACTATGGAAATTTGAAAAATGAAATGTAGAAACAGGTTTTCAGCCCATCGAAAATGACTTTTGGACTCCTCCAAAATTTTAAATTTTTAAATTTTAAATTTAATTTAATACCTCCGTATTAAATCCAGACTTGACCTCTAGTAGACGATAAAAAAAAAATATCAGCAGATATATAAAGCCCTGTAAGTGGATTTTAAGATGAAGGAAAAGTCGTAGTAGGGCACTATAATATGATTATAAGACGAAAATTAGGAAAGATTAAAAAGAATTAAATTATTCTGTAGAATTCCGTCAGAAAATTTTGATAAAGAGGAAGAATCGAGACTTGCCAAAACTAAAAATACAGGATATGATACTGAAGATACAACAATTCAGATTCTACAGATTTTAAACATCAGCAGAACTTAATTCCACAAACTTACGCGAACATCCCGTCGCAGTAATCCTGAAAATCCTAAACCTGCCTGAACGCTACTTAAGCCTAAGCTCTGTATAGATGTGGTATCGTCTCCAAGATCCCAATGAATGGCTGTGAGATGAGGTAGATGGAAGAATATATAAAAATATTGTTTGTAGTCGCAGCAACGACTGCATGAACATGTTGTACCATAGACAACACATTATTGAATAACCTGTATAAAAGTTGTCTCGAATGACGCGATTTGCTTTTATAGAATTTGAAAATTCTTGTCCGCAGCCAGTATCATGGAAATTCCAAATTCTTTTGTGGATTTACCAAAGATATGTTTTTTTTTAATAAAAATTTGATATTAATGCCAACTGATGGAAGGAAAAAGTTTTATTCGAAAGATTAAATAACACACATCACATAATATATATTGACCAACTATAAAAGACACGGTTCTGCTTCCTTGTAAACGTCAAGAGCCTAATGAGAAAACAGCGGTAGTAATAAAACGATACAATTTTTCGATTATTCTACAAAAATAACGTCGGTTCCCGTAGGAAAACGTACCGAACTCATTAATCACAAGGCCGTGCGTGATATCGGGGCGAAAATGTTATACCAGCACGCCAAAGTCCACTCCATAATTTACGCCGCACAGTCCATTCCCCGGAGAGAATACAGCGGATCTATTATGTTATTATTATGTTCATGCGCGATCTATAACGCCAACAAAAGAAGGCGGTACATTCGTTCTCGTTTCGAGACCACGAAATACGCAAAATACGCGCTTTTATTACTCGTTGGCGTGTCTCTTGTGTGTGGGAACCAATTAGCTTGATGACAGGTCGATTAACGACCTTGGGCATTGTTGTTTGTACACTTTTGATCGTAGAAGTTTGTCCAAGCGAAACATCTGTACAATCTTACCGTTCAAAGACTCTAGCCAACTTAACAGGTATGAAATTAATGTTGTTTCAAACAACAACCTACTTAAATATTTTTAGGTGCTATTAGAAAACAATATCCAAATAACACTAAAACCCCAAAAATGCTATTCATCGATTTTAGGCACGCGTATGGCTCGATTATAAAAACACGTCTGTATGAAGCCCCGAACAAATTGATTAAATTGAAGAAAACGGTGAACACGATAAAAGCGGAGAATTTTCCAGCAAATTCACAGCAAATTCAAGATCCTTTGTGTATTCAACCTATTACTTAAGAAAATACGGAGAAACAGCGGGATTAGAACGCAGGAACTGATCTACAACAGCAAAAGTCAAGTTCTCGCATATGCCAATGATGTAGTACTGATGTGGAGGATAGGGGAGAAACTCCGTAGAATTTTCAAACTGTTCGAGGAAAGGGCAAACAATTATGGGTTGCATATAATGAAAACAAAACCAAATACTTAGAAATGGGAGAAATAACCGGAACCAACGAAGTCGAGCAACAAGAAGAGAGAAACGGATGCCGAGAGAACTGTTGGAGCGCTCCAGAAGGGCTTAAAGCAAAGAAGGTCTTGAGAGAGAGAAAACTAAAACTATATAAAACAGTAATGTAGCCCACAGTAACGTAAATAAATGATGTAGCACAATAATCTTCATCAAAAAAGTTATTCTCGCAAACAAATCGCTGAAAAATTAGACCTTGCTCTATCGATTGTAATATATACCATCCGCCTACATCAAGAAACAGGTGAATTGTGCGTCTAGAAAAATCACGGATAACAATGCGGTAAATGATCGTTTACTCCAATTAATAAGCAAATGAAACCGGTAAAAACAGCACGCGAGACCGCAAGAGAATTCAATAACGGAAAGAAGCGTCAATACAATGGAACGCCGATTAATACAAGGTAACTTACAAAGATGTGTAGCAGCTAGCAAATCATAAAAAGCGAGCATGAAAAGATCAAAATTGGCCCTCAGAGCAATTGAAGAATATTCTGTGGAGTGAGAAATTCCTATCTCAAATGTTCGGTCAAAGAAGAAAACCTATCGCCCGAATTTGCAAATATTATTTGGATGAACAGAACTAAGCCAATATTTTGACAGTTAAGAACTTGATTGACTTAGATGAGTGCCTTACTTCTAAGGAACATCTATGAAGTGCAAGTATTCCAAGTCATTCCATAATGGTAGTTTTTATTCCCCCATGAAAATGAATCTATTTTCCCAATTTAAATCAATCTATTTGGCCAAACTTCCCTGGACGATAGTGTATATGCGAAGGCGTTATCCCCTTTTCCGTACGTCGAATTCGTTTTCTCCCGTCAGAAGGCGTTAAAGCGTTGGCTTACGTCCAAGCTGACGACGACGACTTTGGATAATGACGGTAGCGACGACCGACGTCCACTTAAACTAATTGATCTGTTCAGAAAACTGCAGTTTTTAGTCCCGGGATTGTGTGGACGCCGATTCTGTCCTTTTCCTTCTCGCTCCTTTCGTTCGCGCTTAATCCAACGCTATCCGTGAGCGGTGCGGCTGGTTTTGCCAATAAAAGTTCGTCCTATTTCTTTTCTTTTCCTTGTCAACGACGGGAAAATAAACATCCGCCACTTTTCGCTCAAACGAGCATCGAAAAGGATGTCCAAGACAGAAAGAGATTCCATTCGTAAAGCTGGCTTTTGTGCTAAAACAAATCTAATTTCGTAAAGTATTTAATCTAAGTAATTACTACCGGATTTTTGCCAGATATAACAATTTTATTGGAAATTGCTTAAATGCTGGTCTTCAAATAGAATTTTGGCGATAGTGTTTTTTCTTTTTTACATAACGTATCCGTCAGACGAACACATACAGTAAGTTGCCCGGAACAGTAAATCTTCCGAAACGTTTCTAAGTTGTTATTGTGAAGCAATGAGCTTACATCAAAGGATTATAAAGAGATATATGCCTCCATAAAACAAAGGTGTGCATTTTTTAAATATTCTACAGTTAAAACATCCTCTCTCTAGGCCCTGCCCACTCCACATGCTGCTATCGAGAACGAGGCAACGTTTTCGCAACAAATAAGATCTGTTCCAAACCCTGAAGATGAAATAGATCAATATCCCTGAATCTACTGTTACCAATTTAATAGCATCAATGCCTCTTGCTTTTGTTTTACACAGCACTATACACAGTTGGCCTAACAAAAATTTTAGTTGAATTTGAAATAAAGTGTTCTACATTTTCCTCTGTGGCTATCCGAAAGGAAAACTAGCTAGAGCTAGAGCTGGATCAAAATATTGCTCTAGCAATGGTTTGCTCTAGAATATTGATTTTTGTTCTGGAATTTGGAAATTCAATCAACAACACATAAGCGAAGGGGCGACGGAAAGCTCTTGTGGTAGTTCGTAGCGCTCGTTTTCAGAGTTACTACAGGATACTCTGATAAAAGTTTGTTTAATGCTTGAACAAGGCGGTTATGTGCCGTTTTACCTCTTGCTTTGTAATATAAGCGCTTGCCGAAGTTGCCTTTTTTGTTAAATACGTACACATACAATGTTTAAAAGGAATATAAATGACATGATGAATATTTCCCCCAAGCCTTCCCTCCAGCAGTTCTACGATTGCTTACCACGAGGTGGCGTGCGCAAGAAGCGCTTTAGAAAACTGCACGTGCAAAAAATTCTCGCAGACTTACCATTGGGGAACAGCAGTACCCAATTTATGTTGCTACTTCCTAAACGGCAGACACATAGAGAGCGCCAAGAAATGCCTACCTCGTTGTTTCGAAATGTTATGGCATTACTTGTGACGTAACAGCGACGCAAGGTTAGGGAGTTAAAATATTCTCGGAACCACGCTGATGACGTCGAATAGGCAGAAACATGTCCGTGGGTAGTATATTTTTTTCTCTCCTTATGCTGCGTTTGCCGTAAATGATTCCATCAATACCATGAGGAAGCTAATGAAGAGGCCTTAACAGCCATTATGACACAATGATTACAGAAAAACTAAAGATTACTCCGGGAATATTAGCAAGCTTTTTTGAAGAAATAAGCTCTTCAAGAACAATTTTTAATACCCTGCCTAAATCCCCCATATGCAAAAACAAGGCGGACGCGTAGTCCCCCACGTACTAAAAATAGGTTAGATAAAGTTAATGCGTTAATAATCACAAATACCCAGTTAATCCAAAAGTGGATGCTAAAACGATTCGAAGAAATCAATACGCTTCCCAACAGCGATTATCTTATCTATCGATAACACCTTGTTACGCTCTCTGCAGACTTACGGTCTTTCTCATAATACATCGGGATAATCCCCAGTAATGTTATCTGGAATTCCAGGTTGGCAGTTAGGAAATGCGTAAGTTTCCTTTAATAAAAGACCGTCGATTGTAGATTACAGTGATTTAACTAAAGCAATATCGAGAAATGTGCCACATATGTTTTTTATTATTGTCAAGAATAATAGGTTTAAAGTTTCCGGCATTGTTTTGATCATCGTTAACGCTGATCTGATAACGGTGATAACGTGGCTGGTGTATTTTTCATTATTGATTTTGTCTAATGTAATGCAATGACACATCAAATTTTTTCCAGGAAAGGTTTTGTTTTTGTCACGCCACCAATAAAAATTATGTAAAGTTGTTCTAAATAAAATATGTGAATATCAACAAAGTAAAAGCATTATTATCGTCAGTGTGGACCAATATAGTAACACAACAAGTCATTAGTACGTATCAGCGATGATTCAAGCAAATGAATTATTTATTTAAGACCAGCTCGACTAAACATTGATCTTGAAATACGAAACGGACAACTATCATTTATTACAATTCCTAAATGCAATATGCTATACAGGTGGCAAATTCGTCGGGATCATAAGAACAGGCTTCGCTATCGTATATACAGTGCGTATATCCGTTTGAAATGGAACCACCCCGTTGAGCTTGTATATCGCAATAAAATGAATCCATTTCTTTTATATATATATATATATATATATATATATATATATATATATATAATGGAGCAGAAAGTCTATTTCCACAATTTGAGAAAATCATCTGAATTTTTAATCGCATTTACAAACATTGGTTTCATTTTAGTGTAAAATAGAGGTTTTACCAGGGTGTTACCATTTCAAATGGGTCACACTGTACATAAATAATATCACGCGCGCATTGTCGATTGAATTTGTGTATGTACCGACTAAGTTTGCAGAAACGAGCTGCGCTTCACGAAATTAGCAGAGACTAGACAGACTCGTGTTTATTCGTCTCATAAGAAAGGGTTCGTGTTGTCTACTGGTTTCCCCGAGAGTCTACAAAACACGAGTCTGTCTAGTATCTTCTAATTGCGTATTCGTTTCTGCAGGGTTAGTACCGACAAACAGATAGTTCATTGGTGCCAGTGAAGCGAATATTATTAATTAATAAAATTCGCTTATATGACAGGGAAGTCTGCCCTTATAATCCTATAAATTTGCCAGCTCTAATGATGACTGATCACCAGCCGCACTTGCGTTGCATCGAACCTTAGAAATCTTTACCTGAACAACCGGTCAGGCAAAAGATAACTTGTATTCGCTAGGCGTTATGCCCATTTGTTTAAAGTTAAATAAAAGAGAATAACAAAATTTACTTTGATTTTGTTACTCCAACGGATTCCGAGAAACGATGCCTACGGTAGCTTAATATTAGCTAGTACAGTCACTAGCGCACCATTCTGTATATTCTAATTTAATCTAAAAAATCTAAAAATAGCGCTACAGTTAAACGTAATCCAAAATAATCAACAAAACCGAACAAACAGCATACATAATACAAACAGAATGGGCTGGTCGGTTGGGAATTGCCAGACTCGGCCACCTACGTCTTTCCAAATATAACAGATATCAAAGCAAACATATCCTCATCAACTCATTAACAAACTTTCAACAATTTACTTGAAATTTTACGCAAACATCTGTTACCGAACGCTTTCCTCATTCTGAAACTGAGAAAACAATTACGAAAGCCAACAAATTAAGACTTCAAAAAAAAAAAAAACGTTAGTCTTTAAGGTAACCGCTAAACGGCGGTTTAATAAACAGGCCCGCGTTAATTAAATGATGTCCTTTTACGGGACGCTCTTTTTCTCGTAAACCATTTTCGATATCCTTATATGCGAAAATGTTTATCTTGAAAGACGTAGAAGGTGAGCCTTAAAATCTCTTATAACTCTATTATTATAAGCTGCGACTATTAAATGACTAACGAACAATTTCTTTTGGAATACCCTCCAGCTTAAAGTACAGCTACATACATGTTAAATTTGGATTTTTGGCACCTGTTTGCGTCTTTGAAAGGCTGTATTCAGTTTTTGTACAACTTGTTAGCTTAAAATGCGAAATATCCTATTACCGACAACAAAAGAACACACGCGATTATCTGCAGACCGTTAAATCACCCAGTATTGTTGAAGAAGTCTTTACACCCAAAAAGAGTTTTGAGAAAAAAAAATTACCTTAAACAAACGGCAATTCACAACGTGAACAACAATGGACGTTACTTTGCGTTGGGACCCAAGCCATCAAGAGATCGAAGGTAATGAAAAAGCAGACAAGCTGACCAAAGAGGCAGCGAATATGCTCTTTATCGGTCCTAACCTCTTCTGTGGCCTACAAGAGAGCCACATCAAACAAGTAATTAAAACATGGGAGGACATTCAAAAATTGGGAAAATTTTCCAGGACAAAAACAGACGAAAGCATTCATATCAGGCTCGCCTACGACAGCAAAAATAATTAATTAAAAATTCGCAAAGGCGACCTTAGATTGCTGACGGGATTTTTGACAGGTCATGCAGCCACAAAATATCACCTATTCAATTTAGGAAAAGCTGAAGATCAAATTTATCGTCTATGCCTAGAAGATCTGGAGACGGCAGATCACATTCTATGCGAATATGTTGCCATCAGTCGCATTCGACAATAACATTTCAGTAAACCATTTCTTACATCTACTGAGCTGAAGGAAGAAGATCCTAGAGTAGTATTAAGGTTTATCAAGAACCTTCACCTCTTCTAACACATATAAGGGCATTTTGTTACAATAGACCTATCAAGGTCGCAGTGCCTAAAGGAATGTGTACCATAGCCCAACTAATAAACTATTTATTTGCTACATTAAATATAACTGACCAAAAATCACATAGAGCCGAATGGATAGAGACAACTCTCCCGCTGTATAGTCCAAGTTCAAAATATTTTATTTGTATATTTTACGCAAAAAAATAAGGATAATGAGCTGACTGATTAACGTCGTTTGATGTAAATTCACTGAAACCATTTCAAGAAACTCCAAAGACCCAGGTAAAGGAAATAGCGAAATGTTACATTCTTTGGACCTAATTAGCTTCATGTTTGATGGGACCGCCTGACTTGCCATGCTAAATTCAGCTACCCATTTTCCTTACTTTGAACGATAGAATAATTTTTTTAATGCAGAACACAATTAATATTCTTTTGTTTTATTAAGTTACAATTACATTGGTACACCTCCATTGAAATTTTGAGAAAACTAACATAGTCTGCACGTAACATAACCACCATGCCAATTATTTAATCAAAACCACCGGAAGTGTGTTCACATTCAAAGAAATCCGACTCAAAGGAATTAATTAACCGCATACTTTAAGCGTCTGTATGAAAAATGAGATTACATTCCATACTTCCTTCACACCTAGCTTATTTGCGGTTAACTACGTTGAAAGTACACACTCCCAGGATTAATATTCTTCCCGTTACACACAGAGTTCCAGTAATCGTCGAATTGAACCACGATCAACGAGACACACCTATTCGTGTACCGTCCGCGCCAATCGGAATGACCGGTTCAAGTTACGGTTTAAGACCTTCACTTATTTTTTCTTCTTAGTTTTTTTTTTTTTTTAAATAATACAACATTCGAAGATGCGTTTTTGTTTGTTTAATTGATGTTGATGAACGTTGCAGAACATAAAAGTGAATGAAATGTTGAAATTAAATATGAAATTTTTTTTTGTGGTTGAATTGATACATGTGAAACACTGGCGTTGTTATAAAATAATTAAATCTTTAAATGTGGAAATTGGAAGAACAAAGTTACGTTAAATGTCTTTAATAAGGGAAATGGATAAAAAAGGGAAAGCTTAGATTCATTGGAAATCAAACAGACAACGGAAATAAAGAACCTCATCGATATCAAACTGCAAGGACAACTTAAGTTGGGTGGGAGAGAATACCCAACCTACGAGGATCACCGACAAAATCGCGAGAGCCTTTTCATATCTTTAAAGAATTAGTAAATTTAATTTTTTACCCTGACAAATACGAAGAAATTTTTAATACTTTCGATCCATATCCTTCAATGGAAACTGAAACTAACAACAGAGTTCCTTTTGTAGATAGTTTGGTTGTCAGGAATACGAATACTCTTGTCTTAAATTGCTGCAGAAAGGCAATTATTAATTAATAATTAATTTAATTCTTGAATTGAAGGGACGTATTGTACCAAAAGACTTATTAGGGGACTTAAGAAATAAAAGTGAATTAGACAAAAAAAATAGTTGCTTTCCACGTGAGGCTGGAAACTTGTCAGACTACCCTCGTAGAAAAAAAAATATTCTTAAAAGAAATGTAAAATATCAATTTGACTAACATTAACAAAAGATAAAGAGAGATAAAAAGAAAGGCCGTATATAGGTATAAAGGTGACAGTGATATAAACAGGTCATTTCAATTGTACAGCATTGTACATAGATACATACTTCTCTACATACTGCATGTTTCACAAGATCGCCGCTTAACCCGACGGTGTAGCTCGCAGATAACAGGCGGCCGCGCGAATTAATAAACGATGAATATTAATCTCGCTTAGCCGACTGCGCACGTCTCGTTCCGAAACGTGAATTTGTCCGCGATGTCGTAAATTACACGTTACGACCGCGTTGCGGAACATCCTAGCCGTCCCGCAATCAATTAAACTTTTCCGAACATAAATTACCGCCATTTCGGCTAGATGGCCCGAACGATAGAAAGTAACCAATTAAGCTCGTATTAATACGCTCGTAATTTATGCGAATCGCGAAAAAGATTCGAAACGGGATTTCAGGAACTACTTATACGGATATTTTTTATGCGTTTTAGGTTTGAAAGCAACATTGCGCAATCGCTACAATAACACGAATAAACAAACGGTTTTTATCGCGTGAGTTACCGCCAGCTTCACCAAACGACTTTTTTTCGCATAGAACCTAAAATGCGTGTTTAATTGCGTTTATTTTTGCACGCAAATTTTCTAATATTTTTAACTAGCCTGCAAAAAATCAGCTTCAACTGAAGGTAACTTGATTTTTAATGAGATAGTAAAGCTCGAAGCTTTACGCAGCAACTTCAAATGGCACTTGGTTAAGTGATGCAAAACGTAGTCCAATTAGAAATCTCTTCAACGTAGTTTTAGTATTTAATCAAACCAAATAAATAGTCCCAAACTTTGCATTTTTGGTATTTCGGTGAAAAAGTTAGCTTTAATTTACAACAAAAGTTGACTTCCTGGAACCGGTAAACAACGGATGAAAAAAAAATATCACTCTTACAGAGAAGTTAATTAATCATTTTCTACTTTATAAATAAACCAAGCTTTATAAACTAGAGCTCAAGTAGCTGCAGGACCATCAAATGAGATGAAACGGATCAAGTGAAATCAAGGCGGAGCGAAGCAAGGTTACGATATTTACTTGATTTTTATGTGCAAATGTTAGACCACCGACTGTCCTGAGGTCCTGTTCCGATTACTCAACAGTGTTTGGTTATTGTTTAAGTAGTGAAAGTTTTGTTCGAGGCTAGACAACTATTTTGCAAACTAATTCATGAATAGAGATGACAAAGGCAGGTGAATTATTATTTTTTTTGCAGCGATTAGACAGACTCGCGTTTTGTCGACTCTCAGGGAAACCAGTAGGCAAATGAGACGAACAGACACGAGTTTATCTAGTCGCTTGAAAAAAGTAATAATTTCACCTGCTTTGGTCATCTCTATTCATGAAATTGATACTTTGCAAAATATTAAAACAAGCTGTTCCATAGCAGCATCTTTTGTATTTTCATAAATTCTCTCATTGTTTTTTGTTCTAAATAACGCACACGTTTATTTCGGTTAACCCAGCGCAGTGACGCTACTGCTAAGCAATCGACTTGTTGCGCTCTAGTAATCTATCAGCTGAAGTAATACGTGGCCAAACGATGAAGAAAGAAATCGAAGTACATAAGTAATACGGAATTTTTAAAAAAGCACATACCTACCTACGTAGACCAGAAAATTAGTGCTATACAATATTTCTTATTTTAAGCCCAAGTTATGTGAACACAGAAGAAAAATTCGAGATATCCTTGCAGAGACAATGACGAAATTATAATTATGTATTATCTACAAAACAGGTACGTCATTGGACATTGTTTCGGAATTTGGAACAAAAGTTTCGACAGCTGTACCATATTAAATTAATACATTGTGCATTTCATAAGGGCATGTGTTGTTGCACAACTTATCTTTATTTGATGTTCATTTCGAAGAGGAACAAAGAAGCGCTGAACCAGGCAGAGATGACAAGTGGTGGCAAGTGCAAGTTAGGGATCAAGTTATGAATTATTTGCGACTTGTAATTTGAGAAAAAGAACCAATAAAGTTATCTTTAGGGTTAAACGTTGTTTTAACAATAGTCTTAATGGAACCTTTTCCATAACCTGTTTTTACGACATAAAAAATTTTGGAAATGTTCACTAGTAAGGTTGCCATCGACCTGGAAAAGTCAGGGAGTTGCCATATGAGTTCTTCTCAATTTAATTTTTTTTTGTTTAATGTTTATAAAGAAATTTAAAAAAGAACGCTAAAGTTATAGGTAGGTATATTTTAATTTACTTTTAACTTTTAACAAATATTGAAAAAAAAGTTTAGTTTAACAGGTTTGTGTATACGTTTATAAAATATACGAAAACCTAAATTTCTAACAGAAGCGATGCATTCTGGTGAGTCAATTTAGAAACTTCTTCAACATTTTCCTGTTTTTCTGGTTCGTTTCTGAAAATACCAATAACCCACTCAAAGGCTCTAGAAATAGAAGAAATATTCACCTATAAGCACATCCTTTCAGCTACAACTTTTTTAATACTTTCCGAAACAGCTCTTTTTTAAAACTTTAGAAACAAATGAAGTGGTAAGTACTTACTTCTTTCACTTTCACTCATTTCTTTAATCGAAATAGAGCAAATAAAATAGGTATTGGTTAGAAATATAATTCTACGTAACAAGCAGATGATAGATGTGAAAGGAGAGAGACACTTCGGAGTTTTCGTTCGTCCCACGCGAAACCGGTTCGTAATCCCAAATTGGTTCCGAATCGATAACGAATGTGTCCCACGAACAAAGCTATTATCAAATATGCAGAATCGGAAAGGACGAGGTATCTAGGAAAAGAGGCATGTACGGTACTGTGTAAAGCAATAATGTAAAAAAATGCAATATTACGCGGCTGGAGCAACAGTTTTTTATATAAATATAGTGATTTGAATTAAGCAAGATGTAAATGAAGGTCTTAAATCTCACAAACTCTATTTAATATGATATAAACTTGCGACCGGTTTCGAGCTAATTGCTCATCGTCAGGCCAGTGTTCTGTACACAGTAGAAACTTGTTATATTAGTTTTATTTTAAAAGTTTTACATTTCTCGTTTTTATTACTTTTCCAAATCGCAAACGTACATATCATCATATCCATAAAGTTTTACGAACAGAAAATTAAAATCAAAAACTACACTAACCCGATTAACTTTTGCAAACAAGAAGTAAAAATATAGGAACGTTATATACAGCGTACAACTGTATTACCTTCATGTCTTAAACAAAGCTATAGTTTATATCTTGCACGGGCAATACCTTTCAACAGTCTCCGAATATTATAAGATAATTTACGCCTACCTGTCTATAAAGCGCAATGTAAAGTTTAAATTGCTTATAAACGTATTCATGGACATTCCTATTTAACTTGTGCAGATTTATTTAAACCTAGCGTAAATTATAGAATAATATTAACAGTTAATAACCGTGGCACGGCGTTTATTTAATCGTTGCTTTAGTTTGTAATAAAATTTACACTACGTAATAAAAATGACAAATAACGTCAGAATTGGAAAGCTTGAAAATAGAGATTGGGACGCATTTAGAATCGTTTTTTTTAAATAAATGACGCTTAGATATGGAATTTTAATGAACTACATTAACATTGAAAATTAAATTTTCAACTAATAATGTACTTTAAATAAGCTCCCATAGTTTTAATGCATGTAAAATGTTTACTTTTCTCATGATTAATAGCGTTAAAGTCGTTAGTAATATTTATAAAATGTAAATAGCGTCAAAACATTTACTCAAACTATTGTGGTGTGTGATGGGCTAATGGTGGAATGTATCGATTTTTTGCACACTAATCGTTCGAGGGTCAAGTGTACCATAAGAGAAAATAAATGCTTAAAATGTATATTTCGCCATAGTACATACCCGAAAATCTTTGAATATTTACTATGCAATTATCTAATTTTAGTATGTTTACTCGAAATCACTTAACCACGTCATTTCTTTTTTCAAAGGAATTGACGCTAGATGGAACATGGAACGGCCATATTTCCATTACTAAAATAATGGGTTAAATTTTGCCCAAATAAATGTTTAACACGAAAATTGAAAACACATAAAAAAAGTGTCTAGAAGCAATAATCAAAATAATGCTAATATACACTCTCCGACAAAAACTTAGACACGGTAACATGTTTTACGGGTTTTAAGGGTTACAACATTTCTTTGCGAAACTAACAAGGTATCTAATTAAGTTTTTATTCATAAAAGTAAAATAAACTTAAAAATATCTCCTCCAGTAATATATGAACTAAATAATAAATTATTACTCCAATGTTTAAACAATTTCCGCGACAAAAATTTAGACGCTCTGTTGCAAATGTAAAACAAAAATCAACAAATGAGTGATCAGTAATGCGTAGATCCTCGATTGTTCTTAATCACTTCCAATAGTCTGTTATTAATAGATTTATATAAATTTAACGCATAATTTTGAGGGATATTCCGCCATTCAGTCGCTATTGAAGTTTTCAGTTCCTGTACCGTGAAATATTGACGGCTTTCGCCATAAACGCGACGTGCCAATTCACCCCGCATGTTTTCAATAATGTTTAAGTCTGGTGACCGTGCCGGCCACTGTAATGTTTTAATCTTTTTCCCTTTAAACCATTCAGTAATGTTTTTTTGCTTTATGAATTGGCGCGTTATCCTGCTGAAAAACAAAATTGCGCCCGGCGCATTGGTTTCCAAAACGTAGAAGATTGTCACGCAATAAGTCTTTATACGTCACAGATGTCATTTTGTTTGTGCAAAACACTATCTCACTTTTATCGCGAAATCCAATCGCTGCCCATATCATCACAAATCCACCCCCTAATTGTCTGGTTATTTTCACTTTTGGTTCCTTTCTCAGATCATGATAATAATGCGAGTACCCATCCGGTCCGTCCAAATTAAAACGTTTCTCATCGGAAAATATAACTTTTTCCCATTGTTTCTTCCAGGATACGTGTTCTTCGGCTAATCTCCACCTCGCTTCTTTGTGTTTCGCCGAAAGTGGCGGTTTTCTCAACATTTTCATTATCGGTGACGCCTTTAAAATTGTTTGAACATTACGCACGTGCGTTTGTACCCGCGCCTATTCTGCAATAACTCTCGTACACGCAGAAGAATTGGATGCACACCGCAATATCATGCGTTTATCCCGCTCACTTACAGTTTTCGGTCGCTCCTGGCCTTTTGGTTTGCCGTAATTTTCCGGATCTTTTAGGAAATTTCTAACGCAATGATCGCTTCTTCGTAACCGACGAGCAATTTCCTTCTTACTAACACCATCCTGGTGCCAGACTAGAACTTTACCCATTTCTATCAAGGATAATTGTTTTTTTCTACCCATATTGCAAACACTTTATAAAATATAATTTCTCGTGGTGAAATGTGTACACTTTACCACCACAACCACTGCATATAAAGAGAAGCATCAAATTAAAACATTTTTGCTTATGTTAATGTAATAAATGCACAGGGTGTAAATTTTTGTCGCATTTAAAATTCCTATTTTGATCTGGGAAAATCTCAATTACCCTTCATAAAGCAATAAATACCCAGAAATATCTATAAATGGATTATTTACATAACAAGCATTAACAACCCTCATTTACATTTTATATAATGTCTAGAAACTTTGTTTCGTAAATAAAAACGATGCAGAGTCTGTTTTTGTCGGGTAATGTAGCTCACGGTATTCATGGAATTATTCACGGCAAAAACAGGGCGCATCTGCGCTACGCCATCTCGAGACCAGCAGTTCAAAAGCTTAACTGATTTTGCTGACCTATCGACACCCTCATACCTTACTGACACCCTACCAACAGTGGCTAACTAACCATCACGGATATTGGGCCGACCCTATGACGTTGTACCAACCATCAGCCAACCAATTGTGTGCTATTAAGGTCCTAGATCCGGTAGGACCAGTATTATGTTAAAATCGCACATGAACACTTTGTTTTTGTTTTCTATTTTTTTTTTTTTTTTTTTAAATGATCCGTTTTTGCGTTCTACCCGTTGAAAATAAATCATTATTATTCATAATGAAAAAAACCGTGTTCTCTATTGACTACATCGCTTAAAAGGAATGCAAACGTGTGGCCCGTAGCGTACGTGTGTTTTAATCAAATAATTACATCACAAAGTGCATTCGCTAAACACGCTATTAGTAGATAGTTCCAAACAATTCAAGGGCAATCGAGCGTTAAAAAAAGCGCGCCTTGATCACTAATTCGAATAGGCCGCCTTGAAAACGATTCGTTAATTAATTTTACTTATGAATGCTTCCACGGCTAAGTACATTAATTTAGAAAGCTGTTTGTGTTCTAAGTGCTTTGTAAACATAGCTTACATCATACCTTATGCGATAATGTAATAGCAAAATAAATATATGCGCTGTTAAACCTTATTTAATGTTATCTACCTCCAGGCTAAAAATTATTTTGTAGAGAGTGTACACTTGAAGTAACGGATTAAAAAAAAAACTACCTTTTTCGTGTATTTCATTTCAATTATACGCATTATTTAAAAAAAAAGGAAATAAGAGTATTTTGATAATGCGTGGCTATCGTAAAAAGGAGTTTTGGGTTTTCAATTCTACTTTGCCTTATAAACTTCCTGCCAATTTCACAAGGTCGTAATAATAATAATAATATATTGTTGGAAGCTTATTCAAGGATTAACACAATTACAAAGAAGAACACTATCTTCTGGACTTTCCTCCAATCGAACTTGCTTCGTGATAAAAGCGCACAGCTATAGGAGCTCAAATGTCTGGTTTTAGGGAGATAGTAGCTAATATAGCCAAAAATGGCTATCCAGACGTTCTCGTGTTAAAATCTACAAAAGCGGTAAAGAGTTATTAGACCACAGGTAGTGCGGCTCTGAGCGCATAAACGAAGAAGCGACGTCTGGCAATCGTGGAAGTTTGTAACGCTAAACAAAACTAACCACATGATTGGCTCTGATTAGTTTATTTGCGTTGGAACAACGCTTATGTCTTCTCGTAAGTTACTGTAAACTTAACTTAATGGTAAATAAAGAATTATGTTGAGCATGGGTGGTTGCTGCATTCTTGCAGAAATATACCACAAATGCTTTCACCAAAGCACCGTAACTTTTTCTGATTTGTTATTTTGGAATGAGCTCTCGAATCCTTTTAATGCGTCAACGTTCTTTTGTACTACATCACATTCCATATATACGCTGCACATTTTCGCCATCTTGATGCCGAAAATAAGCATGAAATGAATGATTAGAACTGTAAACAATGAAATCTCAAGCATGAAATTACGATTAAAATCGACAATGTTGAATCCTGTTTCATCCCCCTACACTAGGCAAATTTGATGGAAACATTTTGGTTTTGTGTAGGTCGCGTTCGTAAATGTAAACAACTGCTTCTATTACTTCTTTGGAATTCGAGTATATTCTGTCCTCTTCCCTCCTCATTATACTCGCATGTTCTCCCAACAATTAAATTACAGCGTCAGCAAAAACAACGACTCGCATATCTGAGAAATGCACGCCTGATGCGATAAAAGTTCCATTCGGAATAGCGGCGATAGCGGTAAGATTCAGTGGGATTTTTTCCCGCGCGTGTTATCGCCATTTCGCTTATGCTACGAGTAACGTCACACATGTGTATGTGCGTATCTGTCGATAAATTACACATAACACCGCTGACGCAAACACCGCTTTCACTGCGGATTAAAAATCAAATTTCTAACCATATCGCGCCGTGAAAATTTATACCCGAAGCATGGTAAGCCTTCGTACGAGTTAACCCGATCCGCCTACATATAGCTCCCAACATTTCTTTTGTTACTCCTTTTGTTAATGAAAAGGAAGTGGAATGTGATTCACGCTATATAAAATGTGCTTAATACAGTATATAAGTAATCATATATTTACATAAATAACATTATAAAAGGGATCCGTTGCTAGCAAATACAAAAACAGTCAAACACGAAAAGTGATTTTTTTGATTCTGGGTTGGGAAGTATCGCTTTGCATTCGAGAATGAAGTTTTTTTCTGTGAGCGATAGCGAGCAAAAAAGCCCATCCGAGAATGCAAAAGAGACTTTGTAACCGTGTATTACGCAATCATGAAAATGAAACCTGCAACATTATGCTTAATTTGCTCGACGTTAAAAAGTGCATTCAATATTAGAGCAATTATGAATATAAAAAGATATAACATATAAAGACTCATTCCCCATTTGGAAAGTAAATTCGTCCGAAGAAATCCAAAACATACTGCCAAAAGTAAAAATCGTAATATTTATAGGAAAAAGCTCCTGATGGACAATTTTTATCAATGAAGGTTATTTCGTAATGGGTGTTCACGAGGTTTGTAGAACAGGAGAATTACTAAAATATACAAGACGAAAGTAATGGGGTTATCATTATAATTCCCGACTGCGAAACACATACTCAAAGAAAATTTTGTCATTTCGGCTGTATTTCATGTTACATTACATCGGAAATACTCTGCTTTGCGCTCTAAATTAAAGATTTTCCAGACATGAGAATTGGGAGTCTATTTCGGTGGCAAAAACGTACACTACCGTTCATATATTTGGGGACGATTAAAAAATACGTTAGTTTTTTTTTAATTCGAATAAAAACAAAAAGTTATTTGTAATTTAATTTACTTCTGTACATTGAGTACACTATACAGAACTAAAAATATTCCAAAAAGAAATGTTGTACTAATTATAATTAGGTCTATACGGATTTTTCGTCTATATCTCCACCCTTCAACTTAATTACTGCGGTACATATTCGTGGCATTCTTAGAATTAAAGATTTCAAAAATGTTGCTGGGATCTCGGTCCATGCTTGCTGGAGCTCTCTCCATAAATCTTGTGAACTAGTCACTCCTTTTTGGCGAATCCTTCTGTCCAGTTCATCCCGTATTAATTCGATAGGCGACAGGTCAGGAGACTGAAGCGGCCAAATCATTCTTTTTAAACGATCTTCTTCTTCCAGAGATGCTAGATAGTTTCTGCATATACGAGAAGAATGCTTAGGGTTGTTATCCTCTTGAAACGTTTCGACCTCGTAATCGTTCCCCACTTGGTACAGATTCTCTTGTAATATTTCGAGATAGCCCTCTTTACGAAGTATTCCCTGTATCCTTACTAAATTACCTACAGCTGTTCCCGCAAAACAGCCCCAAACCATTACGTTACCTCCACCGTGCTTCACTGTAGGCAGAATACACTGTTCACTAACTCTTTCGCCAACCTGTCGCCTAACGAACGTCCTCCTTTTGGAGCCAAATGTTTCAAATTTGGACTCATCTGTCCACAGCACGTTGCACCACTGTTCGAATGTCCAGTGTCTATGTTCTTGTGCCCGCTGCAATCTTTTTCTTTTATTTTGAACTTTCAGAAGCGGTTTTCTGGCAGCTACTCGTCCCTTTAAGCCTCCCGCAATTAATCTTCGTTTCACGGTCGAATGTGAAATAGGATTTCTTCATGAAACATTGACTTGCTGCGTTATTTCCGGAGCCGTTAGGAATCTGTTTCTTTTTGAAACAAGAACCATGAACTGATCTTCAGCAGCTGTTGTCTTCCTTTTGCGTCCAGAACGTTTCTTATCAGCCAAAGAACCCGTTTCCGCCACCCGTTTTAACGTTGTAAATACATCATTTGTCGATATTTTTAATTTTTTCGCAACTGCCATTGAGTATCCTTCATTACGTAAAGTAATAATAGCAGAACGCATTTCGATGGAAATTTCTTTTCGTTTTGCCATTTCAGCACCACCCCCGTTTATTACGATAGTTAAATTTAAACTAAACTACTATCAAGACCGACTTTATTTTAAATACAAGACGATATCTGCTTTGTTTGTTGTACTAAGTGTTCTGTGAATCTCACATTATTCCTTTGTGGAAATATTCGACAATATTTTCAAGTTTACGTTTACAACCCCATAAAAGGGATTAAGAGGAATTTTGCCTGAGGCTGTGGTAGAATATAAATGCGTTATAAATTTGATGGGATAGAAGAGAATACTGTTGTAAATTATGTTCATACATACAGAAATCTATACTCTTTCATATAAAACGCAATCAATCGTCAATATTTCAATTTTGCTTATTTTTGGGAGTTTTTCTTAGTCGTCTCCAAATATATGAACGGTAGTGTACATCGAGGATTCTACTAAGAACAAAATTCAAATTTCAAATAGAATATTTCCGAAAGTGGTTGAAATTTCTTGCTGTCAGCGTCGAAACTCGATATTTCATGGGAACATAAGTTCTACACCATGACTGGAGCTCCAGGATAAGATATGGTTTTATAAAATTGCCTTGCCTCCATGTCTAGATCGAAGAACGAATAAACTAACATTAATACGATTAAATCAATCGAATTAAATAAGTAACGGTTGTCTGAAATAGTCTCTACTCTAGACCAATTCGTCGTATCCATGCGCTAATCATCAAAAAGATACCAGTCATCGTAACGTCTCACCACGGATGGACACCTAAGGCCCCAAATTACGCTTTGTTTCAATTCCCTAATCCCAAGAGCTTTACCAAATTACAGGGACCGGCGGAGTACTCATATTCCTACGGAGTTGAAGACAATCACACTAGTGATATAAAAGCGCAGAAGGAGACGAGACATGGTGATATTGTTAAGGGTTAATATAGCTTCAAAGAAGTTGATGGTACCATTCGTACTGTCAAATATACCGTTGATAAGAAGAGCGGTTTCAATGCGGCAGTCACCAGGTCTGGATCCTCAAGCCGAACAGAAGAAGGTTGTTTTGAAACCGATTGTTGTACCAAATCTACATAATGATAAACACTATTCCTACTGTCCTAATGCTTTATTTCCTGTTATTATATGTGTATATTTTTTTATAAATAAACTTTATTTTTTTAAATTGGTTTTGTTATAAGATGTTGACATATATCCCTTGAATGAATCCCCAACTTTTTGAAAATAATCCTGTAACCACGAGTAACACAGCAAAAGAAAAATATTTTTCGATTATTACAGATTATTACTCCCTTATTACTGAAGATAGAGGGTAGGTTTAAGTTTGGTAAAGTTGCTAAATTTTGTGTCTGTTATGAATCCGAAGAAAAAATAGACCTATAACAACTATCTTTCGAGACTAAAAAAAAAAAACGAAAAAAACTCATACCTCTAGCACCTTTATTTTGCTTTACGGAAAAAACTAAAAACACATTCTCCAGATCACTTTTATATATTGCCAACCCATAATTCCAGCAAAATTTAAAAATCGCACGGCAAAAGCACCTAATTAAGCTGACGTTCTTCTCTAATATGTGCCAGACCGGGCAAGCATTTACACAATAAAGTTATCGGTTTACTAATCAAAAAATATATAACAGGAAAACATAATTTGGTTTAGAACCCAATGTTACAACAAAGAGCAACGTTTTTATAACTAACTTGTGGTGGTTAATCTATAATCATTTCTAACCACACTTGTACATCTAAATTAACCAATGTCCTGTTTAATTATCATTTATCGTCTTTGTTTGCTTATATTACGTTAAATGTCAATATAATTCCATTGTCGGCGAACTCCTCTTTTCAGGAGAATCCCTCAAATTTTCATTCTTCACCAAAGCGAACCCGATTCTTCGTCAATTCTTTACCATAATGAAATCGCTATAATTCTTGTGCTTATTGGTTATTGTAAAGCAGTAAAAATGTTTCTTAATATCCCAATTTATCCGCTTCTAAGAAGAGATTTACCGCTTATAAATAATAGCGGCCGATAATAAATCGTTCGTCTGACATTCAGAAATGTTATTTTAAGCTGTTACAGGTCGCACACGAGACAGTAATTTATTAAAGGCAAAGCATACAAACAAAATTTTACGATAAACTAATGGCTTTTTTAATTAGATAAAACTGTTTACTGTTAGCAAATTGGATCGGTATTAGGAATTGGCAAATGTTGTAGATCTTAAAAATGAAAAGGTGACGTATGGAATAATTCTTGAAATAACAGAAAAACGCAGACATAAATTACTTTAACATTCGCATACTTAAGGTGAGAAATAGGCTATATTGAGTGCCCTCACGCCCAGTAGAATGGAGAGATTGCAGCCTGGGGATCTTAAAGGGCATCTTAGAATCCTTGAAGAGCCCAACATAAATTATCTGATGTATGTACAAGGACGGCTCAAGAATAGGTGTTGGAACAGATATGGGGCATTAGTAAGCCTAACTAGCACCTTAAAATGCCTACAGGACGCCACACCAACATATTTCAAGCAGAGATCTCTGCTCTGAACTTGTGCGTCATAAAGAACCTCGAGATAGGGATACGAGACACAACCATAACTATATTCAGTGACAATCAAGCAGTTCTAAAGGCTATCAGAGCCTACTCGTATGATTCACGAATTTATACATAATTTAAGGCAATTGGGACATAAAAACCACGTTACTTTGCGATGGATCCCAAGTCATCAAAGGATAGAATGCAATGAAAATGAGACAAGGTGGCTAAAGAAGCAGCTAAATTGCCCTTCATCGGTCCCAACCCCTTTCGTGGCCTACAAGAGAGCCACATAAAACAAGTAATTAAAGCATGGAAGGACCTTGTACTGGAAAAACGTTCCAGGACAAAAACAGACGAAAGCATTCATATCAGGCTTGCCTAAAACAGCAAAGACAGCGCTATCGTTCAGCAAAGGGGACCTTAGATTACTGGCGGGCTTTCTGACAGGTCATACAGCCCTATCACCTATTCAATCTAGGAAAAGCTAAAGATCAAATCTGGAGAATTGATCGGGAAAATATTTTCTGTATTGTAACGCTGATAGGCAGAATATATATATTACAGCATAATAAGCTTCCTATTTTTGTCATCATAATTGTCATTCATAAGCGCCATCAAAGTGATTGGAGTAAGGAGGGCGTTGATAGAACCTATATTACGAGAGCAGTCTGAAAAAAAAACTACCATTTTTTTTCAAATTTTTATTTTCAAGATAGTCTTATTGTAAGTTCCAGCATCTTATTAATCCGTCCAAATAATAGTTGGCATCTTGTTTTGCGAAATAGGCGTTTATGAACGTGATGGTCTCCTCGTTCGATGAAAATTTCTATTCTTCGAACGCTACTTGAGCCTAAGAAACAGATAAAAAGTCGCTGGCTGCCAGATCGGATGAATAGGATGGGCGGTCTCTCAATTCGAATCCCAATTCGTGAATTCTTGTTATGGCGAACATTGTGAGACGGTGTATTGTTTTAGTGAAACCAAACCTTCTTTTTTCCAATTTCTGCTTCCAGCTTGTCAAGTAATGCCGTTGTTGCTTTTCGTTTTTCAAACTAGCCGATTAACACAACTCAATGACAAAGAACAGTCGCCATCAGTTTCCAGGCCGATAGAAAGGTCTTCGCCCTTTTTGGGGTCGATTCACCCTTCGGAGATCTGAAGACGGCAAAACACATTCTATGCAAATGTAATCCCATTGGTCGCACTCGACAACAACATTTCAGTAAACTATTTCTGTCTACTGAACTGAAGGACGAAGATCCTAGAGTATATCAAGGTTTTTAAGAGCCTTCACTTATTCTAACACATATAAGCATTGTGTTACAATAGATCTATCAAGGTCGCAGTGATTTGTGCCATAGCCCATTGTTGCTAATATTAATACTAACGTGGTGTAAAGTGTCATTAAAGAGCGTAGAATCTTAACTTCAGTTGCATCCCTGCATCATACTACATCCAAAATGAATAGTTTATCAAAGGCGAACGTTAGTAACCGGTACAAATTACAGAACCCTTGTTTATTTGTTCAAATATCAAAAAAAAAAAACGGAGAAATCGATAATTGTACGGTTCTGTAATATGATTACATGCCCCCAGTCGCGAAAACAAAAACAGTAATGGAATGATATATTCTTCAATCGACGTAAGTTAACGACTTCAAACGAGTTTAATTGCAAAAGCAATAAAGCGCTTATCGATTGATTTTCAATCGACGCACACGAGTAGACAGGCCCTGTTTTGCCCGCACACGCAATTATTTAACTTACAATTACCTCTAATCACGTCATTAAGTCATTCGAAGTTTCGAAACTTATCTGGCTGATAATGTTCCTCAAGCGAACTAAGTGCTTACAACTCCGACCATTACGTTAGCTTCCCATTACACTACGTAATTTCATATAATTGTAGTACCAGCATACAACCGACTCCATAAGAAAAAAAGAAATTAGATGCTGTCTGATTGGTCTTAATTTTCCGACCACATTTCAATTAATCTATTGAAAATCCTTAAGTAGAAACGAGAGAAGTAGGTAATGAACAAGTGAATGATTTGCCAGAAAATAAAATTTAACCTTTAGTTAAGTTAAAACGACATGTGGAATGTGATAATTGCATTCAATTAACTAGAAAGGCTGTCTTATTCTATCTGTTGTTTTAAATTAATTCAAGATTAAATTTTAATTCGTGTCGGTGCAAACGATTTGTACGTATTTTTTCAAAACTCCTTTTGCCAATCTCTCAACATCAAGGAAATCTACTTATGACAAATTTCAAAACGTGTAAGTACTACGTCAATTCCATGGGTCCTCTGCAACATTTATGAAATTTTTGCACGATCAAAATATGGATCTTGCACAGAATTATGCCAAATTACAGGTTTCGTAAGTAATATATTTGAGCTACTGGTCAAGTTTCTTGCAAAGGCTAGTTTTTACAGGTCGCGACAGTAACAAATAAATCATCAAATTTGTTTCCCCACTGCTCGTGATCTCATGTTGAAATTTGGTGATCCGATTCAAGTTTTTGGGTGCGACAGCTTTATTGTAGAGTAAAAGCCTAGCAGGTAGCAGATTTACCACAATTGGCTGTCAAAGTAGCTCTCACGTCTTGTGACAGTCGTCGATTCGGGACCATATATAAATTTGTGTAAAACTATTAAGAAATATACTGCAATGTTGCAAATAAACGATCTATCATCAGCGCCACCCACGCATCTCTTGTTGTCACTTCAGTTTGTCCACCCTTCGAAAATAAAGGTCCCTCTGGTGGTAGAAGGCCCAATTTTTGAAAGAAAATTCCTTTTTTGACCGGTAGTAGAGGAATATTATAAGTCCTGCCAATCTTCTTCAATCTCCCAGAATTGCTCGTCTTCATACAATCATCATTAATCAGCGATGGATTCATTTCGTTCGGTATTATTGAAAATTCATTTCGTTCGGTATTATTGAAAATTCATTTCAATCGTTTTCCGAATTTGTCAGATGATCGCATGCATTTGTTTCCAAAGCTGATATTTAAGAATTCCGAAAAATTTTTGATAAAAAGTATATCATCCATAAATGTGTCTGTAATATGTTTATTATTTGAAATCGTTGACTGGTCATGCTTCCCTGATATGTGTTCTCTGCCAGAAGGCACGCCAAACCAAAATAAAACCTTCCATGAAATTTGACATTTACAACATGGTGGGGGTTGACATCAGACCAATAATGCTCATTGTGTCTATTGAAAATTCCTGCACTGCTAATATAGGCCTCATCTGTCCAAATCTTATTCATAAAAAAGAATTGGTCCTCTTGAATTTTGTGAACGTACCGGTAGAAAATTTATCCTTGAGGATCTTCGCAACTAGTTTGTTGAAAAACTTTTCCTGAATGTTAGTACTCGTACCATCAAAAACTTGTTATTAACTTCGATTCAAATCTTTACTTAAAACTTCAGAAATTAGGTGAATCGCGAAATCTGTACATTTGTTTATTTCTGCAAAGCACAAATAGTGCTACAAGGTTAGTTTACTTCCGTCAAAATATTTTTTCGTACTTGAAACGAACTATAAACACGCTGTCTGTCTATTTCGGTTAGCCAAGTATGCTCTTTTCAATGAGGGGAAAAACAAATTAAAAATTGAACAAGCGCATTGCCAATGTTTGTTATGATGAAGATTTGTAGGTGCGGTTCATGAATAGGCGTATTATTTTTGAAGCGATCGGTAGTTATACAGTGGTATCTCGGTTTATGGAATTAATTAGTTCCACAAAACATTTCGTATCTGGAATCATATTTTCTTATAAGAAATAATAATTCGTTCCCATAACAGCTTCCCTTACATACAACAAGGATTCTTTTTGGCGTCTATGAGGGTGAGATGGCTTTTCATGTACACTACCGTTCAGTGAAGTTCGGTCATACAATAAAAATCTATTATATCACACTGTATACAATTATTAATACATAAAATTAGAAAAATATTAAGCATACACTCTTTTCTAAGGGATTAAAGCCATAAATTATTATGTAAAGTAGAAATATTGCGACAACCACAATAAAGTCCCTTTTATTATCATTCCAAGAATTTCTCGGAAGTACCGATCTTTTGAAACGGGTCGTTTGGGGATTATTAACGAACAATACATTTAGGAAATATACCGCAGTATCATTCTTGTTTATTTATCACAGGCGCAAAGATATAAATTTGCTTCATTTTACTGTTAAACGTGTGTTGGTGTGCATCTGTCGTTTTTGCGCGAAAGTTTTAAGAAAATTTACTCCAAAATGGCACGTGGCAAGCCTACCAGTGTAGAAAAACGTTCACGCATTATTACGCTGTTTGAAGAAGGATATTCGGGGCGACAAATTGCTGAAAAAATAAATATGAGAAGTTCAACAGTAAATGACATCATAAAGCGATATCGTGCAACTGGAACTATAGAAAATCGTGTTCGTCCTGGAGCATCTAGGAAAACAACAAAAGCTGAAGATTTGAGAATTGTATTATTAAGCAAACGCAATAGAAAATTAACAGCGCCACAAATAGCAGCCGAAGTCAATCGCGGCCGTGAAGAACAAGTTTCGGCGAGTACGGTAAAACGTCGACTTCAACGACCGGACCCTCATGGCAGCATTGCCATTCGAAAACCCTTATTACGTCGGGGCAACAGATCAAAACGGCTACAGTGGGCCCGTTCTCATCTAGATTGGTCGTTAGATGATTGGAAAGACGTGCTTTTTAGTGACGAGTTAAAGTTTGAGGTTTTTGGGCAAAATCGACGAGTTTATGTCCGAAGATCTAAAACCGAAAAGTGATCCCGAACTGCATTGTGCCTACAGTAAAGCAAGGGCGTAGTTCTGTGTTAGTGTGGGGATGTATCTCCTTTGCTGGGAAAGGGAGATTTATGCAGAGTGCAGGGTGTAATGAGGAAGGAAAATTATTTTGCAATACTCCAGAATCGTGCAGTGCCATCAGGATTGCGTATAATAGGCCGTAACTTTACATTCACGCATGACAACGACCCAAAACACACTGCGTTAGTGTGTAAGAACTATCTAAAGGAGCAAGAAGAACAGCGCACCCTGAAAGTAATGACATGGCCCCCACAAAGCCCAGATTTCAACCCGATAGAGTTGTTGTGGGATGAACTGGACAAGAGGATCCGAAAAATATGCCTAACTTCACAAGAACATTTACGGAATATTCTGCAACATGAATGGATTAATATTCCACAATCCGTTTTAACAAAACTTATCGAAAGAATGTCTAGAATAGTTCGAGCGGTGATTAACAGCAAAGGAGGTTTTTTCGATGAAAAAAAAAATAATGTTCAGTATGTTATATTAGGCCAGAATAACTTTTTATTTATTTATTCTTGTCTTTTTTACCTGTACATACAATAAAATTGCATTTTGTTTTTAGTTCCGTTTGTTTCTGTAACCTTTTCATGTTTTTTACCAACCGACCGAAATTCTCTGAACGGCAGTGTACATTACAACGCTAGAACAATTGTAAAGCTTTCAGCTTTGTTCTTTGAAAAATATTTCACACGAAGATAAAAGGATTTTCGAATAAAGTAATACGAGGGAAAATGAAGCAAGTCATTTATTGTTGAATTCTGGTTAGGACTTGTTTCTCTATTCATTGTTATTCTTTATTTCCTTTGTAAATATGAATTCATAGTGATCTCCGCATGAAAATTATTATTATTAACACCCAAGAAACCGTCTCCCAATTTGTACCCCTTAACTACCATCCATAATCACCTTAATGCTTGTACGCATTGTATATATTTTCGCGTACCTAATTCAACAGCGATGACGTCCAATTCGTTATGCGCATTACAGTAGAAACATTTCCAGATGTCGCGTAGAAAACAAGAGGGCAACAAGGAATGGGGAGGTACCCACCCCAAAACGTAGCCTAATGCTAGGGGTGTCGCTTCTGCGGTGCACGTTTGTATGAAGACTTCTGCATTAGTTCTGCCCGACTACGGAATGTAATTTCTAAATCGATACTTATGCTATTGTAATGTATTATTTGCATAATAAAGCGGCAATTTCTAATCTACATTCAATTGATTTATTTTATATCTGTTTACTCCTACCGGATCATGAGGAGAACCATAAGCAATTCACCGTGATTTATAGGGTCATTTTCTATAATATATTATTCACGGAAAAACAATTATGTAATTTTTAATTACATATCTTTTGGAATACCCTTTTAATTTTGTATAAACATAAAAAAAAAAAAACACTTTAGTTGTCTAATCTTCTGAGGATGCCGCAAAGCGAAACGTAAAAGTGTTTTTCTCCGATTGTGATTGACTAATGCAGTCAAATACGATAGTGATCACATTTATTTTGTTTTTGTTACCAAACAAACGGAGCAACGTCGCACTCGTACCAATTCTAATACCACCCCCCCTTTGGGGGTTTCACAAATACAACCTAAATAAAAATAACGCCCTTCTATCATTCTATCACTAACAAACGTAGGGAATCTAACCCATGATCTAAAAGCCGTTATTAAGCTACAATAGACAATACAATCGTTATGTTTTCTAGTAAATAAATGCAATAGACGCCCAACTCTCCTAGTCGGCTGTCTCATGATGACATGCGAATATCTTTGACACTGCTGTACCTATACACATCTCTTGGAGCCTCTAACCGAAAGGCACAAGATAGCTGCAGCAGGCCATGACAAAATGGCTTCCTTCCAAGGGATCGAATATTGGACCAACGCGAAAGAGAAAGAAGATAGAACGGAGGCGAGCGGAAAACGAACAGCCAACTTTCAACTAAAGACAGATTTACTGAAGATACCAAGGCGTCATTCTAAAGCTTTTGCAAGCGAACAAGAGACTCTAAGAACGTAAGAAGAGGGACGGAGAGAGATACAGCGTGATGAACGCTTCAACCCGGTGTAGTAAAACGCCAACTGGAGAGAGACAGCGAACGCATATACACACTCTCATACACACGCACACGTTCACGTACAGGCGCACACACATAGACGGTACTTTTCCTGTAACGAGGCGACCATAGCAGGACAATGCATCGAAAAAGCACGTAGAAATATCGTGCAAATGTAAGCACACCGTATACTTACCCTCAAAAAGGAATTAGAAAAAATGTATCCACACTTTTATGAGTTAAAAAAAAGTATAACGTTAATCCACAAACGAAACAAAGGCGTAATCCATTCGACTTTTATACTATCACAGACATAATACCAGCACAACACACACTTCAAAAAAAAAAACCGCTTGTAAAAATTACAAAAACTGGAAAGATTCACACACGCGAAAACGACGAAATACCGCCAAGCACTCTCATCACAGGATTACACAAATAATAAATGATACATTTATTATTTCTGATTGAGATAAAACTCGGAGACACTACACACACTGAGTTCGCCAACAACACAAACTCAACTGAAGCCATTTCAACGGGGCGACTTTTACCGATAGTACACGAACGGACGCGGTCGGGCATGCACATTGCAAAACCGTGATTCTTTTGTTCGTAGCGGTGGCGTCCATACCGAAAATGAATTTACAAAAACAAATGAATCAATAACAATACCCGAATTGCAAATTGTTATCGCATATCCATACGTTGTTTTTGTATTTTCCGCGTTCGATGATTATTACGCGGTGCCTCAAACTAAATAGCTTTGTAGGATTTCCAATTATTTACCGTACCACCGCCTAAAGCCACAAATTACATTAATGTACATTAGGAATAATTTGATTACATTTTATAACATTTTCAAGTAACTTGGTCAGATGTTTTTTTTTTTGTTTTACAATTTACACACAGTAATTTACACCCCGTCGGGCCGCCACCACACTAAAAAAAAGTCTGGTAGTGTATTTAAGCTTTCATATTCAACGAAATTATCCTACCAAAATTTTCAAAAATATACAGGATATCCCAGTAAAAAGACATCACTTTGACAGTCATCTAGTAAACGCGCAAGTCAATTGTTTTTCTCTTGTCTAGCTTCAAGTTGCAAGTTAAATCGAGTAAACCCTCGGTCAGAAACCGAGGGAGACGCTAACGGACGTGTAGAAGTCGATCAGTTATTATTAATATGTACTTTTGTTGAATAAATCTCAATTTTTATAACCAAACTAGAAAATTTCGTATCCATTCAACAATAGCAAAAAATTAAAAAACAAAATTAATAAATAATAATAAACGAACTACGATAACTAAATATTACAACAAATTTTATTGCTTTCTTTTGTGTTCTAAAAACTCCAAACCATTCAGTAGAGATGCCCCAAATTTTAACTACGTTTGGAAGCAAGCAAAATATAGAGTACGAACTGTTGCTACTATGGCATATTGCTTAATAGTTTTTATCACGTAATAACAAGTTAATGGTCCGCTTAATACGTCACTGTGGTCGGTACATTTCAGCCTTGAACCTAAAGTCAACACATAACTTTGCTTTTATTTGTCGAAGGTTTATTTTTCATCATCCAATACTGAAATTTACGTAATATAGTTAAATTTCTAATTTTTTGAAGTCTTGAAGATCATCTACCAAAGCAATGAATAATACAGCTCCGAGCAGCGAGTCTCAAGCAATTTCAAGTCTTGTAAAGCGCCCATCAGGTATTTGATTTATTCTGAACACGGTTACATAATTAAGACCAAAATAATTCTGCGGAAATTCCATACCTGTTGTAAAAGTAATGAAAGATTGGCACAGTCGCAAGCTTTAGTTCAAAACCGACTAACTTCTTATGAACACTCTAAACTATATTATTAATGTTACTAATTAATAATGATAGTAAGGGCTGTGACGTACTGTGATAAACAATACAAAAGTATCGGTAACCTCCGCACCACGCAAGTTTAATTAATTAATCCAGGACGGCCGTTTCGAGGAAACGAATCCTTACCTTCGAGAAAAATATTATTTACAAGTATCTGCTTTTACCGCCTACGTGCCTTAAAACTAAGACCTGCGAAAAGATACGGAATACGGACAAATAGACGGAAGGGTCTTTTGTTATTGTAACCGAGACATAAAACATGTGCAAGGTTAACCCCAAAATAAATCAAATAAAACTAAGTACGACAACGGTCCATTTTCTCTATTCTTCAGATTTTTGTTGTTTTTTATGTAAAGCGCCTAATTCCCGCGACGATGTTACATTCTTAATCAATTTCAAATTTTCTAATTTAATATTATACCCGATCTCATTTATGTGTTAGGCTACACTTGCCGAATCTAATCTACCGAAGCGATAACACCTGATATGTTCCTTACACCTGGTGCCTATCGCTCTTTTCGTTTAACCAATTTATTACAATCACTGCATGCAATTTTATAAATTCCCGACCTTTCTCCCCTGTTCGGAAACACACGTTCACATCTTGCCTCTTCAAAACCTTATCAATACTGTAACTACTTTGTATAAATCCATGTTAAAAACTTTACTCCTCGAACCGTCCACAAAAATCCAACGAGTAAAGGAAGAAGGCTTATCAAAGTACATATCGACGATGGATTATTACCACTTATTGGCAAAAAAGAACCGTTGACCCTATCATAAGGAGGTAAGCGCCTTCTTTAAGAAAGGATTTGAAAACATGTTACTTAAGTTACTTCAGAACTTTGCAATTATGATGGAAAACAAACAAATTCATTCTAGCTTAAAAAAGGGGGAAATTCAAAAGTGGATATATTCCTTTCAATATGGATATACTTCGTTTTCAATTGATGCTCTTAGTGGACATTAACAAAACTACATTTAACAGATATGTTGTTGATTAAACAAATTAAAAACAAACAAAAAAATCAAAACAAAGATTTTGTTCGTCAACCTTTTTTAGAAGCAGCTAATAATGTTTGTGCAGCAAAATGGAAAAACTGCCTACAACATACAATAAAACAAGAAGCGGAAATGCGTGAGTTAGACGGATTAATGGATGATATAATTGAACTTTCTACAATCAGTGTTATAGACACAGACAACGACAACGAAACTATCTTTCTATCAAAGAGCAAATAAAAGATAAACTTATTGATTTTTCAATTTTTGTCACTGTAATAATTGTAAACATTTACAACATTGTATAACTACCTAACGTAATGTGATTTTGGCTACCAAAACGATATTGTAAGTAACAGATAATAACATGTCCTCGCAGCTTAGTAACCATTACATTGTTTACAGAAATTACGGTATGTTTGCGCAATTGAACATTTCTGATTCAACATGTTTTCAATGTTGCGTCAGGAAATCCTGGAACTTATCGTAAATTCAATGGTCACAGCGATATGTAAAACCCGCATGTTATTCCAAAACTAAAATTAATTGTAAGAAATCTTCAATATAAAGTTGGGGGTTTGCGCATTAACACCCTTCTAAGTTGAATACTAACGAAAATCTCAAGTGAAGGAAAGAAAAAAAAATTAGATCAAAAGATTAAAAAAAGAGAATAAAAGCATAATTGCTGATATGGCATTTTAAAAACATCACAAGTATTAAATTTATTCAAGATATGTAAGCACTTGTTTCTGTAAACACTACGTGATTCACTTAACATACTTTTTACATTGCCATATTGTCATAAATGTCCACCCATATCTATCGAAATAATCTAAATGACAAGTCATCGAATTCGATTGCTTTTCTCAAAAAGCTGATTACATTCTAATTTATTTTATACTCCAGCGATAGCATCGCCACTACTTTACAAGCCGTATTCTTATTTCGCAAGCGAGATACAGCAGCAGCTTATCGATACAACATCTTGCTTAACAATTAAACTCTTGAAAATCGGTGCCCGAAAGGTTGCCATCGAGATATGCCATCGGCGATCGATACATATGAATATTATGAACATGCATGTCATCAAGATTGGCTACTCATTTTATGTAGATGAGGAGAAAATCATTGGTGCATTTTGTTTTTATTATAAAGACACCTTGACGATCAATTCAGAAACAGGACTCAGTATTGCGACGACTTTACGAGTCAATGGTTGCTAATGTTAAAATTAAAAGTTAATCAGAAGATGCATAGATCGTATCATAATTAATCAAGATGCGTCTTTCAGATCGGAGATTATCCCTTTCGGTATCTCGAATCGCTGCTCTCCATTAATTGAGATTTTCCAATTAAATTAGATAAAATTAAAAAAGCAATATCGCAATTAAATACAGCAGATACCCTAGCACTAAGGAATAAAATAGAGATTTTTTAATTTATAGCTACCCACATGCCGGTCTACAATGTAGATTTAAGGAACTTTAAACTGCACAAGAAAATTTAGAATTTTATGATTTTTCCGAATTAATTAGATAAATTTAGGGTTCGTGGGAATCGGGAGTGTCTCTAAAAACGCAATTTAAATTTAATTTAATTTTGAAAGTGGGTTTTAGAAATTCCAAATGCATGTAGCGAAGATCCAAAGCTTAACCACTACGTTTATGCGTCCCTCTTTGGAAATCATCTACTTCTAACCACCAAACCTAAATAAAATTTTGAAAGACTTCGGGCAGAACTGATGTAATTGTGAGCTTCTTCTCATCTGCAGCGGGGCTGACCAATATGCTGACATCAACACTCTTTTTTTTGTGTATTTCGATTGTTAAATTATGATTCTTTTGTTTTCTACATTAGAAAATTATATTGAGGACTTCCGCAGATTTATGAATCTTCCTATGGTTTGTAGTTTATATTAAGAATAATGTTCCTCTCGTATCTGCCTCTCACACTGCTATTATTGTATATTTTTCTTCTGCTGTTGGATAATAAATTATTATTATCCAGATAACTATCCAGTTCATAATGCAGCTATAATTAGAGAATAGTTCGAAGGAAACAACGTGGAGACTTTAACGTGGTTTTCGAAAAGCCTCGATATTAGAAAATGTGTGGGGTCGAATAACAAAAAGATTGTATAATATGAATGTTCGACCAATGAGCGAGTTAGTTGCGTTTGTAGATCATACATGGTATGAACTAAGTGGCGATCCTAAGTTAATAAGAACTCTGTATTTGTCCATATCTAATAGACTTAATAAAATTTTATGGAAAAATTAAGCGATTGATAAATATTAACGTTTTAATGAATCAAATAGGCTGCACAGGTTTAATTGTTTAATCCAGGACAGTTATTTCGAGGATGCGTCGATCCTCATCTTCAACCAAAGACCGAATCAACGGATCCTCGAAACAGCTGTCCTGGAAACCTGCGTAGTGCGGAGTGTGCCGATACTTTTGTATTGTTTGCCATACAACAACACAATCCTTGCTATCATTATTGCCAGTGAATATCAAACGTAATTCGTAATTTCAATCTCAATTCTCAGATGTAATTGTAACCAACATCAATAAATAATAAAAAAAAAACATGGCATAGTATTCAATCAACTATCTTAGAATCTACAAGATAATATTTATACGTATATTTGTTTAATTGATACAACTTACGGGCATTCTTTCGCCTAGTGAAGCGTGAAATCTTTTCAACGAACAGCGGTGATATAATAAATACTAAGGGTACTTTACGATTCTAAATCGTTTCAGTCCCACCGAGACCTAACCGAACGATAGATTTTAATTAATTTGTTACTTCCCGAGGCCAAGCGGGACGAGTACAATGTAACGCACTAGATAATGGCGATAAATTTCCCGCTTCAACTAATTTATATTATGAAATTGACCACGTCCTGTCAGGCGCCGAGAAAACGTTTACAGTTGAATGCGTTGCTGGTAATCATTTCTAGAAAGATAGATAAGTAAAACGAAGCGTTAGGATTTAATTCGCATTGTGTAGTGTGAAATGTTTAACTTGAAGGTCATCAGGTTCTTTTTGTCTGATCGAAATGCTTTTATTTACGTATCCAATTCATTTTATTTTCAAATTTACGGTAATCCCGCTTTCTTTTACAATTATTCTAATAGCTATGTAATTTGAAGAACATACGGCTTAATGCTGCTCGAAGGACTCATCTTCCCTAGGTTCCTTATTATGTCTGAGGTGCAACGTCGCAAAACTTGCCTCGAGGTAAGCGAGTTGAGAAGGTCCGCCATAACGGAAGGTAATCAATCGTTTGTTTTCAACTGAGCTAATAGACAAAAGTGAGCTCTTTCGTTTGATGTAACATTGGATCTGCTAACTGGATCAGAAGTGTTTTAAAAATAAATAGGAATTTTTAAAAATTACATAGATTTAACATTAAAAAAATTTAGAAACAATAGTAGACCAGGGTGGGTGACTTAGTCCACCTATCTACATCGACCAACATTTTCGTGGAGCGGCAATGTAATTCCAGAATTTATATCCAGCAGGCGTATCCTTCTGGTAAATGCCAAAGCGTGTATTTCTCAAACTCTCAGGCGTCACAAAAGCCCCGCCCGTCTATCAGAAAAATTTTTATCAACTTGCCACGTCTACTCAAGAGTATCCTGAGACTCATATTGACAAAAATATGGGTGCCAACCTCACTTTGGGGAAAGCTGCTGACCTGCTTACGCATGCCGCCGGTTCCCGCCGAACAATTAGGCACTGCCCGCACGAGTCTGAACCTTAGTGGAAGGAGGCCGGTTGTGCCCTGTTTCCCCCATGTTACAGAAGTTCCGTTCTCAAATTTTGATGAGTAACGGTCACATCTTGCCCGCCGGGGTTTAGGCCAGCTATCGGCGCGTGAGAGCCTAGGCTACCCCATTGCGACAACTATCGGCCCTTCCGCGTCTAGGCAACTATCGACCAACGACGGAAACGGAACGAACCGAGAGGTACAATCTCGTGATTTAAACCTATACAACGGGGATGGCCGGGCCAAAGCCCATACAACAGCAATCACCAGACTGACTATTCTCTGCAACAAGAAAAGCTCTCGCTGTAACCTATTGGGTCGGTCTTCTTCCACCAGATCGAACCACAATTGCATACAGCCAATATAAACTCTTGAAGGACATTTTCCATGTCTCGCCACAAAAACTACTAGATGTAAAAAAAAAAATTTGGGTTTGTTAATTATCTAGATGAGGATCCAAGTCAGTGTCTTGTCAAGCAAAATTCATAATATTTTACCTTCGAAAAGAAATGTAACTGCTCACCTAGAGGGGTTAGAGGGATCAGTCCACCCAGCTTGCTTCTCCTTGTAAGTGGAACAATTTATGTTTCTGTTTCATAAGTCTGACTTCCTGGGGGGGGTTACGTGGTACTAAACAAGTTATAATATTTCTTTCCTAAATTATGTGTGAAGAATAGGAAAAAAATATTCAAAATGTCACGTATCTACCTAGTTATATTCTTGCCATAATCTACAGACATAAATTACCGGTATTAAAGCATTAATAACCGGTAATCACATTGCTCAGACGTCGCGGGAAAACAGAACTACAAATCACGCAATAACAGGTTATCCATGCATACCACACAAACAATCATAATTACTCTCCAGTAACAAATAATTTCGCTCCACTATTACATATGAAGGATGTCTTCATTGTAGTCTTAATGTAGCATTAATAACTATTTGTCTAATAAACGACTTGATTTAAGTTATGGACAGTAATTTTTTTTACATAATACGTACTAGAAAGCTAAACGCATACGCGATTACTTTATAATTAATATTTTACTATGTTCCGTGCGTAGAAAGACGTGTTATTCACGATAAGAATCTGTATTAAAATCGAATTTATTCACTTAATATATATTGAGCTTTTTATTTTATTGCAGTTAAATATTGTACGGTGAACGTAAATAATTTAAATAATTAATGTATTGTTGTACTATAAAATTTTGTAGCAAACAACATGATTGAGGAACCCGGGCCCTTAAATATATATCGTAATATTAAAAAGCTAATATAATCATTATTTTTAATGTCACGACGAGCGTTATTCAGCCATGTGTATTTAGGTAGGTTCGCACGTGACAACTGTTGCAGCGACGTCCATTGTGTGAAAATTCGAAATTCTCGTATTTTACTCTAAATCCCCTCGATGACTTTTCAGCGCCATACAAAGGCTTCACTTACATTTTTTTGAGTAAAATCGGACCCGGAGAATCGATTCCCGCCACCCTTATTTGCCTATTTCGTTTATTATTCGAATTACACCCTGAAAAGGCTTTATAGATTAGCATATTTCAATCTCAGCAACGTGTATGAGGAAGTCTGTGAACTTAAGATGGTCTATGAAATCGCTAACAGCAATTTTCGAACACTCCAATTGACTATCAGGTACCGATTTGACTCGTGACTGTCAAGATCGAACGAACCGGCTGCTTCTTTAAATAATTGCGAATTACAATTTATCAACATACAGTCACTCCCTAATCCCATCTGTCTGAATTAAGCACGCCATTTGTTACTAGAAATCATCCGTAAATCCTTCACGTTTTATTGCGAAAAAACGGTTTTAATTTGCCCAGTTCCTAAGCAGCAGCAATAAGCCTAACAAACGGTGGTTATCAAAATGGCACTTCTATGAACGCGCATTTTAATTAACAAAGCTGCGCGTTATCTAAAATTTATTTGATATCTTGGCATTAGCTTTTATTTATGTTACACCTTGTAAGCGCATCGTCACGTTTATTATCACGTAACGCTTCGCGCATTACACATTTTTAACGTTTTTGTTTTATTAGTCATTTAATAAGCTCGCATAAAAGTCGTAAAGTTTGCGTAAGCATTAAAGCAGTGACTGCATAATCGCGCTGTATACATGTGTAAAGGCGGAGATAAATCGAATCTTCCAAATAGGATTAGCAATCCATAAATACGGGAACCTACAATGCACCCGTCCGCTAAACAGCAGCATCACAAATCGCATTAACGAGGTAATTTCGAATGCGGACATTAAACAGCAACAATTACAATGTTGTAATAAATAATCTCATCGAGTTTATGCGATTTGTTCCATTATTTCTACGCGGTTTTTTTTTCGTTTGATGAAGCGCTGCTGTGTTTGTCGATCTTAACTGAGGGATCCGACATTTCCGTACAATTCATCCAACGTAAATTAGAATTTGTTTACGTTTACGCGGTTGGCGCTTATACGCTGTAATGAACATGATCGAGTGTAGCAGGATGAAACGGTTTCCTCGTGAACAATAGAACATAATTATCATCGTCGTTCTAGCGGTCGATCATTGAAAAGATTCTGATCCGTACGTCTTTCCAGTTATTAATCACCATTGTTCGAACTTTTCGAACGGTTGCTTGTTTTATTGTTTTGTTTCTCTCATTAAGTACCTCATGTCCAAATCGATCATTAATTAACCAGCAACATACACTAGTTCATGACAAGTGCGTAGCAAAATACAGTATTGTAAAAGAAATACGCATAGGCTGGTAGGTAGATGGATAATGGGAGAATGTGCATATACGGTGTCCGCGGAAAAGTCTGCACCATATGAGAACATTTTTATTTCTTTAGTTTTAAAGTAACTCTGTTTGTAGTTTACAGTCATATACAAATGGAAAATGTCCAAAAATATCGATGACGTTTCGGTTCTTTTTGGCCATTACCAACTTTCTTATTTCTTATCACCGCAGTATTGAATGTTGACACCGTCTTTTCTTCACCAATTAAGGCATAAAACCTTAGCCACATGTTATACGTGGTTAAAGTCAGAAAAAGGGTTCTTTCTGTTGGTATCAAAATCCAATATGGCGCCGATAAAGAGTAAGAAAATTTATAATAGCCAAAAAGTCATTTACGCAATGTAACTAATGGTTTGACCCTCATAACAATAGATGCGCCACCAATAATTCGGAACTATCAAGACACCAAGCTTGCACAACAATTTCCAAAAATAGAAAACCTTTATTTGTTGACACCATCAGAAATACAATTAAAGTATCGGCAACACTCATAAAAAAACAAAGTCAACATATCTTTTCTAGAAGCGCTAGCTTCTGTCGTTGATAAGGTAGCAGGCGAAACGATGAATATTTTAATTGTTTAATTTTTACGTTAATTTCTTTTTGGCCTCTACTGTATATCAAAGACGTCACGGTAAAAATAGCTTCGGCTATCTACCTGTCGGCCTCCTCGTATATCTTCACGGTCTTCAATTGTTTGTTCTACTTTTTTCGGTTCCTTTGCTTTTGTTATCCCGTGTCAGTGTCATAATCGTTCAGAACGTTAATTTATTTCCGATCCGCTTGATAAAACGTTCAACAATTGTTCTTGGTTTAATAGCGCATGCATGCATGCGCCATGTACAAATACAAATGCCTCAAACGGATAACGGATACGCAAATTAGCGCGCAGAAAAAAACAGATTAGAAACTTTGATATTAACGGGTATATAATGTCTAACCTTAGCTGGCCTAGTAATTCCAGTTAATTAAAACAGTAAGATAACCATATAAAAGTTAAAAACAACTATGGCTAAATAAACCATTTAATTTTTACAGTGGTGTCACCTTTTACATGTGTTGAAGACGTTCTTCTAGGTGGTGGTAAAGCATGCCAATTGCTAATAATCGCAATTTCCCTTTTATCTAGATAGTCCCAAACAAATTGCATCCCGGTATTGAGGTCCGGTCTTTGGAGTGGACGGTGCACGACATCTCTTCAGACTTGTTTTGGAAATAATATTTGTCAATTCTGGTAGCATGGTTGGAACCATTGTCTTGCTGCAGAGATTGAATTGATTCCCACTTTTTTTAATAAATCTGACTAAAGAACCGATACCAGATGCCGTTATGCACCAATAATAGTTGGTTGAGTTGTTTCACCCAGTTTTCTTCGTTTCGAACCAAAGGTGATGCAATCTAAATGTTCTAATGCATATTCTTGCTTGTTCCTTGAGCGCAGAAACGATTACCAAATAGTGATGCAAGTTATCAGTCGAAGATACCAGTTGCGTTTTCTAACTTGCTGGGAAATGCATTCTGGCGGTATCTGCTACTTTTCACGCTTTTCCACTCTTCTTTTAACCACAATTTGCATTGTATCTTTAAACATCTTGATTGTATTCTAAATCGTTTTTTAGCAACTTTCATCTTCTCGGCAATTTTCTTTTTTGCTACAACCTTCCTTCCCATGTAAATGTTTCTTATCGACTGCAAGAGAGCGTACGATATTGAACGAGAAGTCCTGTATTACGCATTAAGAGAGGACAACCAAGAAAAGCTTGTGAGACTACTCAAAATGACTTTGGAAATGGAAATGGACTGCGACAAGGTAGGAGGCATTAAAAGCTCTTCAACGGCTTGAAGGGAGAGGCGGCAATGAAAGCATACTGAATGAAAAATTGTGGTAACTGAAGAACTGCAGCGGTTCGGAGCACATCAGAATGCCGGGTCTTGGTAGAACCAAGAGTGCAGTGCTTTGTACAATTAATAAATAGATAATTGCTGCTAAACAGAGGCAGAGCAAATAATGATGCTAACGTACTTGCATTAAACTGGATTCAATTTAGGACGCCAGCATGTCTAATAGCAAGACATGGCCGTTTAAAATCATGGTCATTTATGGTTATTATACAGGGTTGCAATGAAGAAGAGAGCCTTTCATATTATTTTCGAATGCTTAAAGTTGAATCAGCGCAGAATCGTTGCGTAAAGCGAAAAAAAATTACTGCATAGGCTATTGAAGGCTATTGATCTAGAGAACTAATTTGTTTAAGCAAAACTCAAAGCAAATCAGGATTAGTAAAATTGGCCCATTGAGGTAGTCATAGTTGCTTGAAGTTAGGAGGAAGCAAAAGCATTAATCTTGTCATCTGAAAAACATAGACTGCAAGCAAAACATAACACAGATGAAATGGGCAGGGAACTAAAAGAGGATCAAACAATGAATTCGAAGAGGTCTAACTTGTATTAATAAATGATAGCTCCCAAGAACGGGAAATGCGATGAACACTAATTAAAATAATTAAATATTTATTATTAACTACAATTAGGTATAAACTACGAATTCGCAGAAATGGAATCTAAACAAGTAAGTAGGACACCACGACGAACAATGTATTAGGAAAATTTGCTTTAATATGCAAGTGGAACGTTCCGAAATTACATATGGGAACCGATTTCGCCCTACCACAACTATTCATACGCTAGCACGTTCAAAAACCTGCTTGTTACTTTTTCCAGTGATAAGGATCGTATCCTAATTTTCTTATTTGTCGCTCCTTGTAGCGTGTGGCCTGCATTCTCTAACAATAACCGACAGCATATTTTTCACGCGTATTAGGTCTACGGTCTACGTAATATGAGAGCATTTACGAATTCCCTTTCAATTAATAGCTAAAACAGCTTTATAAAGCTTGAATAAAGTCTATACGCCCGCTAATTATGTTTTAAATATTTTTTTTACGGTGGAAGGTTTATATTTCTAAATCCGACGCAATTATAAAATAAAAGTAGGCTATATTTACCGGAGTTTGATTGAACTCATTCGGCAAATCAAAACGGATTGCAACATTTTAATTAACAAAATTTCATGCAGATTAAACGGTTCGTTAAACCTAACAAAGTCAAATTACAGTTTACATATTCTGTTGTATTATATTCTCGCAACAGGAATTAAATTATTTAATTAAAATATACGTATATTAATTTTGCATTACGTTGCTCCTACCTTTTTCCAATTAATATCTAAATTATTTGTATTTCATAGGCGGAAAATGTAATTATAAATGCTTTAATGTACCATTCGTTCAAAACCAGCTTTTTTTGTATGAAAAAAGCTGGAGTACATATTGCGGATAATCAATATTACCGGAAATAGGTTATTATTAAAGTGCTAAAGTGCTAAAAAATTTGATATCAATATCCAATTTACACAGGGAGAACTATATTTTTATACGGCTTTAGAGAGAAATTCAGAGAACTCAACATGGATGGATTATAAACTGTTTGATGAAATAATAATAGATAAGGGCTATTTTTTGTTTCCGATGAGTGTTTTTAAATTGAAGCGCTAAAAAGTAGGCTTGCTCTTGGTCTGTTTTCGGCAAAAATCACACTAGCGAAATTTGATATATTGCCGGCCGCCATATTGTTACAATAGCTGATTGGTGCTGAGTCCGTTTGTATTTAATTTTTCTCCTTAAATTTGAGTTGTAATAATAAAAAAGTTCTACTGAGAACTAATCAGCTGACATATTCTCCGTGTAAAGCATTTTCACAACGTTTTTCGTGGATATAGAGGAACTACTCCAGGAACTCAAATATCCCTTCCGAGAAGGCGAAAATTTCCGAGCTTAGGACAACTATCTTTGATAGAGAAACAGAACATACTAAATTCATTCAAAAAACTTCGAACTGATAATCCCAGAATGAGGATTACTGCTATTGTCGCAAGAATTTTTAGGGGTGCCACAGTCTACTATCTATCGTACCGTAAAAGAATACGAGGAGAAAGGACAAGTTACCCCGCCTGAGCAAACTTCTGAAAGACATTCTTTAATTGTTGATTACGATGAAACTATCAAGAATTCTATAAGGCAATCAATTCATAGGTTTTTTTTCTTATAAAAATGAACTTTCTGCACTTGATAAAGTGTGCTTTTTCGAAGGTAAGAAAACAACCGATTATCATGAAGAAATGAATGCCGAAGATGGTTTCATCAAATATTGACAATGCTACAAGACAATGCTGTTATTATTATGGATAATGCTACAAATCATAGTCGTGAAATTGAAAAAATTCCCGCAACAACAGCTTGAAAACTCAATATGCAGGTTTGGTTGAAATCTAAAAATATCGAGTACGATGAAGAGATGGTTCGATCTGAACTTCTTCATTTAATTAACCTTAATAAAGACCAATGCAATACACATGTGACAGATGAGATGGCCAGAAGTTGCAACAAAATTGCGTTGAGGTTACTACCTTATCACTGCGAGCTCAACCCGATTGAGTTAGTGTTGGCTGAAATAAAAAATAAAGTGTACCTCATTCAAATTAGCAGATGTAAGGCTACTTTTACTACAGGCAATCCGGAATGTCATTGCGGACAATTGGAAAACATGTGTAGATCATGTGATTAAAGAAGAAAAGAAAAATGTTTGAGTTAGGCGGATTAATCGATGATATAATCGAGCTATTTATTATATCAGTGGGCAAAGATAGTAGTTCAAGTGAAATGAAAAGTAATGGTGAATAATTATTTTAGAAGGTAACGTAATGTATTAATATGTATACGCCATATTTAATATCAGTCTAAATTGTTGTTCGCTCGTAAATAATCATGTAAAAATAAGAATTATAGTAGAATAGAGCAACATTGAGAAACTTCCATTAAAAAAGGTACCATATATAAAACTGAAATCTAGTACGATGTCTATTTGGTAATAAAAATAATTATTTATTTTTGTAATGAATATATGATTAATTACGTAACTACAACTTATATAAAATCCAAGCTAGTTTTAAAACAGCCGCCAAAAAATAGCTTTGAAAAATTCCATTGTGTAAACGCGTTTTTTCATTTTACTCCCCAGAATTAAAAAATGGAATATAGTAACAAAAAAGAAATAAGAAATGTCGGAAGATGGGAATAACTATAATAAGCAAATACAATAAAAGACGAGAAGATCAATATTGAGGACACTTAACCGTATATAGAGACAATTCTTGAACCTACACTAAGAACGTCTGTATTAACCAAAAAAAGAAGCAGAAAAAATAATAGACAAGGAAAGGTGTCATACTCAGACTTGAAACTTGAGAAAAATGTAGAGGATACAAGTTATCATCTTTCTGTTGAGTCATTTTTAGAAGAGACCAGAGTGCATTGGGATCCATGTTGAAATAGAGGAGTTCTTCTATCAAGTACATGTTTGCTTTGGCTTCCAATCTGAACTCAAAATACCCAAAAGTCGTGCTTTGTAAGAAAACATACCTCGAGGCGGGATCAAAATACCAAAATTCAAAGTTAAAAATTGTTTTGAAATTCTTGAAACGTTTTTTTAACTATTTTATTCATATGTACAGTTAGCAAAATATGTTATCTGTCTTCCCTCCTGGACGTGCGAATATCAATATTGCTTTCTCTGCGTAGTGGACTTTCTTGGACATATATCCTCCAACGTCAACAAATTGAGGCAGGGAATACTAGAAACATTCAGTGAAATAACAGTAAGAAACCTTTAGACTGTGAAGCGTCACTTTCATGAAAAATTAAGACACTGTTTAGCAGCGTTTGGTCAACAGTTTGAACACTTGCTTATTTAACTTACTTCATAATACAATTTCGTTCATAATTTATTGTTCATTACCTTTTTGTACTAAGAATTTTAAGTAGAGAATTAATTTTTGATAAAACTTTGTTTAAAGTTGTTTGTTTCCTTTTTGAATTAGAAGATAGATAACAGCCGTATTGAATTACGTGTGTAATTATAGCTTTACTTGAGACAAAACGAGCTGAGATTTCCAGCTGCAAAATTATCTCTCCTAAAAATCGTTCCAACTATGCATAGGCAACCATTAACAGCACATACTTGCCCTAAAACTTTCCAGCAGATTCGCCAATGCATTTTACTTTATTCATCAAAAAATACTTTTGCAAAATAATTTTACCTTACCTTTCCACCTTGCCGGTGCCTATAATTGAAGCTTTTCCCCTGTACAAGTCGTTTTAATGTTGCAACACTTACTAGCAGGTCTAATTCTGGCTCATTATTCAACAAGAATATTTAGTTTTAGATAAAAAGAACGTGACTCAGACTGTTTGGTAGCTGGTTTCAATAAGTTCGGCAAGATCTTGGCGCCAATAGACGTCATCTCATATTTACAATAGCGAGAATAATTTGCCAAACAACAAGAAAACAACACCGTCAACAACGTGGAAACGTCACATCCAAAGAAAACGGTTGCGGCTTGTAAATGCTACGGACCGGATAAGTAAATTTCGTTGTAAGAAAGCAATTAAAATTTTACCTGTGTCCAGTTTTACAACCAACAAAAACACATTTACTTCTCCTATTGTGTCATGGTTAGGCTGCGTCTGTTCCGAGAAACATTAACCATTAGTTTCAGCTCCTTCTTGTCTCTACCTTTCCCTCCTGCTCTTTCGCTCTTGCTGGTGCCCGCAGTGTATGGAATGAAGTTTTATCGGGAACGCGATTCTGCACCGGATGGTTGGTTTCTCTTTGTATTTGACAGGGATCTCGCTATCTTCGTCACACCGCGTTTCTTACTCACCTCGTCCGTCTCTTTCCGGTCGCCGCAAACCTAATCGATATGCGACACCAAAGAAAGAGCGAGAAAATTGACATAAAAAAAGCTATAAATTTCGAGATATTATGGAGCAAGTAAATTGAATTGCTGTCGGATTAATTTAAATAACAAATAAAAAAAAAATGCCCGTAAACTATTTGTTTGTCGCGAGTTGATAGAGATTTATTCGCGTGAAAATCTACTAAAAAGCAATATTCACGCTTTTTAGTAGAGAGAACGAACGTAAAAACAAATTAATTTGTTTGGCTTTCGCAACGGAGCATCAGACATAGATAAGATTCCGTCGTAATTCGCAAAAAAAAAGTGAAAATACGCTTGCGTTTAGTGCGCAAATAAGTTATGAGTTTGCATCATTTTCTGTGGATTTACAGTTTTTCTTGTTTCTTGATGAAACGTTAACTTAATATTCTTAATATTCAACAAAATCAACAAATTAGCAACGAAGTATGGTGTTAATATCTGAGACGTATCAAAAGTTACGTTACGCTAAGCTAGCCATCGTTTCTCGAAAACGGCCGAGGCAACAAAAACAATTCTTGGGCAACAAATTAATAACAAAATATGCAACTGGTTTGCTGATGGGCTTATTGCAAAAACCTTCAAAGGCACCACTGTTGACGTAAAATGCGATAATGCTAAAAAGCTGTACATGCAAAGCGTTTTTTACTTTAACATCGTATTTGAGGTAAATTAGGTAAACGCTATATTATTTGGCGTTTATCAAAGGCGCGTCGCCGGAATATTATTTTCGTTAAAATTTAATTTAGCCGACGTCGAAATTAGGTTGTCTTTCAGGAGGGCGAAATTTATTACTCGATCTCGGTCCGTGCCCACCGCGCTCTGGTATTTTTACGGCTCGCTTGTTTCGGGTAATATAAAGTTTGCGACAGGGTCGTCGCTGACAGCGTCCGAATATTTCCAAAATAGATGGAGACATAAATTTCATCGTTCGATACGTTCGCGTTCGCGTATACGCGTAGGTACCGACAGCTATATGCTAGGTACACAAGCCAGAATATTCTCCGGTATTATCACGTATGCCCGACGATGCCCAAGTTAATAAAATACTGACAATTTTATCTTTTACGTATAGAGGTGGTGGTATATTTATCTCCTTCCTGTTTATTTTTATATCCTCTGAGCTTGCTTTCTGTTTGACAAATAAAAACTCCATTGATGTTCGCTGTACGCGTATCCGTGAATGTATGTATTTGGTTGTCAATCATTAAAGTATGTTTATTGACAGTATGTATCGGTTTAGGGAAAGCAAACACACCTTGACAAGAAAATAAATTATAGTCAAAGGCATTTTTTTTATTCCAACTTGTTTAATTTTCAAAAAAATCCAATTTTAATCGTAAAATCAGCATTAATTTTCGAAATTAAATCAAGCGAACCCCTTCCGACTGGCTTTTGATATACCAATGCAGGAACACCGTAGTATTGTTGCCCTTGATTCAAAGGAATCCGGACCTAGTAATATGCCGCTCAAAATACTTCAGTGAAAGACCTACTTATCCGATTCCATTATGCCACGAGGATTTTCGTTGGTCCATACATGCGTATTGCTGAAATTAGAAGCTCCATTTCGTATGAACCCAGCCTCATCAAAATGTTCATGGTCCCCAGAATCATTACAAAAAAACCAGCGGCAAAAGACCAAATGTGCTTCATGATTATGTGGATTTAGGATCTGCAATCGTTGTACATGGTAGAGATAAAGCAACTGCTCGTGGAAGATTCTCCAAATGAGAGAGTTGGTTCGTTATTGAATGTACCCAATAACGATGCTTCCGCTATTTACTTCTCGCGCGAAGCAAAAGAGCGATGACGCAAGAAGAATATGCATAATACGTATAATTTTTATAGGACTTTTTGTTTGCCTGAAGCTGAGCTAAATTTTGTTTGGAATCGGCAGCGAAGATAAATATGAAATCATTTAATCGTATCTGCCTTTAAATCCGATGGTTTTAATAATAATAAAATGCATAAAAAGAAGAAGGTTAGACTAATTTCTGGGAGGCTGACGTTTTATAATTCACTACACAAAGAAATCTCCTGATACAGCAAATGTAGGGATTATCTTCATCAAATTTTCGTAAGGGGCTCAGTATGGACCTTCAATTGAAATTCATGCCATAAACTTTTGAGCATTGCACCTGTGGCATACCTCAAATACGTAAAATCTTTTAAAGGCTTCGAAAAAGTAACGAATATGTATTTTGGCGACGCTTTAAATAATAAATTATTACCACAAGTTAATATATTTAATGATGATTTGAAGGATATCAGTGTTACATCAAAACCTCACACAATCTTTCACCGCGTATTCAAATTTTAAGAAAAATATAAAACTGAATAGGCAAAATATACAAGCTCCCAATTAGAGAAAATATATGCCATCATTTTTGGAAAACCAGTCCTTAAGAAAGTAAATTGGGAGCGGATAATTTTGCATGAGCAGGTTTCGAAATTCTAACAGAAGCCCAAGACCAAATTTCATCTTTCTAAAATAAAAAATTACAAAACTCCCAAATAAACTTCTCCTATTGTACACCCTTAAGGGCTAAATTCCCAAAAATGATTCCGTGCCTCCACACAAAACGAACCTACTGTCCAAATTTGGTGTTTGTAATTTCTCAAGTTTCTCTAATTTTCTAATTAATATAGGTGGTGACGAACATCGAATCCACCATGTATGAAACAACAGGTAATGAAGATGAAAATAAAACAAAAAAATTTAATGTTTAGTAAATAAATAATGTTATAGTTGAGTGTAGGCTTTCACGGCCGTAATCCATAGTAGACATGTCTTTCCGATGTTTACGTTTGACTTGACGCTGATCATGCTGTCAGCTTCTTCAGTCTTTAGAAATCTTCTGAAGAAGCTGACAGCATGATCGGCGAACACCCGAAAAATAATGTAATGTCCTCTTTTTTATTGATTTTTTTTATTTTTATCTACTGAAAATAAAAATATAAAGAAAAAAAAAAAAGAAAATGAAATGAAATAATTTAATTTCAGGCAGATGCGATGACACAATTTACTGCAGCTGTTTTTTTTACAATTTCAAAATTCACTAAAAAGAATCGGCTCTACCTAAGCTCACCTCTCTTCTTTTTTTTCTAAACCACATATTTATGAACTATATAATACATATTACTATCAACGGCGATAAGATCAGATCATATATCAAAATTACCCACCACCTCCCTAACTATAACAATTATTTTCAAATCCCTCCTCTTTTTTCTAATATTATTTCGCATGAAAAGTCTATAATCTTTTTGTAAAAGCCACGTCGAAAGAGATTTTAATTCCGTGAATAGAACGAACATATAATCCTCGGCAGCGACATAAAAGACCCGGATAAAGTTACACGTCCAAACAGTTGCTCTTACAGGAATAACGGAGCTCTTAATCCGACCATTAAGCATTAAGTGGAACTATTGAGCCAGGGATTCGTTCTAACCGTTTCCAAAAAACAATAAAAGATCAAACGGCGTACGGCGTCGCGATGACAGCGGAGAAAATTAGTCGAAGATATAAAAAAAAAATTTCGAGGCGAAAAAAAAAAAACTTTAACACCTGGTCGCACATAAATTTTATATTTTCATTCATGAAGTTTGCATTATTCGCCGCGTAACACGTAAATGAGATAAATGTGACAATCAGGTTTAAAAACATAAGAATAAAATTAGTGTTAAGCTATAAATACAATGTGGATGAAAATCTAAATAAATATATGTAGATTGTGCACGCGATATTGTTGATTTATGGTTCATTGTTATATCATTTGATGTCTTATACACATGTTCTGAAATACGAAGTTTTTTTTATATTGAAAAATTTAAGAAACAAATTTTTTTACATACTCTGAGAAAACGAATTGATTGAGCCATCCAAAAATTGGTCGACTCGATCAATTTTGTTTGTTAAATATATTCAACACTCCACACGGTATAAAACAACAGCATACTGGTTCAACCTGTTGAATTGTATCAACTTTAAAATGAATGTTCAACCGTCGTAACATTAGAATGTTAATAGAAAGCATGCGTAGAACCAAAAGTGAACACATGTGCATAAGGAAATAAAAATTGATAAAGTAGATACAAACACCGACTGCTCAAATCTGAATATGTGTTGCCTTAAATAAAAGAAACATGTCTTTATGGAATTCTATTTGCGTCTGTTGTGTGAAGCGAATCTTGTGGCTGCTCTAAAAGTAACATGTTTTGAAGCAGAACCAACACAAATACTGGTTTGATTTAACAAAAGTAATTGACCCAAAGCTATAGGCTGGGTTCTGTTAAGTTGCGTGGTAAGTTGAGAAAGACTGGCTAAAATGTTGAATTTATTTTAACAAGGACTGTGGCGTAGTATGGCAAACAACACAAAAGTATCACATAAATTTAATTAATTAATCCGGGACGGCTGTTTCGTACACTGAATGTGGTGTGCCCTCCAGGAAACGTGGAGTGGTTTCGTTCTTTCTTTTTTTGAGGCGTAGCATTATTTTTTCTTGTTTTTTCATTCGGTCTATGATTGAAAATGAGGATTGAAGGAAACAACCGTCTCGGGTTAATTAATTAAACTTGTGTAGTATGAAGTGTGCCGATTACTTTTGTGTTGTTTGCCATTGAATTGACATATTTTTTGTTGAATGAACGCATAAATGGGCAATACTTCATGGTTTATTGGATGAACTAATTCCTTTCACTCAGTGTATGTTCCAGTAACGGTCGCAACATTTTTCTAATAAATCTTTCGGTAGGTCTTCACGAACCCCCGCCGCTTTCAAGTATTCATACGAAGGGAAACGCCCTCCTCTCAAGTGTTTTTTTTTTTTTTATTTAGGGAAGAGATAATAAGCGCTCAGTATCAAGTATCAAGTCCAGACAGTAAGGTGGATGTCTCATTTCTATCATCCTGAGACCCGAACTTGGAAAAACAATAAATTGAAAATTATTTTTGTGGATTTTTTTAAATTTTCTTTATTGGTCTTTTGAAAAAAAAAAAGGTACCCATTTACCCCTAGTTTTGGTCAATTTTATCCTATTAAAAGGGTTTGAAATTTACGAAAATACAACACAAACAATACAATACAAACGAAAATAAAATACAGAATTCATACTTTTTCAACAAAATAATGGATTTGAAAAAGACGATAAGGAATGAAAGAAAACATACGAAAACTAATACCATCAATAATCCTACAAACAACATAATTAAACACAACGATATACATAATATGCAAATTTAACGCGTTACTACATTCACAAGCAATTTCCGGCACCGTGTAACCTCTAACAGCACGCGAATTGATATAAAATAATATGAAGGAGTCATATGACATCCTGCCAGTTCGTTTAACGATAGCGAATTAATCGGGCAATCCTTCAACAGTTATTGCAAACGGGTGATCTCCAACTCCAATCGGGCGTTTCGCAAACTTCGAATTTGCACGAGCTCGTTATAAAATTACAGCCAACGCCGGCTGGTCATAAATACGAATTAGAATATTTTATGCGAAGTTCATTCGTATACCAACTTGTGTAAATATGGTGTAGCCAAATTATTTCGAGCTTATTTCGAATATACTCGGCGATTTATTCTATGAAACTAACGATGCATGAAAAGTATTTTAAATCTATAAGATTAGTATTAAACAATCTAATGTTTTTCTTAATTTAGGACGATCTAATAGGATGAATTGTGAAATAGTGAACTTTTCTTTCTTGAGAATTTATTATCTGCTTTGTTTCTAGTGTGATCTCTGATCTTAAGTGCTTGAACATAAAAACTTCCTACGCACATTTTGTCGTAATAATGTGTGTATAACATTCGAAATTTCGCCTATTGTGTTCTTTATTCCGCTATAAATTAATCCGGCTATTTTAGCTCAAAGAATGCATACGTTGGAGGATTGAATTAGCACATCGGGTACAGTCGTTTGTGAATATTATCACCTTTATGCTAGAAATTACAAGCATGGATTTAAAAAGTAGACTTCTTAAATTTTTATAAAAGCAATGAAAGACAAAAATTTCCAAGTTTCGTCACCTGGATGTTGATGTTCCTCTGTCGAATTTTTTCCTTTGTACCACTTGAAACCAAAGCCTTTTTTATGCTTGGATACATGGAAAGTAGAACCTAAATTTTGCACGTGCAAAATTGAATGCACTGCAGTCTCTCAGAAATTCATCACTGACTGAAGCACGACCATCACGAGAAAATTCCGCAAACAAGTTGTAAACAACCTTTTCTGTTAGTGCTTCATTACCAGAAGTTGAATGAAGTGATTCAAAGCACTGATGCTTGTAAAAATCATCGAATGAAAATCTTCAAGTGGAATTTCAATTTTTTTTTCACAAAATTACTTTTTTTAACGTTCCCTGTAAACAAGCTGCTCGACCGATTTTTGTCCTGTCACTAGCTCAGGAATAGGAAATCTCAAATTTTACGAAAATAGTATTGTGAAGGTGGAGAAAAGAAAAAAACTGAAGACTGAAGAAGTGAAATGAAGTACTCTTAAGGTGTTACAAGGATAGACAAGATAAGAAATAAAAAAATAAGAGAAGAGCTAAACATAAAATCCGTCCAAAGATATCTAGAGAAAAGGCAGCTGGGATGGTGGGGATATTTACAGACGCTTAGTGAAGAAGCACCAATGAAAAAAGTATGGGAAGCTGGAGTTAGAATTAAGAAGAAACGAGGAAAGCCGAGAGAGACTTGGGATAACGTATTGGAAAAAATATTGCGAAGCAGAGGAACGACGTGGAGTAAAGCAAAGGAGTTAGCCACGAACAAAAAGAAGCAGAATCTCTACACCCTTCTGTGTAATAAAGGAAAATCTTAATAGCGCCATCAATACAAATGGCCAAATCATTCAAATTAATATCGAAGAAATTTCGTCCGGGTTGGAACTACATACGGGATAACTTCCGGTTATTTTGTAGACGGTAAGCTTCAAGAATTTTCGCTTATCTGTTCCTACACACGAGAAAGAACAGTATAAATAATGCTTAAACCCCAGTATTTGTGAAGCCTCTACCAGTTCTTACCCAACATGAATCCCACCATTTTAGACGTCAATTTACGCAATGCAAATGTTCCACGCGTCAAGTTTATAAAAATTATATCTTAAGTATGTCAGTGTTGCACAGCAAAGTTTAGCAGGATTCAAGTTCCATCTTGTTCTCGCACCTTTAGCAAGCACAAGTTTTGTTGTAGCATAGCCAAGCTATAATGAAATTTTTTTCCTCTTCCAAAAAGAGTCTCTGTAATAGAGGGTCCTCTCCAGTTGTTGTTATTTTAGGGCATCCGCTGCTTGGTTTATATTTTATAAGGTCCACCTATTTACGGCTAACTAAAGAGCTCGATGTAAACACTTTAATTTTTGCGCAAATTTAGTTTGAGATATACTTGTGGAATTGAACATCACTCTTAATTTCACATAATTATCGCTTTTTCTCATAATTATTCTAAATACGATTTATAAAAGAATTCTCACTCTTTAGTTTATCACAAAAATGGACGAAATCGCAAAGAAATGTAAAACAAGAAAGATCAGAAAAGACCGAATTAGAAACGAAGCTTTGGCAATCGATTTAAAGTAGTGACGGTATACCAAAAGGTGGAAAAATGGTTCCTACATATAACTCGTATGAATAATCACAGAAAAAAAAAAAAAAAAGACGCGAACGAAAGAGTTAAACACTGAAGCAGCACATTTGGATAACCGATTTTGAAGCTAACCATACTGTTCTAACGACTTTGCTCTTAGCTCTGGCGTTCCGCAGGGATCGAATTTGGGGCCATTATTCTTTGTATATTCCAACCCTTGCTTACGCAGATGATATTAAAATCTTCAGTGGTGCCAATTTATCACGTAAATTTAAATTTAAAGGCTTGCGTATACTTTTTGATACCACTCTCAGCTCTAAATTCCATATTAACAATATCTATTCTGAAGCCATAAAATCTCTTGGTTTTACTAAGCGTGTCTCTAAATACTAATACAAGAATACAGCCTTATTGAAATCATTGTGTACTAAGCAAACTAGTTGCTAAGTCTGGATCGCATCCATCGAAAATTTCTCAAATATCTCTCATGCAAGATTGATGAAATGTATCCTGAAAGAGGTACTCCACAGGATGGATTACTGGAAAAGCGCGAGAAGGGATGGCTTCTATATAGAAATTGTTACAGGATGATCCTTCTTACTTCAACGAATGAACTTCCTTGTGCCACGATTAAATTCAATATATGATAGCTTTATTCTTCCATTCGCAAGAAGAAACATTATGAGACGAGCTCCTACAAACACCCTTTGTAAAGCGGCGATGTGACTCGTTTAAGTAGGAAGAAGAGAAGGTATATACTGCCTGAAATTTTATTATTCTGTTATTGGGTCCATGTGTTGGATAATAAACGTGTGTTATTATTATTGTTATTATTAGTTAGCTTGATTATGCAAATACTTCGGCATTTTAGCGCAATACAACATGAATATTTATTAGAAGTTCTGATAAGAACTAATTTTGATAAAATATGTTATATCTAAAACAAAATAGGCGTTGAATAAACTATTATAACTTGAACGAACAGCACAAAGCAACAACGGAGCAATTTAATACTTATTGTTGTAAGTGATAAATGGAGCAATCTCAATCATTCAGGCCTTAAACTTTTAGTGCTCCGTTTTTTTTTTTTGGCCAAGGGTGTATACGCATAATATTTAAGAATTAGTGGCACTAAACGGTAAACATATCTTTACAGACAATAAATTCATTTCTTGGCTTTGTATGATGATTGCGAAGACCCATAAAAATTGAAGAAAAGCAATATACATGACTAGTATATTATTTGTTTTTCTTTGTTCGGTTTACAACAGTGGAATTTTTATAAATGTTGAATAAATATAATTGAAAAGATACGGCAACTATATATACACATTGTATTACAAAACCATTATAAACAGTTGAATATAGTCAAATATTTATTAGCAATTTACGGCTTAGAAACACTCTGCTTGTTTAATAAACGTCCATATGATATTTAGACAAGTATCGGAGTGTGAAACGCAACGCCTACATTTGGCTGGTATGCGTATAAATTCTATAAAATCGAATCTTAAATATTTGGGAAAATGGTTGGATATCGATTTCGGGATTTCATATCTCATTGACGTGAACACAAACAAAAGAAGCCTACGATAAAAACGAGCAGGCGAGTTAAGTGCTTCGCGTTCGACTGTTTTTTTTTTGTTTTGTTCAGGAATAGGAAGAAACAATCGCCGCAGCGTTTATTAGACGACATCCATTAGCGATCGACCGAAACGTCGAATCGCCGCTAGTAAACGACATCGAGAGTGGAAATTTCGTAAATACGAAAAAAATACACGGATCTCACGTGACGACGACAACCTGCATACATGCACACAAGCCGAGTCAAAAGGAACGACGAACAGGACGACCAAAACTCTACACCCATTTACCATCGTCGAGTGAGCCAAAGGCGCATAACAGATACGTTGTATTACACACACCGATACCAGTTTCAGAAGAGATGAAAAGACTTTTTTAAAGTCAGCAGATGAAAACCGTTCGGATATTATGAAGCTTGTCCGTACGAACAACGGCCGGGTCGGCGATTGTTCCGTTGGAAACCTAGGACGAGGCGGGCCGCACCGAGTCGTTTCGCGGCAGCGTCGAGCCGGTCGATGCGGAGGTCCTTGTCCCCCTCGTTTCCTCCCGTGCCCCTCGCGTTCTGTCGTCCCTATCTAACGCACCGCCTGACTGTCAATCCATATCGGAATGATGTTCGCTCTGTTTCTCTCTAGCGCACCGGGACACAAATTAATTGGCATATCGTACTATCTCCAGGAGTATGCGAAGGAAGTTGCATGCAAAGAATGCTTTAAATATCTAGAATTTTTATGATTAGGTATTTGTCTACGATAACACTGTTTACGTTAAGAGCGTATATAATTTGTTTTATAAACGCATAATTAACCGAGGGTAATTTGTGTAACCATTGTTATTCGACGGCGTTAATATTTCAATACAAATATTATCTTAACGCTACTCATTCGATACATTATTTATTAGGACCTGGAGGGGGTTATAATGACTGATGTAACAAACAACGTTTGACACATATACGAGTTTCACACTCGCATCATACTTACCTTACAATTAAATTAAGCCAACGATTACATTGTACAGCTCTGATCATTTGTATTGGGCCCCCTCGGGAAATTTCAAGATAATGATACTCAATTAATTATAAGTATCCAAAGAACAATAAATCAATAGTCACATACAAAATGAGTGGGAAACCAGACAAATAAGTAATAAAAGAAATAAAAAAAAATAGATGAATTAATTAAACAAAGGAAAACAAACAAAACAAAATAGAACTTAATACTTAATTGCTTAATTAATGGTTAAGAAACTCTCTATATTATAGGGGCGTTGTTCTATTAAATACCCTTAGTGAATTGCTTAAATCTGGCGCTAACTCTTATTTCACGAGGTAATTTATTGTATAGCTTTTTCCCACTGCTCGTTATTCGTTCATCAGTAATATGCAATGCGCGTCTGGAAATATGGAAATCACTTCTTCGCTGGGTTTCATGTCTTCCTTGTGATTATGATGGTAGCAGACGGTTTCAACGATGTACACTGCCGTTCAGTGAAGTTCGATCACTGAAGAATATGCGAAGTTCAACAGTAAATGACATCATAAAGCGATATCGAAAATCGTGTTCGTCCTAGAACATCTAGGAAAACAACAAAAGCTGAAGATTTGAGAATTGTATTGTTAAGCAAACGCAATAGAAAATTAACAGCGCCACAAATAGCAGCCGAAGTCAATCGCGGCCGTGAAGAACAAGTTTCGGCGAGTACGGTAAAACGTGGACTTCAACAAGCGGACCTTCATGGACGCATTGCCATTCGAAAACCCTTATTACATCGGGGCAACAGAGGAAAACGGCTACAGTGGGCCCGTTCTCATCTAGATTGGTCGTTAGATGATTGGAAACACGTGCTTTGGAGTGACGAGTCAAAGTTTGAGGTTTTTGGGCAAAATCGACGAGTTTATGTCCGAAGATCTAAAACCGAAAAGTGATCCCGGACTGCATTGTACCAATAGTGAAGCAAGGGCGTAGTTCCGTGTTAGTGTGGGGATATTTCTCCTTTGCTGGGATGGGAGATTTATGCAGAGTGCAGGGTGTAATGAAGAAGGAAAATTATTTTGCAATACTCCAGAATCATGCAGTGCCATCAGGATTGCGTATAATAGGCCGTAACTTTACATTGATGCATGACAATGACCCAAAACACACTGCGTTAGTGTGTAAGGACTATCTAAAGGAGCAAGAAGAACAACACACCCTGAAAGTAATGACATGGCCCCCACAAAGCCCAGATTTGAACCCGATGGAGTTGTTGTGGGATGAACTGGACAGGAGGATCCGAAAAATATGCTCAACTGCAACATGAATGGATTAATATTCCACAATCCGTTTTAACAAAACTTATCGAAAGAATGCCTAGAATAGTTCGAGCGGTGATTAACAGCAAAGGAGGTTTTTTCGATGAAAAAAAAAATAATGTTCAGTATGTTATATTAGGCCAAAGTAACTTTTTATTTATTTATTTTTGTCTTTTTTACCTGTACATACAATAAAATTGCATTTTGTTTTTAGTTTCGTTTGTTTCTGTAACCTTTTCATGTTTTTTACTAACCGACCGAACTTCTCAGAACGACAGTGTATAAAGACGAAAGAGCAGAGCAGAATAGGCAACGTTTGAAAAACAAGTTTATATGACTCTGTAGGTTTTAGTCCGGCTAATATTCTATTAAGTTGCTTCTCTTCCAGAAAGACCTTTGAAATGACAGAGGAGTATCCCGTACCTTCGTATGATATACAGATAGCAACCTACAATTAACCTTTTCCCTCAAAAAAAGGATTGCGAGAATTTGTACAATTTGGAGATACGGTAGAAAGGAGTATTTAAGACTTTTGACCTTTTAACCTTACTTCTACGCCCCAAAGATGTTTGGCTAAAAGTAGGAATTTTCTAATAAAGATCGGACTTTCTACCACTTATACTCGATATGTGGACAATGTGAAATGCCAAGAAGGCTGGTATTGTCGTGGTGAAGAATGATGCTTATCACACTAAATGTCACAGTTTAAGACAATCGAATTCAATTATACGGCAAGTGCCATCTAGTGGGGAAATTCGAAAATTGTTAGAGTTCCCCTCGTATGCAACGTAAGCAGATCTTGTCGTGAGAAGATGCAGAAAACAAATTAAGCGGGCACATTAAAACATTACTAGTAGAAAGAGAGTTCGCATTTTAGCATACAACTTAGCGAAAGCCATGGGACTAAGCGGATGATTTAATATAGAGAAGAAGAAGAAGAGCACTGAGATTCTTAAAGCAAAATCCGAGATTGTCTGTTCGCAAACCTGAAGGTGCATCTTTAGCCACAGCTGAAGGCACGAACAAAGTTGAAGTGGGAGGATATTTTAAACTACCAACGAAGATATTAACTGAGAAAAACTTATATGTACGAGAGTGGCCTTCAATTAAATAACGAATCTGGAAAAGTAGACCCTATCAAAAAGAGTAAAGATGTCTATGTGATAAAGGCACAAAAAATAGTTGAAAATAGCGATAGTAGCGTGCAGCAATGCAGAATAAGGACCAATTTTTGGAAGAAAATATGCCATCTTAAGCAGGATAAACGCGAAAAGAATCAGCCTATATTAGCGAAGAACTACTAACTAACGAAGAACTAATCGATAAGCAGTTTCTTGAAAACCATTTTATACCGAGAAAATTTACTGGAAAATGCTTTTTAATTCGCGATGGGCGTGGGTCTCATATGAATTCATATCGAATGTTAGAGATAGCAGCGGAGCACTTTAACATATTACTAAAGTTCGCCACTTTCCGTAGGCTTCACGAAATTAGCAGAGACTCGTGTTTTATCGACTCTCGGGGAAACCAGTATGCAACACGAACCCATTCTCATGAATCGAATAAACACGAGTCTATCTAGTGCCTGCAAATTTTTTGCAATCACTTGATTGTTTTTTTTTTAAACCGCTGAGAACGTACTTCAGAAATACATGTGATGTGTTTATTAGAGCAAATCCAAATAAGCGTATTGAGCGCCGTCGTTTTGGTAATCGTGCAATCACTTCTGAAAATGGGGTTTCTGCACAACATGCATTTCTTTCATGCCGTCCCTGATGTATCCATTGATATTATGGGAAAGCATCAGGAGAAAAATCATAGTGTAGCTGAAATGAATGAAGCGAATCAGTCTCCATCTGCAACACCTGAACCATCTATTACTTCAGATTTAACACCCGCCAAAAATTTTCAACAAATTTCTCAGTTCGAATGGTTACAATTTGCAATAACTCTACAAGAAGAAAGCGATCTACTCAAAATTCAACGGCCGAAAATAAGAAGCGCTACTCGTAGCAAAAACGGGAAAAGATAAGAAGAAAGAACCATTCGCAACAAATACGGGAAAGAATAAGAAGAAGGAAGCAATGGTAGCAAAGAAAGGTAGGAGACAATAAAACAAAAGACGCCATAGCTAATACTGAATATGTAAAACGAATGATTCAACGAGAATCCTCATCATCATCAGAAAGTCGAGAAATCCTCATCATCATCAGAAAGCCACTTCTTGGTTAATGATTCGAGTGTACGTAGACTGGATTTAATGTGTAAAATGCTGTAAATGTATGTGGAAAAGAAAGCTGTAACTAGTATAGGTAACGTGTTTATGTAACGGTTACTGCAATAAATTAATTGTTCTTTGCGCGCAATTATTTTTTTGAGAAGAGATAATATTATTTTTTATGCTTTGAATTTACCATATCAAATCACTATAGCTAAAAGTATATTAAAAACTAATATTTAGGATAACTACCAATATAACTACCCAAATTAATTTAAAAACCTGAAGCAACGTGAACAAAAACAAAGAAAATAGAAAAAGAATGTCTATATGCGTGATATCTGCCTTGCCCGTACACATTATTTCAGGTTGGATTACTCCAGCAGGTTATTTGGTGTACAGTGTAATGGAATCTTCCGCTGCCGCGAAGGGAAAGGAGACGCCTTGAAGTGGAGGCAGTTCGGAGAGAATGAGAGAGATTGCGACTTGACTGCTGATGCTACTGCCGCCGCGCTTATGGCTAGTACTTAGAGTACTCCAAACTCCTCTGCAAACATGAATGTGTAATGTGGGGTGTATTCGGTGACAAAGGAATTAATCATAAGGAAGAAAGAGGCTTGAATAGAGATGTTTAATGCGCTACGATCGTAGCATATTAAGTGATAAATATAGAATTACGAAATATTGCGAACTTACCTGAATAATTATTTAATTAATAATGAAAATCGAAATGCAACAGAACAAATTTACAAAGAGAATAACTAAAATATTTATTTCGCTACACTACAAATATTTCGAGAATGCTCCATAAAAAGAATCAAAAATTATTATTAAAATAGCTTCCTCATGGGCGCCCTCTAGTGCCAAAAAAACACATGCCTGCCGTTTAGAAAACAGCTACATAAACCGGATACTAACTCGTTGTTTGTATATGTTGTGATATTAACTGTGAGACAAATAACGGTGCAAGGTAGTGTAAAAAACGCTCTCGGAACCACGCTGATGACGCCGGGTAGGTAAAAACATGTCCGTGGGTACTGAATTTTTTCTCTCCTTGCATCGCTTTTGCCATAAATGTTTTCCTGTTTTCAAATTTTTATGTATAAACAACAACGTCTACATGTGCAAGTGTTTGCGCCGCAATTTATTTTTCTCTTCGGTATCTCATTAACACGAATTAATTACTTGGGATACGTAACGTACATTATGGTTCGAACTGCATATCCTGCTTTGTTAGCGTTTTACTAATTGTTCGGGACCGTAACAACAAAGTGTAGGTATGTTTACGTTTCACTGTATAGTGCATCGTTAATTGCATCCGGATGTGAACGAATACCTTGGTATATTGCTAGTCTTTATAGTGCCTATTAATAGTACTAAATAGGAAGCAGTCTCATGCAGAGTCTCAAAATAACTGTAGGCAACGTATTTCATCAAGAACTAATAACTACTTGCAGAATCTAATAGTTCTTGAGCGAATAGTTAGTTGTTGTTTTATTTATTGCTCCTTAGAGCAATAAATAAAACAACAGAACAAAACAAATATTTTGAAAACCTATTGGCCTAAGTGTCGTGACGTCTAAACCTTCATTATTTCTTTTTAAGCAAATTTGGAAAAATACGGCAATATTTTTAATGATGTAGCACGCGTACATTCTTCGAAGTCCCAGTCACATAACTTTCGCAATAATATCCATAACCTTACACAATTAAGCAGCATAAAGCGACCATGAATAAATCAGAAAGAAAACAGGATCACTCATATCTTAGAATGATTCACATACATCGCTTTTGGAGCCTAATATAAAAAAAATTTTTTATCACATTCTCTTTGGGTTCACATCCAGAACAAAAAATTTTGAAATTGGGCTCAGAGCGACTCATGAATTGAGAATAAAAGATTTCTGACCAAACAGTTAAGAGTAGATTGAGTGAAGCAAATGCCAGACCAAGAAGACCCTGCGAAAACCTATTTTAACTCCGAACCAGATCTTTTAAATTTTGCTAGTGAACATGTGCAATTTCCACATTAGAGCCTGATACTCTTCACAGATGAGTCACGATTTTGTTCTGATGGTCGAGTACGTGTACATCCATGCCTACATGGAAGCCATTCTGCAGCTACCGTAGAGGAAGTCGAGAAATTTGGTGGTAGGTCTGTAATGGTTTGCGACAGATCTAGTCTCCATGAAACAACAGGTCTCATGGTAGTTCCAGGGAAGTTAAGTAAGTTCAAGTTAAGCTAAAAGCTCAAAAACTTCCTTTTGCATCACGAGACTCAAACAATAGATTGGCCTCCACTAAATACCTATATGCACCTAATCTTTATTAGGAATTTGTTAAACAAACGCATTCGGGCTTCCTGCGAAGATGATCAATGTCCCCTAGTTGCGCAGTTGGTTGGCCTTCAATTGGTACAACGTTGTACGGTCGGCGCAATATCCGTCGGGAATGATGGAAAATGACGCTCGGCAGTAAACACTTGAATGACATAAGCAAATCGATGTCAAACCAATTCAGTCAGTGCAGCGTCGATTGAAGATCAGTTGCCAAGCGTTGTAAAGATGTGACGTCAGTTTTCATGGAATGAAATTTCGAGAAGAAGGGTACGTGTTCGTGATCGACCTTGGATTGGTCGTCTCTTAAGCAATGAAAAATCGACATTCTTCGCAAAAACAAGTATTATCCCTTCAAATTCACGAATTGTGCAAAGATGATTTCGATCGACGTTTAAAATTTTTTGAAAAAAAAATTTTATTCAAAATATTTTATTTTCCGACGAAGCTACCTCTATTTCACATGGAACTGTCAACAGACAAATCTGTAGATATCGGTCACGTGCGAATCCACACTGGATACGTGAAGCACATAGTCAATATCCATGAGAAAATAAATGCAGGGGCGACCATAATCGATGACAGAGTGGGCCTTTTCTTCTTTAATAATAATTTAACAGGAGAAAGATATTTGTAGTATTTAAGGGACGAACCAATTCCTGAGTTGGCAGGTACTCTCCCTCAAAAAAGAAAATCCCGATTTTCCCAAGCAGAAAGTGTGGATGCGGCAGCATGGGGTTCCTCCGCATTCCACAAGAGATGTACAGTGATCGGCTTATGTTTTGTCTCCCCCTTCCAGCGACTAAATATCGCTACTCTCTTCCGCGTGGCAAGGTTGAATACTTAGGTTCAGCAAATAAAAGCACAGAATATCATAAACTAAAATGGAAGTAATAAAATCTGCCTGCGATTCCAAGTGGGCGAGTACGAGTGGTAGAAATTATAGATACATGGCCTCAGGAGGGGACAAAAGATAAAAATGTCACTGTACGTCGATATCTTGCTGACACGTTTCCAAACCGATGGATTAGGAGGAGAGGCTCAATTGAGTAGCCAGCGAGATCTTCCGACTTAAAAAACAATGTATACGTAACTAAACCTCGAATTGCAATAACGAATACGAGGTAGGAATTTGTCAAGACGTTGATGGCCAACATTTTCACCACCCGTTATAATTTCTTTTTATGAATGAACTTTCTTAAATTTTTACATTTTCCTTAAAAACTTCCTTATACAATGTATGTGTATTTTTTAAGTATCATTTAGAGGGTGATAGCGCCTATCCAAAAACGATATCTACATATCATTTACCACAGAACGTAGTGGAAATTTACTCGATGCTAATATAACGCCATTGAATCTAATTACTTGTACTAGTAAAGCTTCAGGAACTGTTAGTCAGTGATAACTTTGTATTTAACGCATACATATACGCCCCCATCTATAAAATTAGCACTTAACTTTAGCATTTACGTGGACAATGATGAATTTATTGGAAAAGTCAAGTATCTCGAGCAATTATAAAGGTGGTAAGAGTGTTAATATGTAAGTAATTGACGTATATTTGCCCGATTACTTAAATACGTAGAAAGATAACCGTGAAAAGTACTTTGCCAACGATGTAAGCTCAATCATGTATGTACCGTACTACCTATATATGTATCTGTGTAATTCTACGTACATCGCATATATCCGTACATAAACACGATGTTAATAGCGTCAATATTTACGGTGCCGGAGATTCAATGAATAAATATTTAAGAACTTATTTATGAGTATTTCACAAGTGCTTGCCACATTAGCACATACCGCGTTTGTTAGCGTCCAAGTTGATTGCTTCGATTTTCGCTCGGGATGCGAAACGGAGATGTACGCGTGTACTTTGATATGTACATAGCTTTTTTGTTGAGCAATCTGGTACATGCGCCCATGTAAAATCTGGCCAAGTTAAATATTTGGACTATCGCTCACAAATGCGCATTAACTTACTTTCGTACGTACGCGTATACGAAGGCGGTTTGAAAAGTTTCCGGCGTAACACAGAAACGAGTATTTTTTTGTTAAATTCAGTTTTATTTCTCAACTTTTCTCATCTCTTTAAGCCGGCCAAATAGTAGTTGGCGGCTTACTCTGTAAAATAGGCGTTTACGAATGCGAAAGTCTCTTCATTCGATGAAAATCTCCGTCCTCCGAGCGAAAGTTTGAGTCTGAGAAACAGAAAAAAATTGCTGATGAATAGGATCAATTCGTGAATTTTTGCCACGCCCACCATTGAAGTATGCGATGGTGTATCGCCTTGATGGAACAAATGCCGCAATTTCTGCCTTCAACTTGTTAAGTAATGATGCTTTCGTTATTGCTTTTTTTCTTTTTCAAGATAGGACTCCTTGATTATCCAAAAAAAACAATCGAACAATCTTCACTTTTTTCGGAGCCGATTCGCAATCCACTGTTTTGACTATGTCTTGGTTTTAGGATTAAAGTTTCATCTTCAATTAATAATCGGTATCAAGACTCCGACTTATTTCGTTTAAGGTTAATCCTCAGTCTCATTTATTACATTTCGTTCGTTCAAACAGAAGACGTCGCTGTTTTTATGTTAACAAATTTGCAGAAGTTTTTATTGATGCAGGTTAACCCTTTTTAACTGCTCACTCATCAAAAGATGTCACTTTCTAAAATTCGAATAATGTCATTGATGGCAAATTCTTACATTTAAAAGGACCAACAAAACAGTGTTTCTCATAATTGATTAAAATAATCTCTTTTGCGATATCCACAGCCTCTGTTATCTCTCTAACCTTAAGTCTACGGTCGTCTACCACTTTTTTGTGAACTTTTTCGATGTTGTCGGCAGTGCCTGCAGTTTTTGGCTATCCCGAACGTTCGCCGTCAACCAAGCTGGTACGACCTCTTTTAAATTCAGCAGACCAAAAGGTTATCGTGATAAATAGAGATGACCAAGGCAGGTGAAATGAATACTTTTTTGCAGCGACTAGACAGACTCGTGTCTATTCGTCTCATAAGAAAGGGTTCGTGTTGCGTACTGGTTTCCCCGAGAGTCGACAAAACACGAGTCCGTCTAGTCGCTCCAAAAAAGGAATAATTTCTCCTGCTTTTGTCATCTTTAGTGATAAATGATGGTGTGGACTTCCCGTAAACGCCATCCGCCTCGGCTTTAATTTGCCTAGTTGTACTGCCCTTCAAATGCAAGAATTTAATGCGCTTGGTATTGGTCGTATAGATTTATGTAATATTTCGAACGATACAAACAATCTTAATATTCAAATATTCTTGATTTTTAATGCTGCTCAAAAGAATTGTTTCAATAAAATATATATACTTGAATACTTTTTCCTCTAATTTCAACATTTTCTCAAAAGAAAAATTTTGTTTTGTTTTCAAATTTATTAAAACATACTTCTATAAAAATCAATAAAACTGTATCCAATTTTGGTACTAAAGAATACAGTTAAATTATAAATTAATCTATTTTTCATCCACTTCTCGTGCTAGATTGTGAACAATGGTGCCAAATCTCATGATAAAAATATCAATCTTACTGTTTTAAAATTAAAAAAAAATTACTAATTGGAGGGTCTAATACAATGTAATACGATTCACTGTAATGCGAAGTATTTTTATGGCAAAGTGAGATTGAGGACATTTAGTCCGATTTTTGCAATTGTAGGGGGACACATAACATCCATGTCGCATGAAAAAAATTGTATTAATCGATGTAAGTTAATCTTTAATTTATCCATTTCTCTTTCCGTCACATCAGGCATACGTACAATCACGTGACTTTTTAACTATCAAATTTGAAATTTTCTGCTGAAAAATACATAATATAGCTTTATTTGTTATGCTTTTACAAAAGAAAATTGCCCATTTTTTTTTGTAAATTTGTTAATATTGCACAAATTTTTTTCTTTAATTTTTTTGAAGTTGAAAGAAGTTATTTTTTTTGCTAATTCTGATTTTTTTTTTTAGTTAATATTTCTTTATTTTTTAATTAAATTAATAATTATAGAAAAGTAGGTATATCAAAAAAATAATTCACATAGACAGAGTTGCGCCATCTGACGGAGAAAAGCTAAATTGATTGTTATTGCAGAAAAAAATGTTAGAAAACGATTTGAATATTCTATCATTTGAAACAGAGATGGCGTTCAATCAATTAGTTTTAATTTTGAGTGTAGGCTTTCACGACCGTAATCCATAATAGAAATGTCTTTCGGGTGATGTCGTATACTTTTAGTTTAGTTTTAATTTTGTTAAATCTTTGTTTTTTGCAGAAGACTTCAGAAGACGTTCGAGTATTTAATTAAATATTAAAACTATGTAGTGTAGTGAACATACTTTTTAGTCTTATGTTCATTCTAGTTTGTATAATTTGAGATATTTTTCGCTGTTCACCAATAAATTTTAAATTTTAATTTTTTTGTTTTTTTCTTCATACCTTTTATTATAAAAACTAGAGCCAATATGGAATCAACAACACTAAGCTACCCTGAAACTGCTCTAATCTCGGAAACAATAAAACCACTTTTGGCCTTGTGTGGCGGGATATTGTACATTGTACCTCTGTATTGCGCACTCCTACACTTACACTTTGTCAAGTCATATTTTCCTCTGATGTACAAATAATGTCACTTTGACGTTATTTCTTCATTATTCCCAGTTTTCTTAGTTTAATTAAAGATGTATAAAATAAGAACTTTCCATTTTGGATTCGTCGAACGATTCGCGAATGTGCCTCGGATGAAAATCAATTGCGCCGTAGTAATAATAGGCGGCATATTATTCTTCAGCGGCTGGTGGATATTGATCGATCTAAGCGCCGTGCGTCCGGATGTGGTACATAACAAAAGAGTTTACACAATTCCGGGGATATTCGCAACGCTCGCGATGTTGATAGTCAATATGGTACCTCTCCATGTTCTCAGAAACCCATACCTGAGCAACGATAAGTGCAAAATACTTATGGCGACTTTTATCTTATTCGTAGGACTGGTCATGGCGTTTGGTTCTATAATTGGTGCTTCGTATATTTTGATTCACGATTACTTAATCGCTGAATCTGACAATATTTGGCCAGGATTTGCGGTTTTCTTGCAAAATCTGTTCATATTCATCTCTAACTTGCTCATCAAATTTGGTACGAGAAGCGAGAGTTTTTAAGATGTGATTATAATGCATTTACATCGAAACTTTTATAAATATAATTTAACAATGTATAATATAATCTTTTTTTATACTTTATTCGTTCATTCATTGATGTAAGAACGTTTTAATTTGTGTTTTTAGGCAGAATTTATACTTACACAGAAAGAATATGTAAGGTAAGTGCGATTTTGCAGTCCATTCCTTGTCAGTAACAAAGGTATAAAAATATTGATGTGGTATCAAGAGGTACGAAATGTATGTAAAAAAAAATTATATCCTGATAGTCTTCTACTATAATGGCTCTTGCTTCAAAGAAGAATTCATAAAAGAGCTTTAACCAAAAGATTTTGTAATTGCAGACAAAAGTATTTGGGCACGGTTGAGGATAGAAAACTGACGACTGAGGAGCTACATTGCAAAACGCAGTATTTTTTTATGTGCTCCTCTCCAAATTGTCTGCGTCAAATGAAGAGGTTTTTTCTTGTTACGGATGGAGATGAAGGTAAGGAAAATGCTGGCTAGAAAAATGCTATAAAGCAACTCTTGTAGGTGCTTTCAAGAAAATGTTATTGGTGTGATTAATTAATTCATCAACATTCGGAAATTGCTCTCTAATAAATTCCGCAATTCTATGAAGGGCGCGGGCGATGCATGTAATATGCAAAGATGTCTTTAAGCATATTAACTGGAGCGTCACTCACAAAGAGGAAAGCTTTCTTCCGTTTCCGCACAATACTGCCGACAACTACTTCCGTTATTGTATCTGCATTTACCCGTTCTATCTTGCTATTAAATATGGTTTTCTTGGACGAGCTGTATATAAAACACCAACAATGACGTGAACTCTACTTTGCCCTAAAGCAGCAATTGTTTCGTCTGCGCTCGACCAGTAATAATTCTCCTACATCGGTTTTAATTTCGTTCACGATTTTTGTGTATATTTTTGGTAGATAACGTTGATCCATCGGGAATACTTCTACCCCTGAAAATTTTTAAAGACTGGATTATCTAGTTTTCCGAAGGCTATATTTGCAGCCACAAAGACTTCGCAGAGATCACCATAAAAATTCTCATTCGGGACACCAGGATTGCGATGATCATCACCTTTTAAATCGTCCGTAAATCGAGGTATTTTGCAATAACAACAAACAAATTGTGCAATAAATCTCCGTGGCGCTGACACTTCGAAACAATCGTGATCCTTAATCCAGGTATTCAGGAGTTCTTGGCGGAGACGTTTTTTTATATCCGGACTAAGCCTGCAGAAACGAGTTGCTCTTCGCGAAATTAGTAGAGACCAGACAGACTCGTGTTTGGTCAACTCTTGGGGAAACCAGTAGGCAACACGACCCATTCTCATTGGACGAATAAACACGAATCTGTCTAGTCTCTGCTAATTTCGTGAAGAGCAACTCGTTTCTGCAGGCTGAATCCGGACAAATTGCAAGCGTGTAAGAGAAAAGGCAAGAATGTGGGAAGGTGAGGGTTATGACGATAAATTTATTTGAACGCTCGGTAATTGTACATGTACATACTCACTAACAATAAGTAGAAATTCCTTACTATAAAGATTTATTTCGAACAAAAATACACATTACTTTTGAATTCCCTGTATATATGTAAACCGTAGTTACGTTAAATAAACTATACATAAAATGCAATTACAAAAACTTACGCAAAATTTACATCTAGCACGTAATTTTTTTATTCTAAACGAAACGGTTCGGTGGTCGATTTCCCAAAAGAATATGTCACTTCGTCGTTATCTTTCGCCAAATTCAGCGAGGCCATATTGAAAATATCCCACTTTTCGTCTATCTGAGTATCCATTTTTTGAAATTCACTTTGGATAAAGGTCTCTAAATTGTGCATGTGCATCTTTAAGTGGCTGCTCAAGTGTCGAGCATCTTGCCTGATGTTGGCTATAATTTCCGATTTAATTTTTTTCAAGAATTCATTATCCGCCAAGTCGCTGTTCTTTTCGAACGACTTCTTGCTGCTGATGCTTATCTTCGACGACGAATCCGTAGCCGTACCTTTATCGTCATGCTCGATTGATTTCGCATTGAACTGGTGTGTCTCCGCTATCGACTTTACGACTAGATCGGGAGCAGAGTTTTGCAGCGTGCAACCACCGACTTCCTTATTTGATGGATATTGGAATAAAATCTTGTGAACTTTCGAATTATGAGCTTTCCACGTAATAATCGGTTGAAGGAAATTCCTCATATCGTAGAGATATATTATTCCTTCTTGAGAACCGATGGCAACTGTAGTACCATCAAAGCTTATATCGACAGCGCTTAATGGGTGTTGAGTACTGCTTCTGAAAATGCACTCCCTAATATTTAAATCGTGAACGCAGAACTTGTTATCTTCACCTACAGATACCAAGATATCATTATCTTGCTTACCGAACGCTATACCGCTAATGGGAGAAGTGTGCGTTTGCGCGAAAAAAATCTTATTCGCGGTCATCGTATCCCATATCATTACGGTCCCTTCCTCGCTTGCAGACGCCAAAATATTCGGCATCGTTGGATGGAATCTCAAAGCAGTCGGTTCAACCGTCTCCGAAATGGCGTAATTCCCGCATACGTGTCCGTTTGTTACATCATACAACACGGCGTTCCCGCTTATACAAGCAACCGCTAGATGTTCGTCCCCCACATTGAAATCCATATACCTCACGGCGGATGGTACGTTTTCGAATAGTTTGTTTATAGTTTTTGATTTCGTATCGTACATGGCGACCTGTCCATTCTGCGTACCGATCGCTATACATTTCTTCGTCGTTTTCTGGAAGATGACGGAGGACGCGTCGTTAATGGCAGCGACAGTATGCACAAGTTTGATATTGTTCGGATCTTTCAACGAAATTATTTCCGGTCTACCTTTCTCAACTAGATAGGTTAGGTACGAATTATCTTTAGACCAGGATGCGCAGGAAATCCTTGAAAGAATCGGTGGCTTGTAGATTATATCCTCATAGCTTTTCGGCCAGAAGTGGAACTTCAAATCTACTGCCGCAGACACTAACATCTACAAGTAAAGTATCTAGATTATCGAAAACAATAAATGGACGCGACCATGAACTAGCAGGATCTTATTTGAATGTCTAAACACGAACTTGCTCGCCTGTTTGCCAGTTATTTTCAGTGTTAAGGAGGAACTTGCTAGCAAAAGTGGCGTTCCAAAATTCTCAAAATCTCTCTACTTCTATACTTACACCGGTAACTAGATCGTTTCGCGTCCCTACTCCATTGCATAGTCTAATATGCGAAGCATAAATTTGCGTGTATATTACGAATCACCACTCCCATACCGACGCTTGTGAAGCGCACGGAAAGTGGCGAACTTTAATCAAAATTCTTATTTGTAGAAGAAATAGTTTCAACTTTTACTGTCCACGCATGTATAAATCTAGTTCAATGCCTGCCCCAAATTGAACCGAGAACACGGTTGCGCTATGACTTACCCACACCCACCCCACGGTTGTGAGAAGCCACCGCATTTGAGCCCATTCCCGGGCAGTTGAATCCCACACCATGGAAATACATCTTCTTGATATATATTCCGAATAAGTTTGCAGAAACGAGTGCACTTTCCCTGCGCTTCACGAAATTAGCAGAGACTCGGCAAACTTATGTTTTGTCGACTCTCGGGAAAATCAGTAGCGTGACTCGTTTCTGCAGGCCTAATTCTGAATCGGAGGACGAAAGTCTATTTATTAAACGAAAAAAGAAAAAAAAGACGTTTACGTGAAAGAAGTATCCATAAAAAGTTTAAAATATGCCCCTATTTTATCCCATAATTCATCTTTCAGCAGCAGGGCGGTGGAAACCGTATGGAATGGGGTCCGCGTGAAATGAACATGGTGTGTGCTGGATTCGATTTATAAAGGATCTAACACACAATACGTTCCTTGATGCAGATCAAAAAAAATCGAGTAAGATAGATGGCTTAAACGAACTTTTCCGGCAAACAAATTTTGAAGTATTGATTAGACCATTATTGCAAAACACTGTCTATAATAATAATAACTTAGTTAAAAGAAAACTATGAAGTCATACATTGATTACTTCAAAACATACGCCATAACTTCAAAAAACTAACGAATTTACGCCAAAATAGTGCTCAAAAAGAAGCGTCTTACCTCGAATTTTGTTTATGTAGACCATGTAGTTAAATTTTTAAAAACAGCGAAACGTCACATAGGCAGGATAAATTTGAAGTTTTACAGCAATTATGAATAGATCTCTCGATTGTCAATGGCTTTTATGATTGTTAAAAAATAAACAAAAAAACTATAATTATTAAGCGGAATTATAAATTTGAATTTTAATGAAGTGAAGAACTGCTTTAAAGAAGAAAGAACACGGAGAGGAAGATCGAGAAAGGACAAAGCTAATAGAAGAAAGCTGTTAAATAAATCCAGAATCTTAACGACCAAAACAAGAACATAAAAAAGCGGAAGATCTACAAGGGACTGAATAAACTAAAACTGGAAAATCTAATCCGTGAAGTATGCCTACATACACCAGTGTCATGATTTTAGTCGGGTTTCTGCCAAACATGGTATAATCGATGCGAAAGTTAATAATCGCGAGATATCAATAACAGCAATAACTGGTTAATCCAAAGGAGCGAAATCGTCAATTATTGGCTATGAAGCCAACATAAACCTGTCGATTACCAAACAGTAACAATTACGGCATATTTGATCGGCAGCGCAAAAAAATATAAACACATGACAATGATTCTATGAAAACAATGACAAAATAAAATGGAAATTATGTTGTTCCTTGGCGTGTAGGAAACAACAATTCACCGATGGAAAAAATTCCCTGACAGTCCGTCGAGATACAAATTCGCGGATCGTAAAATTCTCTGACGATAACGTGCCTCCATGAACAATTCGCCGAATTGGATATTTTCCGACAATAGCAAACCTCCATTCACACTTTATTCTTACTTATTTACTTACTTACATTACGACAAGCAGCATAATTAATTTTAATAACTTGATTCAATGTAGGAATTGATGTAGTAAGCATTCGTCCACGTTAAAAGAATACCAATCGCTTCAATATCGTTTATTTTGAAAGAGAATTCCGGAGAAACAACGATTTTTGTAAATGTCGAATCTTTAAAAAATTCTAATAATCCTAAAATCCCTACTTTAGGGCAATAGTAGCTTATTACGTTTTCCTTCAGAATTTAGGGAGTATTCTAAAAATGCAATAATATACAGGCTGTCCCATTGAAAACTGCATCGATCGATATAGGAAAGACTATACATTAGAAAATTCAGAAAACTTGCCATTACACTAAAAACGATCTATGCTATTGAACTAAAATATTTTAGGTAATCTGACACTTCCGGTCATACCGGAAATAGTTATTAATTTTGTTATTTTAAATATAGCTCTTCATATATTAAGGTTTCTTTGATGGAATAACTATGTTGCTATTTCTAACCATATTTGAAGAGTTTGGTTTTTTTTGAAAATTTTTAAAATGAATGTAAACTTTTACAACTGTAAAAGTGTTTATTGCTAAGTTTTCAGAATTTTTCAATATATACTCTTTCCTATATCGATCGATGCAGTTCCCGGTAAGACATCCATGTGGTATAGCATTTCCTTTAAAAAAACACCCCTTTTCCATAAGAAATAAAAAAAAAACAACTTTGGGTAGTCACAAAGTTATGACATAATTAAAGTTCGCCACTTTCCGTGCGTTTCACAGGCGTCGGTATGGGTGTGGTCGTTCAGGGGTGGGATTCGTAATATATGCGCAAGCGATCTTATTGCAGTAGTAACACATCCAGTATGTGTTTGGCGGCCGGTTGGAATGCACGCGAGCGTAGCGAAGTGCTGCATATACGTTATACGTAATAAAATGTTGTTGATAAGTGGATCAAGGAAACGACCATTTTTTCGCTGTCGTGTCTGAAATCACTGATTTCATACATTATCGATTTTATTCATGCATACAACGCTGCTATACTTCGCATGTTTATGCATATTGCTTTAATAGCAAAAAACCAAATGCAGATCATTCTTCCAGATAGAACAAATCTCTCTACTTCTATACTTACATCGGTAACAAGATCGTTTCGCGTCTCTACTTCATCGCATAGTCTAATATGCGAAGCATAAATTTGCACGTATATTACGAATCACCACTCCCATACCCACGCTTGTGAAGCGCACGGAAAGTGGCGAACTTTAATCATAGTACAGCATTTTCCCCTTAAATAGTCCTTCATTCGGTAACTTTTACACAATTTTTTTTTTTCTAAAATTGCTTGGTCTAGATGCAACAATATGAATACCACTAAAAGGCTTCTTAGAAAAAACAAATTTATTCGTAATTTTGCTACCCAAATAGTGGAAATACAACTAAGTTCGGAAATAATCTTTAAAAATAAATAAAAATACTTTTTTATGAAAACAAAAAAATACACGTAATCTTATGTCATAAAAATACAAACTTTTATTAACTAATAATAAGAAACGTTAAATTCATTCTTCTTAATTATGTCATTTTTTTTTAAATTTCGTAATTGATAACTGACAGGAATGGGAATTTTTTATAGTATATACAAAACTTCTACTAATTGCATGAAATATATGACATGGGGATTACATAAACTTGTTTTAGGACAAAAATGAATCTAGGAGAGCCGTACGCATATATATAATATATACATTCCACCCTAATTTAATATAAATACATATACACAGTGTATTTGAAATTTTCACTTCACATTTTAGAAGCTAAAACAAAATCGTCTTAAGCATTCTCTCTTAAGGATAGACAACAATAATGAAACAATAAATAAATTCAATTAATTTCTCAATGTAAATACACGATAACAAGTAAGAAATTTCAAATTAACTGCATAGACATGAAAAATAAAATGTATATATATGTACTTAATTGAAATGAGAAACAATTTTGAAATCCAAATAAAATGGCCATTACACAAAGTACGCAACTGAGAGATGATAATATCTAAGTATTAGTAAAAATGTCGTACTTAGATACCTCATTATTACAACGAACGAATCACGGTTTCGTCAGGATTTCATTTTCACTTCTTTCTCTGATTTATTAGTAAAATAAGAACAATGAGAATAGTTTTCTTTTCTTAAGATTACAAACATCTCTTTCTGTTAAATATAAATATATACACTTATTCTCTATTAATAATAATTCAGGTTTCTGTTCATTTCACTATCGAGATCCATATATGGTATTGAATTTGATGTGTACATTGAAACGGGGGCTGAATTGCCATTGGTAACTCCCACATTGAATAAAGGTGGCACCGGCAATGACGTCTGCAATTTAGGCATAACTCTGGGCGATCTCGGCGGTGAAGGACTATCCAGTGTAATCAGAGCTGGACTAGCAGGATAACCCGAACTGGACACTGAAGATGGTCCAGGTGTTGTAGAAATACGTGATTGATTGCTGCTCGATGATATACTTGCAGTGTCTGTAAAACATTGGCAATTCTACAATCTCCATTTTTAGATTTAAAATACTATTCAAATTATCTACGTATTACTCATGATGTATTATACAGCACGATCACCTATTTTTTCAATGAAAAAAAAAATATTGGAAGACGAGTTTTCTGCAACGTAACATTATATTCAAGTATACAGAGTAGTCAGCTTTCGCAGTTTGGCTTTTAAACGGAACACCTGTATACTATTGCGCTATAGCTATCTGTCTTAGTTTTTAGGATAATTGACATAATTTTGCATTTTTGCGAAAGTTTGAATATATCTTGGAGTATTCGATAATACATTGGACATTTTTTTTTATATCAACTAGCCTCAACAAGATGGCTATCAAAATCCTTGCAATGTTTGATTAATTTTTTTCCATTCTTTTTTAATGGAACATCCGCATATTTTCCCACGATCTGATAGAAAATGCGTTATTCTTTAATAAATTAAATATCGAGGGTAATGAGTGAGTGAAAGAGTTAATTATGAGATAATTAATTAAAAATTTGACCAACTTTGAAAGTTATTTAAAGACAATGAATCGAAGATTTTAGTGGATCAATCGGCACAAAATAATCACAGATTGGCACTTGACAAAAATCAAGCAGTTTAAGATATCGGTCGTCGCAAAGATCTCAAATTATCTCAAGAACTAAGGAAATTTTGTAAAAAAAAAAAAAACGTGAATTGAAGAGACCCACCCAAAGGCATAATAATATATAAGGTGTTCTGTTAAAAAAAATTGTATCGTTTATGGAGGAAACTGAACAACCTGTATGGTTGGACAGCAGAACTTGTCTCCAAATATTTTTTGTCTAGAAAGATTTTTCTCTAAATTGCTCTCAGGAAAGAAATTATTTTCTGCCCACACAGTAGGTGAACACGCTGGATTTTCTCGGAATTTAATTTTTGTCAATCTCGATTTTCGTATTTATTTGGAGAAACTATCCATAAATTCACGCAAATCGATTAATCAGATAAATAAATAAGAACTTTGGATTGAATGTAATGTGAAAAATGCTATCTTTGCCTTTGCATTACAGCTTAAAGGTTACCACAGTGTAGGGACAATACAGTAATGACAGTCGGCTTTTTGCAGTCAGCCAACTTTGGAAAACGTAGTAAGATGCGCATAGCGGCAGAAAACGGTCCTCCATTGGTTTTGGATCAGCGTAGCGGTAGCAACCAGTATAACAACGTTTCATGGTTTCATCAAAATTGGTTGACAAAATGGGCTAACTGACATTATTATATTCGCCCTATCCTGCAATTCAATACGCTGTCACTTGGCTGTTAAAAAAATCATTTTAAAAAAAGGCGTTTGTAGGATGTGTATGAAATACTCATAATTTAACATAATTTATGTTAAATTCGATTTTTGAAATACAAAAATTATTTTATTTTGTCGCATAGTTATGGAAGTAGAGAAGCCCGGGATTTCTTAGAATTCCTGCAGAAGTTGTTAAATACGATAAAACTAGAAGAATGCGACGACAAGAAAGAAATATGGTGTTGTACCTGCGAAACATCTCATAAAAAGTTGGAATGGGATCGTGAAATAAAATATACAAATTTAAGCAATGCATAATGGTTACAACCTTTTTACTTTTTTTTGCAAACATATAGTCTGGAGTTGGCAATAAACGCGTACATTACGTATAAACTTACACGTAAACATCATATTTTGTCCTACAGACGCCATTCTAGAATTTGTAAGAAAAATCACCCTTTTTATTTCTACCCTTTATAAAAAATATTTAATTCACTTTATATGAATAATTCGTTAAAGATAAGTATAGGTGCGTTACGTCATTGAAATATGCGCCCCGTGCACGCCCACTTATGATGTTAATGTATCTGTTGCTTGACCGTAGAAATTTTGAAATGCAAAATACCTTCGCGGAGAGCACAACGACCTTTCTCTAAACAAGAATCTATGTGCAGCAGTTCTTGTCGGCTAATCCTCCAGGATCTGGCCGTATCGCAACTATTGATCATTCGAGAAGGACGTCACATGTCCTTCGAAGCGATAGATCTCTCAATATGAGGAATCGTAGCCTTCAGCACAGTATCTATCATAAGATCGCTAACAGCAGGGAACCACAGTGGAATGCAACATAGATACGCCCATCATAGAATTAATGTTTGTCGTAACTATCTCTTGACTATTCCAAGGCACAAAGGAGTCGTTCAAGTGCAGTTTCTGTTACAATGTCGCGCATCACCTTAATAAGTATGTTCTCTCTCATGATAACAGGTTCCTGTCTAGAACTCGTTTGAGAGCTGCTCTGAAAGAATCTTTTCTTTTCGCACAATAAGTTATTCGAGAAAGATGCTCCGAGAGATCTCCTATCTCTGAGCGCAGAAATGTATATATGTGCATTAGAATTGATAACAGAGTTTCTGCGTAATATTATTCATGTATAATCAGCATCGATGTTTTCCTTTTTATTTGTTTTTCCTCTCATTTTTCATATAGCTTATTCTTGCATACATGTATAGATATGTTTGTTTAGAATTGTTGCTATTATTACTTTTTTTTTTCGTTTTAAGGCTTTTTGAGGCGATATTGTCTTAATCCACCTGGACTATTTTTGTTAAATTATTACCTATTTATAATTTCTTTTATATCAAGCCAATAAATCAAATCAAATAATGAATTAAATGTAGGCACTTTATTATCTGTATGCCTGTCCAGCTGTGATTATTGAGTCCAAACTAAGAGATTCTTTCTAAAACAATCAGGCAAATGATTCATGAAACTATGTATTTGCAACAAAAAATTGTAAAACAGCAATTTAATTTTTAATTTGTTAAAATTTGTAGCAATCACTAATTTTAATTTAAAAAATACTTTTACTTTTCTGATATTTGTTTAGAATTCTATATATAAGCTAAATACAGATTTTTAAATGAAGTCGCCTATTCAATACGCCTTCTTTCTCCTACATTTTTTTCCCTGTTCTATTTTATTCGCTACTCTATGTATACACGTGGCAATTATTACGTTCGACCAGTTCGTACCGTTTCTCTCTATTTTACGTTTTTGCTTAAATCTTGAGTCATTACTTTTAAACGCGTAAAATAAGTTACAATTTTTTTCCGTGAGAAGTATACATTTTAGAAGGTATGACTGATGAATACGGTTCGCCACTTTTCGTGCGCTTCACAGGCGTCGGTATGGAAGTGATCGCTCAGGTGTGTGATCCGTAATATATGTGCAAGCGATCTTATTGCAGTAGTAACGCATCCAGTATGTGTTTGGCGGCCGATTGTAACGCACGCGAGCGGTGCGAAGTGCTCCGTATACGTTATACCTAATAAAATGTAGTTAATAAGTGGATCAAGGAAACGACCACTGTCAGATAAAGTAAACGAGTTTATTAAAGATTTCCCGGATTTAATATACGATGGCGCAAAAATAAGATGTTTGCTTGTGAAGCGTACGGAAAGTGGCGAACTTTACTGATGAATGATGCACCAACATTTTAAGGTTATGTTTCCGGTCAAAAGTACATAAATAAATATTATGATGTGATCACGTATGTTTTGGTAGTCATTTAAGAATCACAATTTCTTTATATAATAAAGATTTTAATTCAATTTTCCTACGCTGCGCTGCTCCTGTACTCTATTACCTCGATTTAGTTTAGTTGTCAATTGGACTCAAATATTCAACATATTTTTTAAATGCAATTTAACCGTAAACTTTATTTGAATAATACGTTGCAGCAAAAAGGAAAAGTCAAATTTTATTGTTCATTTAATTAATATCGATATTAGCACGCGAATAGATGATTTATTTACCTAATGCTAAATTTGCAATATCGTGAAATTTTTGTACAACAACCGTTTTATTAAATAAATTAAAAACGAATTTAGTTCGGAACTACAATAAAAATAACCTTTATAAAATCAATGAAAAACGTGTATTTGAACTAATAAATTACAGATAACATATAAAAACACATATTAAATGAACAATAAAAGGTGAATGGAACATGGAAGGTTGTTTGGTGTATTCAATTGTCTTCGCAGATATTGTGCTTACGTTAATGAAATAAATGTTCCCATAATCTATAAATAAAATGATTCCGTTTAAGCGTCTTACTAATAATTAAAATACATTGGAAATAATGAAACAAGTTTATAATTCAGGTACAGCTCGTAACTAAACATATTTGAAATAAGCAACACGATTAGATTTTCGACAAACAACCTTCCTGAAAAGTAGCCATCTTATCTTAAATTTAATAAGACACACACAGAGATAATAGCCGAGTTCAGTTTCTCAATTCTTCAGTTTCCATTAAATTTCCGTCCGCATGCTCTTCGCGTTCTAACACCTACAATAAACGACCAACAGTTATATCCATAGCATTTCATGCCTAAAAAACATGTTTATTAATGCAGTAATTTTCTACGATTATTAATAAAATGTTCACAATGATACTGAAAAAGCACAGCAAAATTTGTTATATTTATATTACTGCATACATAAACATTATATAATAAACTATGTAAACTGGCTACAAATCACATGTTTGAAGAATATCAAAAAAGTAATCTTATAAAGGTCTAGAACAAAACGTGCACAATTGTCATATAGTACTTTGTACAGTGAAAACTAAGGGTGCGTTCAAAAATAGAAAATATGGTGTGAGAGTTACTCTTGGGGATTAAAATAGTATCCATACGAAGTTTTCGAACGTCTTGGCGTACGATCAGCCTCTCAGCACGGGAAAAATTACCCGACATGCGCAACGAGTCTATTTATGTATTATGATACCTTGTAGACTGTTCTTTTCTGGATCTTCTCTATAAGACATAATACAAAATTTAATCCGTATATCGAATATTTCGTTCATAAATGTAGGAGAAGAGAGCATCACGTAATGTTACACTCTTTCTAACTACATTCTCACAGCGCCCATTATTTTCGAACGCACCCCACAAATAATCTATGCTAGAGATAGTAAAGTCAACGTTAAGAAAATTGAGCGTTTGGGGAATTTGGTGGGAAGTGATTTTCATTAGTTCGAGTCTATGTTGATAGATGGCATAATTTGGACGGAATTAAATATGTTCTCTCAACAAAGAGTTGTTTGACAAAAGCCAACATAATATACGCCGTAGAGCAACAGAGACTAGAACCTTTATATCTATATGGATCGGGAAGCGTTTACATTGTTTCCGTTAAAACGAAAGATAAGATTCGTTATTGTTAACATATTTATTACATTTTTCACGAAAGTAATATAGTTAGGATAGTTCTGGCCGCAAATCACATTTTATACTCGCCATTCCTCTCTCGAATGTGTCACGTGTTCAGGAAATTTGAAACGGGAGCTGTTCAGGGTGTTGCTCAAGCTATTCAAGCTGTTTAAGCCAGGAGGCGGAACCTACAAGATCACAGGTCACGTGACATCCGAGGGAGGATCGGCGCGGATAAAACGTGAATTTTAAGCTCCATAAGAAAATACATTGCATTTTGGGCAAGAACTGTTCTAACTACACTACTCACGAACTTTTCGCGTTTTTTGGTCGGTTGAATATTTCAGCACGCTTTAGCTTTAGCGGCAAGCAGTTGTATGTACAAGAGAATTCCTCAGCGTTATAAATTAATCCGTTTTTTTCAAATTTCTTCCAATACGAGGTTTATTTAGGGTCAACCGTTGCGTGTAATAAAGGATTAGTATACGTCTAAAAATTACTTATAGACATTTAGTTTCGATCGACAATCATGACAAATTTACGCGCGTGTCAATATTTGCTAAAAACGTACTTTTCTCAAGAAATGTTTCCTTCGTAGAAACAATAAATATTACACATTTTTTGTTTTTGGAGTCCGGCGAAACAAAAATCTTGTTGTAAGTGTAAACAACACTTAAATAAACACTATGTGCTGCATTTTTTTTATACGAGATATGCACACGATAGCATTAACTTGATGTATTCAGATCGATAGGTAAACACCGAACACATCAGTATATAAGTAAGCAAACCTATACGGACATTCCACGAAATACTCAAAAGTTTAATAAATGTCATTGAGAAGTGTACGGTTTTACATCTCCAAGATACGCCGTTTTTAACTATATCGAGATGTCAATTACCAAAGTGGCAATCAAACAAATTGCATATTTAGCAGAATTTTTTTCTTACTATCTGAAATTCTGGCTTCATTTGTTGACGCTATCGCATTTCTTCCAATAGTAACTTACACTGATTTTTTCGATATTCACCGATGGAAGCCAATACGAGGGTACCCTGAAAAGTTTCAAGGCTCAACGCGAAGATGCCGTCACTCGTCAAAAATATTTCGAATACAAACTTGTAATTGTACCTACAATATTTACTTATTCGAAATCATTACCCTAATGACATAATTCATGCATATGTCAGGTTACTTAAGAAAATTAAGTAGCATTAAACTGCTATAACTCAATCCTTTGTATAATTTTTGTATAAGAACAAGATACCTTTTTATTGCAAGCGTATTTTTTTATATTATTTTTTACAAACATTAGTACGAGTACAAGCTATCTTTTGCGTAATCGGTTGTCGGTCCTGAAAAGAATCGATTTTTTTGCTAAACAGGAGGGAAAGTTACACAAACTGTAAGAAGTATTCAACATTTGCGTGAATGTATAGTATGTTAATAATTAAATTCGAATCAACTAGATTTGAACGTACGCCTACCGCATTCAAGGTATTAAATTGGAGGTCGGCTAACTAGCATAAGATTTCATATGTATAGCATATTACTATATGTGTCTTGTCGAATTCGGAAATCTGCTATCACAACGACCTTTTTACTACCTAACAGAGGTTTATTGCATGTATTATAATATCCGTACAAAATCATTTTTGGACGTACTTTAATTTCCTTTCTAAAGAGAATAATCGATAGCATGTTATTAATTATCGAATTTCACATTAATATGAATGTAAATGAATGCACAATATTGTATATTACGTAAACCTTCAATTTCGTACCTTGAATACGATAGGCAACATATTATGCGCGTGTTGAGACATCATTCGCGAAGCTCTTCTATTATTGCAATTTCATCCTTCTATCGTGCACTGAATGCTTCATATAGTCTCATTAAAAAGTGTAAGTTATTTAAATCCGGACTGAGAGCAGACTACGATTTACGTTCGTCACGTCCAATCCACTATGGATAAGTTAAGAAAATTACGCGGATCACGTGATGTATGACGTGGCGTCCCTTCACGCATAAACCACATCTACGTATTCCTAGACAAACATCTCCCAATACTTGTGACAAACTATTTTCAAAAAAATTTAAATACAAACACGGAGATAATTTTTAGGTTCCCGCAAAAAGTACCTCTGTCTCCCGGCATCTGCACCGCTTGTTTCATGGTATTCATCAAGCTGGAAACCGATTTCCGTAAACACGACTTGTTTGTGTTACGTTCCCTCTTGCTTGAATGTAGCGCAGCCCTAACCACCGGCGGCTGAATCTACTACTCACATTCGTCTTTTAAAACTTTTTTTTTTCTCTGGTATGCCTAAAGGTAGACCCCTGGTGTATTTTAGATTCGGTGTGTAGAGATGACAAAGGCAGGTAAAATTATTACTTTTTTGCAACGATTAGACAGACTCGTGATTTGTCGACTCTCGGGGAAACCAGTAGGCAACACCCTTTCTTATGAGACGAATTGACACGAGTCTGTCTAGTCGTTGCAAAAATATTAATTTTACCTGCCTTGATCATCTCTATTTATGTCTATTTACTTTATTATAGAATACATAAGATTGCTATGAAGGTAATTCAATAATTGTCTAGGTAAATCTAAGTTAAAAATAAGAATTCATGGAATACAAAAAGCTGCGAATATTCTCAAAAAAAAAACAGGATAAAAGACTTGAGATATATGCGCATAATGATTTATTATGCTATGACACATAATAATTCCTGATAAAAACAACTTATTGTTAGCTATAATTCAACTCGTATTACATTTCGGCATGAAACACATATTCGTGGCACAAAATCTTTGATTAAGCTTTCAGAAACTGGATCAAATTTCCAAACGAAAAAGAAATAAGCCCGCTCTACCAATAGAAATATTACGATATTTACAACATGCATGTTATTCGTGGATAAGAATTTAATTGAGCTAATTATTTAAATTACCATATAATTTAAGTTAAATAGAAAATTTCTATCATTAAAATAATGCATTACATAATCTAAAAATATTGCGCAAGTATGATTACGTGTCTTTCAACGAGATCTAAAATTAAATTAATATTTTTATGAATATCTATGTTAACAATCTATATTCTCATGTTACGCCACACATTAAGCTTAAAAGACACATAGACAATTATATGTGTTACACATAAGTATAAAAAGAATATAAAAAATATATCTCTTTTTTTTCTATACACATACAGGAACAATAGTATCAGTTTTACTTACTAATTTGTAGTAAGTTAAGGGAGAAGCGGAGCACCACCGATTTCTAGACTTCCCCAGTCACACCCTGGAATTTAAGATTTAGGGGTAGGAACAGTCTAGACAACTTCAGTTCAAAAATAAATAAGCACAACCATCTAATATAAGGAAACGTGTTAGAAGTAAACTTGCTCTACGCTTTAATATGGATTTGGGCAATTTTATATACTTGTTAGTAGTTATTCCATCAGAAATTGCTAACCGGGGAAAACTAAAGAAAAGTAACGAAAATCATTCAATTTAAACAGAATAGGATATACGCAGTTACACAAGTTATATAAGTAAATAATAATACAACGATATTGAAATGCACTCCCTTTAGGCTTATTTCCTTTACTACGCCAATCGCGTAATTCATAAATAGAATTCCTTGATGCAAATAAATACTCTTATCCAAAAAAAATTCTAAGACGAGGCAATTTCGAAAATGCCTAAAAAACTAGGCATTTTTCGTAATGCGAATTATACAAAGATAAACCGATACAATAAGGGAATTCACGGGCTGTTAAATACACGTGTATTTTTACAAATTCGTAAATTTCGTAAATTTGACACAGCTTCGTAAATCTAAGCAAAAATTCTCGATTCTTTTTGGTTGTTTAATATACGAAATTTTTACACACCGTTTGTAGATGCGAACAGTTTAAAGTTATGCATGATTTTTGTAGCCAGTGTTGAAGCGTTTAAATGAATAATCACAGTTTTAAATAAAATGGAACATCCATATATCCTATGCAAAAAGGCTCAAAAAGCTCATCATAGGACGATCCTGCTAGCTGCTTTCTTTCTAAAGCATTTGGCCAATAAATATTCTTCTCCTTTAATTTCAGGATAGCCTGAAGGTAATGATATAGAAATATCAGAGCTTATTACTAAAAAAAAAAACAAAATTCATACTTTAAATATTCTATGTGTTATTTTATCAATAGTGCTCCTATCACCTCTACCAAATGCAGCTGCAATTTTATGAATAGAAGCAGCTTCGCCACTAGAACCCAGGCGACATAAAACAGTTGCTAACTGAATCTGTGCATGAATCTAAAGTTATTTGTGTTTATTTGATTGCACATGAAACTAAACACTGCTCTTTTAATTCGTAACATTTGAGTAAAACGCTGTTCATCCAGTTGTGGTGTTATGCACAATTTTTTGCGTCCATTCTGTATTACGAACTTTTCCTCCGAAACGTTTACTTTATGTCTTAAAGTTAGGCAACCTGTATCGCATAGTACGAATTATCTTCATTCAAGTTTTTATACAACGGTTATGCAGTTCCTTTATCTTATTTACAGCTTTGATAATTCTCGGGAAGATTCTAGATAAACGTCTTTGTCTCAATTTTTCATCACTTTTCTAGAAATATTCCAAGAACGTAATTTTCCACAGTCAATTTTCAATGGAAGTCGTTACATGTTGGATATATTTTTCGATAACTTCACCGATTGAGTGATGTAGTATCACAAAAACTATTTTTATTCTAGAACATTAAGTTTGCCATTTTTGAAGCTCTCTTTTCCGTAAGATCCGACACGAGTTGGGTGTATTCGAAGTTATCTCTGTGCGGAATAACTCATTAAGTGCATTGAGTAAGGTTTATCGCCTTTAATCCGCTCAGAGAGCAAATCTGTTGCGAATACGTGTTTATCGATATGTTAAGGAATTAAATCGACGCAGATTTCTACCTGCTTGGAGTGCCGAACTCAACGACATTCTACCCTATTTGGTGTAACAACTAGTTTTCTATTGTATGAGGGCTCTAATTTAAAAATTATAGTTCTTTTGGTGGTTTGAAAAACCACGTGGCAATCACGGAGTTCCATTATAGACAACTCTGCAAGGCTTTGTGAGAGAGAAGCCCGAGGCTACGCTCCGTTAAGATTACCAACTACCGAACGATGTTCTACCGTTACCGACAAACAGATAAGTAACACTGCTCATTTGACCAAATCAAGGAATTATACCATCCATCCTTGGCGTAGCGTATCTTCTATAATTTAAAATTTTCATTAACTTTTTTTTAATTAATTTAAAACGAGTTCTCATAAATTTCATCGGTTTTCTACATTTAATTTTGCTTTTAAACAATACGACGAGATTTACAAATCATCTTTTAATCCTTTTTTTTCTATTTAACTAATACATTTTTTTATGGATATTCTTAATCTCCCGTTTGTTCGGAAGCTTTAACGTACACTTTTCAGATTTTAACAAAATTTAGTAGCGTTCATTTTGTCTGTACAATAAAACGACTTTTGTAAAGTCAAGTTTGTATTTATTGCTAAACACGTCTCAAGATAGACGTAATTATACAACACTTTATCATATTTTATACTGTGTGATAAATAATGATGAACATCTATGTATATGAAACATTGTAAACCGTCAAGATTTTGAAGCGCGAACGATCGGATCAAATGTATCATAACATCTAATTGAATAATTTACCCAAAAATTTATAAATGGTACAGATTAAAATTTTAATTTCTAAACTTTAATTTGTTGTTTCTCTGATTACTTCTCCGTCACAAGCTTTGGTACTAGGCTGAGAAATTAACTAAATAGGGTTGTCGCGCTAGCTTAAAATTTTCCGTGCAACTTTCTGGAAGCGTGCCTCGGTTTCCCACACCCAAGGCTGCGTGCGAACTTTTGTGAGTATCTGTGGGTGGCGCCTTCCAATAAGGTGGCTTCTCCAACAATTTTCGCTGCGACCTACGATCTTCGCCGACTTAGTTAAGAAACGCCCCCGATTTCACGTCCCCTCCCCCTTACTCATTTTGACCCTTGATTTAAATTGGAAGGCGTTGAATATTTGTACGGATTCCGTAACGACATTTTTCAATTTCGACGATATCTTCTATTAATTAATCGATATAATCTATCTCATGGTCGTCTGAAAACTAAAACTAAAGTCTTTAAAAATGATTTTTCCTTCACACAAACAAGAATTTCGCGTATTGCGCTTTGTATTATACGATTTTTAACTGCACTTTTGGCGTTTCTTGTAGTCATAGTTTTTAATATAATAAAACAACTACTTTTTCTGTACAACTAACTATATTTTTATACATAAACTTACTAAAAGTGGCGTATTTTGTACAGTTTTATGTAAAATTATAAAAAAAAAAAAAACGAAAATCGTGAATTTCCTTAATGTCAAAGTATTGTAATTCGTAAATATATTGGACGAGTATTCTTGCCCAGTCTTACTCCAATACAAACGTATTCTGGAATAACAACTATAATTTTTTCATTTAAGGTTACGTAACTTCTGTAAGAAAAACAAGCGCTAAGGAGTACATTTCCTCTCGATTATACAACCAGACGGATCTAGCAACATATTTCTTTCAACGCATATAACCGTGTATATTCCTAGCGCAAATAAATGAAATTTAAAATCAATTTCAATAGCAATTAATTATGGAATAAACAATTAATGAAAACTAAGAGGTAACTTATGATACTATTTTACCATAGTATAGAGTATACATATATTAATTCTACGGTTATTTCTGTTTGACATTTATAACTTTTGAGTTTCACATGTCGTGCTATCACCAATACTCCCAATTAGATCTACAACTCTATAACGTAACGGGTATGCAACTTATATACAAAACAGGCTCGTAAAAGAAGCGAAAAACGAATGCTGTGTGTCTGTACCGTATTTACCACAGATAGAGTACGGAAATGTGTAATTCCACTATCACGTAAAAGCATTCTAACAAAACTCACCAGAAAACTTAATCGTCGAGTCTGGTTTGGGATTTGTAGCTCTTCGCTTAGCCAACGGTTCATCGTCATCTGAATCAGAAATAGTTAAGTCGACGACGCTCTTTTCCTTTTTACTACACTCCTCACTTGCATTCTCTTTGTCTGTTGTTGACGTAGCTGATTGACCTAGTGAAGAATTTTTAAATATATTAGAATTTTTTTTAATAAAAATATGTGAACAATAAATGCGTAACGCCAGTAAGAAAATGGAAAACCTACGCATATTCTAATCTCCATAATTGTAGTTAAGCATAGAATTAATTATAAACAGCTTGCATAATGGCAATTAACACTAAAGTATCGGCATACTCCGCACCACACAAATTAAATGAATTAGTCCAGAACAGCTATATCGAGGATGTATGGATCCCCATTATCAACCGTATAACCTCAAAACAGCTATTCCAGACTAATCAATTAATCTTCTATGGTGCGGAGCGTGGCGATACTGCGTTGCTTGCCATTCCACCCCACAGTCCTTGCTATTATTATTAATTTTCGTAATACAAAGATATTAACCATATCAACGTAGTGTTGATCTCCTTTTATTTATTACGAGGGTTGGTCTTTGTTATACATGTAGCCGCGTAAAAAGCGTCACAAATGAGACGTTGCCTGTTAAAATTAATTTCAATATTTATTGAACTCAGTTTTTTTCAAAATCTGGCGCTACAGCAAATTGAGCCGGAAAAACTTTCACGCAATATTTTTTTTAACTTTCAGAGAGGATTATTTCAACCACAACGTATCGTTCAATTGGTCTCTGTTTTTGATAATGGCAGTCGACAATTTCTCGCTGATGAAATTCCAACGTGGACGCACGCAGTCTCAACAAACGATCCCAGGACAGGACTACCTGCTGCTATGCGCCAACTGATCAAGGAAAATCGACGAAATCAGACGTCAATCTGCTGTGTTATGTTTTAAACTTAAACCTAACGTGACCAATTTCAGGTCACGTTAGGTTCTCTAGTAGATCGAAGAACGATTAATGCTGATTTGTATCCAACCGGTTTTTTGCCAGAAGTGATTGCCCTGCTCTGGAAAATCAACTAACAACGACAAATCATCCTCCGCTACGAAGCTGCGAGTGTACATTGAGCTCAAAAGACGAGTTTTTACAATGGGGAAATATGGAGCTATTAGATCATCTTCCGTATAGTCCTGGCCTAAATCTTAATGTCTTTTTTCGTTTAGAATCAGGAATAAGCTGCGTGGTTAAAGGTTTCAATCGCCGGAAGAAACAGTCGATGTCTTTAAAATGGCAATTTTGACTATTCCATTGATGCTGCCATAACTACTTTAACAGTTAATTTTAAAAATTAAAGCATATCTTTTTGAAAAATACTTTAAAAACAATACAGCCCTTTAAATCGGACTACTGTTTGCTATTGTGGCTATATGCAAAACTAAAAACAACCCTCGTGGCCTTATGAAAATTCGCTGATATCAGTAGCAAGATCACTGTTATACCATTAAAAATTTTAACACGTACTGTTTAAGATAAGAGAAAAAAATAGTATTGTACACATAGTAGCTGGCTGAGTTTAGACAAACCAAAAAAAAAAAAAGTTAGTTTCAAGGTACATATGTAAAAATTATAGATTTTGCCTTCGTTTATTTGTCATTTATACACTTGAGGTGCCGGGCTGAAATATTTGCAGATGCGGGTCGGGATTTTTATAATAAGACGGGCCGTTTCGGCCCGTCAAGCTCGTTCAGCCAGCCAAATTTGTTTAGTAAACGAGCTTTTCATCTTAATAAACCGAACTATACAGCACTATTTACGTTGATTAAAATAGAGTATATACCTACAGCTAGGTATGATCCATTAATAGGATGCGTATAATAAAATTGCACGGCATTAATTTGTAACCATTTATGTATACTACTGTACCTACAGTTAATTATGTTAACTTGATATGGATCTTTCACCAGTTTAAAATAAACAATACAAAACATAATAATTGGAAATTTTTTGTTATTTTAATAATAGGGGATTAGTACTTTGCTATTCAGGCAAAGTTACTAATTTACGGATGTCTATCTCAGCGGTGGTATTAACGATACAAGTAACCTAGATCATTTCATTAAAAATAGTTTTAATGTTCACAATTGACCGCTAGAAAACGCAACTAATGTGAAATTAGAAAAAACATAATTTCCCAAAAAATTCAAACGCAGTGGTGGGTTGATGTCAGTGCGTGGCCCACATGATGTTGCATAAATTCGTCTTAATACTTAATGACGAATTCTTCCAAATAAAATAAGATTATGTTGTATTCGAAAGAATTCGCAATAACTTTGGTTCGTCTTAATGAAGAAGAACTCAAAGAGAAATTTAAAACGATCAAGAAATGCCATCCAATTGAAGCATATGTTTCTTTAATAATTAATATAGGGCTAAGGGGTGCCGTTCGAAGGTAATTCCTCACTTTTCATTTTTAAAAGGAAAGATTAGGTATTCCTTGTGAGATATTATTGATAGACTCGAAGTAAAAGAAGATGGCGAAAACCAACGTTAATATATTTTTCTTTATAAAATTATAAGTTTGCGAATATTAGCATTATGCCTAGGGCTACATACTATTTTTGAGATTACGTCGCAATGATAAGCGTAACAAAACAAAAAACAAACGCAGACATTATTCTAATGCGTTAAATGTTCAAACTATCTGCCATTACTATGAATACAGTTCGTTTATCACTTACCAACATCATCTGAAATGATTTCGATGGAATCGTCAGCTGAGGTTTTTTCTACTTTAGCAACTGGTGGTGGAGGTTTCTTCTCAACAGTATGGATGCTCCAGGAACCGTCCTTATTTAACTGAATTTCCGTAATATCCGAATTCAGATCATTTGAACTGAGTACTTCTTGAAAATACCTAATGTTAGCAAGAAAACACTTATTTTATTTTTCCGACTGCTGCTTAAACGCACGTTAGCTGAATTAGTATCTAATTTAGGCTTTGGTTAATGAACATTTACGTGTATAAAATGTACTAATAAGTTTCTGGTTTTTATTAAACAATGCCCAATTTTTGAAAGCTAAAGATCTCAATTTTGTTGTTAATTTAACTACATTTATGACGTCATAGGTAGAGACTCGTTAGTATTAGAGAAAACGTTGAAACTTATGTCTTTAAAAGTTTAAACCGACATTTTTTTTATTTGAAAACGCCTGGAGAGATATCTTAAAGAATACCACCAAGAAGTAGAACGCTTATATTTAAGATGTATATTGAACTTACCCGTCTATGACTAGGTTATCGTACAATGCAGGTTTATCACAGACAGGGCAGCTCCAAGTAGGCTTCCTCTCGTTCATTTGGAGGAATAAATGCGCGTCGAAACATTGTAAATGCTGACAGGTTATCGCCCGACAGGGGGTTATCATCCTCATTTTACCGAGCGGACACATTAAAGACACTCGAAGGGATGTCGTGGCAATTTCACAGTCGGCGTCCTCGTTAAGTTTTTCTTTAACTTGAAAAAAAAAAAAAAAACATTTAAGAGTGAAATTTATCTTCAACTTTTGATGGATTCTTCAAAACCGACACTCGGGTTACAATTTTTACAGATTCAACAAAATTTTCGCGCGAGTAATGTACATGCTAGATAGAGATAGTTGTGTATACAGCGTGTTTCAAGTTGAAAGGGAAGTACTTCGAGGGTATCTTCGAAAGAGAATTTCAGTGTGGATATTAGAAATTCTTTGAACATTCGTGCAATGGTTGGATTGGGAGGGTAATTGACAAAATTTGCCACTGAGGTCTCCAGGTCTTAGCTCCTTACATTATTGTTTGTGGGGGGGGGGTAAAAACTACAGTTTATGCGACAAATCTGGTCCACATATTGAATGCTGCAGTTATAAAAAATAATTCCCCATCTACTCGGGCAATTAATAAACGAAGAAAAAAATACATCAAAGATGGAAATGGTCTTCTCGAAAATAATGATTATTTATTTATAATAAATATCGCTCTATTTTAAACATGAAATTATTATTTATTTCGATAATAGTTACGAATTAAACTTAAACATGTTGATTTATTTTGACCTTCTGAATATACCTGAAAGTGGTTCCCTTTCCTCTGAAACATCCTGTATAACTTCCATCTATGTTAACTGAAAAAAATCATTTATAAAAAAAAGATGGAATATCTACTATTGTATTACAATTGACACAACTTAATTTGAAAACTCAAAGGTGGTAAATCATATAGTATATACTTACTGAGGCCTCTCGTATAGTCCGAGTGTTTAACACCTTTATTTTTTAACCTCTGTAGTAAGTCTTGGGAGGTTCTTTTATGAACCAGAACGACCGTAATGGCATATCCTCGTACGTAATCGCTGCCCCAAGAGACGTGAATGGTGTTTGGACACGTGGGACTTAATTTGATTAGTGGCGTAATATTAACTGGTCTGGGAGGACGCTTTGGTTCTACTCCAGGCTTATTTGTAGGAACAGGATTCTACATATGATCCAAAAGAAATAAATGCAATAAATATACTTTATAATAAGGGGCATTTCGCGAGATAACAGTAATCTGTACTTAAACGAGAATGGTATGAAATACCTGTGTTAAGGAAGACAACGCAATTGTTTTGCATTTAGTAAACTTATTTCTCAACATAATTTTCTTGTAGCTCTATACAATTAATCCAGCAATGTTCCAAATTTTAAGTCATCCAAATAATAGGACTTATCGAACTCTGCAAAGCAGGCATCTATCTTACCAAAGAAAGAAGTCACAAAGCATCAAGTCTGGCAAGTATGGTGGAGGGGCACCAATCCATACCGTAACTAGACTAGTTTTGTGGTTGCAATTGCCGATGAGTAGCTCTTGACATTATTAAGATGTAAATTTTTTTCTTTGCTAGGTGGGGCGATTTTCTCTCTAGTTCAGCGTCGAATCGATCCAATAAATCAGCATAATCCATGATTGTCCATCGACTAAAGAACAGTATTCATAATTGATAACGCATTCTGTTCCAAACACGGGTACTTCTGATACCATCCTCGTATTAGACACCCTTGGGAAAACGTATTATCCAATTTTAAATAAATCGCTGTGTGGATATTTATATAGATGACTAGTTTCGGTTTATTATTTAGAACTGGTTGATAAATATATAAATAATAAATAAAATATACGGACAAAATATGTAAATATATGTAAATTAGAAGCTTAGTAGACATTTGGAAAGAAAATCGCTGGCATCAGCGCAATAGTTTTAGTGTATCCCAAGAGTGCTGCCGGAAATAAAACAAAACACAGATTTTACAAGGTATCTAAAAATATACACATGTACATAAGTAAATCACATAAATAACTTATTTAGGCCAAAGAAAAACGTCTATTAACTGCTGTTCACAAACGAAACCGGTTGATTTGGGAAAAATCAAAAGCAAATTGGACTTTTGACAATTAAATGAAAGTTAGAGGCTTTTCCAAAGCGCTGGTTTTACATCTGGCAGTGGTTTTGACCAATTGCAATTGATTAAGCCACGCTACCCTCAATAAATTCCAATTAGTTTGAGAACTGTACTTCTGCCGCTGCTTATTAAAAAAAGTAGGCGTGTATCGCTTGGCAATAGAAGATGTATTGCTTGCTATTTCTAACGGTAGTAATGAGCCGAGAGGAAAATAGCTATGTGAAGCATACAAGTCCTCGAAGTAGCCAATAATATACACTAACGCTTATAAATGTAACAAAGTCGTAAAATAAAACAAGTGGGTTACGAGAGTAATGAAAAGTTTCCAGCTTAACACATAAACAAGTACTTTTTTTGTCAAATTCAGTTTTATTTCTCAACATAGTTCTTCTTGTAAGTCTAAACGCTTTTCCCAAAGATGCTCCTACCTCTTTAATTCCTCCTGCAAACTTTGGACTTAGAAAACAGAAAAAAAAAGTCGCATGGGGCCAAATCTAGTGAATAGGGTGGGTGGTCTATCTATTCGAATCCCAATATGTGTTCTGCAAAATAGTCGTTTACGCATACGATACCCTCCTCATTCGATGAAAATCTCAGAATAAAACTTTTCTTTTTCTTCAAATGCGGCAGTTTTTCCGCAATTTCAAGCAATTGAAAAAAAAATTTAACTAAATGTTGTCAAGTATATATAAAAATAACTAACTTTTATATTCAACATAATTTCCTAAAATGAATATTCACGATAATAAGTCGCCATCTCCATACTTTTACCTAACCCTGTAAGTATGAATGCGACTACTTATAAACATCAATATTTATTGATAAGACTTCAAAATACAAGAAAAGAATTAGGTTATTCGCGAGAGTCTTAAAGCTGCCTTAAAATAGATATATTTTCCAATAAAGTTAAAGCCGGTGCTTTTCCGACAGATTCTGATTCGTTTTCGTTTCAAATGCGTTGTTAAAATACTTAATTAAACCCTTAAAAAATAGTGTTAGATTGTTTAAATTAATTTCTCCTATTTTAGCTTGCTGTTTGAAACATTGAAACTAATTTTTCTATAAAAAAATATTAATAAACAATTTAATTCAGGAACTTCTAGATTAATGAGGAACAAACACTAGAGCTGGAGCTTCTTGAGCAGACGGCTCCGCTACTCTCGTCAAGAATCTATCGCCAATTTTTCACATTGCATGGGTTCTCTTTCTCTCTCCTTGATATTACTCACCTCTCGCTAACTACTTCCCCCCGCTTAAACTTTCATTATACGAGTCTCGTGGAACTTACACCTCACTATGTAATACCTCGAGCGCCTGCAACGTCGTTTTTTAAAGTATATCTTGCCGGAGTATATCCACCCAGAGGCATTGATTATGAAAGCCTTCTGCATAGGCTGTAGCGTGTTGTCCTCAACCAGGCGTTGGAAAACACATGGCGCACACTTCATGTAGAAGGTGGTGAATGGAGCAATAGATGCTTCCTATCTTCTATCTTGTATTAATTTTCTCGTACCACGAGTCTCGTCGCGATTTTCGACCACATTTTTACTTCCTATACATAAAACTAATGTATTATGTAATTCCCCGTTTTTTAGAACGTGTCACAACGATATCTTATTTTCTATCTTATTTTGTAATTTTGTTTCTGTACCTAAACACGCAAGACATACATGTTGTACACAACTCCATAGGCTTCAGGAGTGTACTGATGTATTCAAGTTTCATCTACAGTTTTTAATCAACGCCAAGCCTCCGACTCATTTCACTTAAACTGCTTCAACAAGGCTTTCGAAACATTCATTTTAATGCGTTTTTGATCCAGAGTCGGCGCAGAACCCAACGCACGATCAGCTTTTCTGTGCCCAAATCTTCAGTGAATATATGACAAACACATTCTACCCACAGCCCGTGCTATATCTTTGATCTTATGGTCGTCTAACACCGTTTGGTTAACCTTTCCGATGTTAAACAGAATTTAATGACTTTCTTCCGTTTCACAGAAACACCAATATCGACGGATATAAACGACTGTTAAACACCAACTGAGCGCCCAATATGGCTGAGATTTTCAATAAGATCTTTCGACGCATGCGCAATTATATTACCAGAATATTTTTGAGGAGTTCATGTTAAAGCTTGAAACTTTTCAGGCAACCCTCGTAGTAAAACTTTTGGAGAATATTAACGCACCAATATAATAAATCCCAAAATTTACATGATAATTAGTGAGTATGTCTACGGAGATTGTTGATATTTTTAATATTTTAATTATATTGATATCGCTATATCTAAATCTACTTTTTAATTCACGCGAGTAAAACTTAACATAACTTGCAATTATAGAATACAAAAAAAATTCTCACCGGAAGGGGGCAGAGCTTATTGTTAACCTTAACTACTACGTTTGGGGGGAAAAAGTCCTCTTGTTCGCATGTAGTCTCCAGCAGACAAAACCGCATCTGGACCTGCTTTACGTACTCGATTTTTGTACCAAGACGGACGTCTCGTGAACTCGCGATGTCTGTTGCTTGAGAGGGTGTTAAATGAAAGTAAAATGTGCCCTCCTGAAGTCTGTGTGTGTTCAAAGGTACCAGCGAGGAAGGTTTGATAAGGTCGGCTATTACGTCGAAAAAAGGCAGCCGTTTGAAGTGGACGTCCGGGTGTACTGGATAACTGTTCGGCAGCATCTGCGCAGGCGGTTTGGTAGGATATTGAGGAAATGAGTACAAAGGTTGATTATACATTGCTGTCTGACGTGTCTGAAAATATCAAAATAAATATTGTTATAATAATAAACAACGGTACTGGTCTTTTTATTGTTTCTTAAATAATTCTATTAATTAAATTCTTAAATTATCCACTAGGCTTTTAAAACCGAATTGTTGTAAATACTTCTACCAGTATATATTTTTAAGGACTGGGTTTTAAATGGTCCGTAAATCGATTTTTTCGAGCATTTTAAAGTAAAGGAATCAATTGTGAAGTAAATCTCTGTGTAGCTAATAACTTCGAAACTATCATAATTCTTAATCGAGGTATTCATTATTTTTTGGCGGGGACATTTGTAAGGTGACATAGTAAATACAAAAAAAAAAAAAAACAGTGAAAACTAATTTAATATATCTGCACAAATTAAAATAAAAATCAATTCTAGATAAGCGATAAAAGGAAATCAAATTTAATAAAAATAAAAACGAATTCTGGAAATGCCAAATTAAAAGATATAAAATAAGAGTAAGCTAAAAAAAAAGTAATTCTAGAACTAATGAGAAAATTGCATTATATTGGTATATGGTATTGATGGAATAATTCACGGCAAACGCAACAAAAGGAGAGAAAAAAATACACTAACACACGGAAAAAATAAAAAAATAAATACTCTCGAAACCACGCTGATGACGCCAGGTAGGCAGAAACATGTGTAACACGTGAACATAGTGTATTTTTTTATCTACTTTTGTTGCGTTTGCCGTGAATTATTCCATCAATTCCATGAGGAAGCTAAGCTATCTTAGCATTATTTTTTGATTATCTTCTATATAATGCCATTTTCCCATTAGTTCTAGAATTACTTTTTTTTTGCGTTTTCTGATGTGTTCTGTTTATACAGAAGATATTTTAAAAAATCGTAACATCAGAAAACGGATTAGAAATTGAGATCAGAAAACAAAGCCAAAGAGGAAACATGCGCAAACAGCCTTTCTGACTATCAATTGACGATTGACTTGCGTAGAACGCTGAGAGGGGAGTGGCTTGACTCCCGGACGACAATGTTTCTTTAAAACAACACATAAATATATCGGCTCGCAAGGCAAACGACAAGTATTAATAAAATATTGTGAAAACATTATCCAGTTTCCAGTTTTTTTTTGATTGAGTGAAAGAAATGTTTCGCCAAGAACAATCTATCACTTCGTTGACTTCTTTAATTCTTGGTTTCGCTTTAGTTTGGAGGAATAACGCTACACTTAAACTACAAATAGTTTTTTCTGTAACAAAATCTTAGATTGAATGTTGTAAAATTAGCAGAAAGTTGTAAAACCAAAATGGTAATTTGGTATAATTAAAGCTCATACGTATTACAACTCTACTTTCAGTTGCTACTTGTTAAGTCTATTCGTTTGCCTGTATGATTACCATTTCAAAATGCTCCTCCAATTGGAGTGATTCTGGTGTTTTGTTCTATTTTACTCGAATTTCTTTCTTTCGACTAAGCACGCTCTTGGATGATTTTGAACAAGCTGGAATTGCAATTAATTTACAAAAGAACTATTTCCGAAACACTTCCCACATCTAGCGGAGACTAACTAACGTTAATTGGACCGCGGTGCCATTATTGATAAATAGCAATTCGCATAAACTAAAGTCAAGTTCAAACACAGACGATTTTTTGTCAAATATTTGGAATCCTGATCGTAGAATCATGACCGAGGATCGCGATTTGACATTATCATTCTATACAATTAAAGACATCAACAAAAAGTTTCTCTGAAGATAACAGTAGCATTATTACTGAAACGTTGTATTATTTTTTAAAGATACAATGCAATATCGTATTATTCATAATTAGAACTTGCACTTCCAAGCGGCGCGCCAGTTTCATAGCAAGTATATAAATTTTTCACGCAAACCTTTCATAAAAAGTTTTCGCAATTAACAACTTGGCCTATTTCTGAAAATGTATAACAGCCAATAAGCTTGTCCGCTCCATTATAGCAATTATTTTTAGGCTCGTATGACTTCCTGTTATACCGGAAGTCACAACCAACTTTGATATCCTTAATGGAATGACATATCTTTTATTGCTATTTTAAATACCACAGATTCTTATGAAATCATTTAGATTAAGCTCCCCTTCAAAATTTTATACAATAGAATTAACTTATATCACATTTATACTGAAGGCAATGGAAACTCAATACTTGCCAGTAATAATGCAATATTAAGTTTATCGCATACGAGCTATTCAGAATTCAGGATCCACTATATGATTATTCAATTTAGGGGAATCGATTTTTTCTTAATGGAACCCTCTGTATAATGAGTACATTACAACGTGCAGAAACGCGACCACCATCTATGTATATTAAGTGTCCCTATGCTTTTTTCTTGCATAGTTTAGCAGTTATAAAGAATTGTTTGCGTTAATTAATATTTTACAACAGTTATCCATGGAAATATAAATTTAAAGCAGTTGTGAATGGGAAGTTATAAATAATGTATTTAATTTAATTTAATTAATTTAATTTAATTTAATTTAATGCGCAATTTTTTTTACAAAAAATCTTCAAAAGGGTTAATAAATATTATAGGATATGTACAGCGTGGAAGGAAAGTAACGGATCTTTGTTAATATATATATTTTTTTTAATCTCGAAGGGGTACAGGGATTTCAATTATTTTGCGTTAAACTACATCGTTGTCATGTTGTTACGTCATTTGTTTTTACAGTTACGACGTCATCAAATGTTTTCCTAAATAACAACTTATATTTTTTATTATTCATTTCAATAGTACTTTTTATTCCTTTTTCAACGGTATAAAATTATCAATACGTTTCACTTGAATAAAAATTGAAAAAAACAGTTTCAAAGTTCGAATATCAAAGATTAATTAAACGCAGTTAAAAAATAAAAATCCATATTTACACCTGAAAAAGTAAGCAATGATATTATTATTTGTTTGTTCTAAAGTAGATTTTACCTTTAGTAACCTTCTTTATCAATAAAAATGGCACAATTAACCGAGAAACAAAGAATTGAAGTGTTAATGATGATCGGTTATGGCGACAGAGTTAGATCGCATCAAGAAGTGTGTCAGATTTTTAGAGATAAGCATCCAAGTCAGCACATAATTGCTCTACCGTTAGTAGAATCGAAAACAAATTTAGAGAACACGGCAGTGTAAAGAATCTTTTAGAAATTGAACATTATCCACATTCAACTAGCAGAAACATCGGCTTTGGATTACGATGTAAGCCACACTTCGGTTTTAAAATTTTTGAAAGTTCAGAAATTTCACCCATAGAGGCTACAATTGGTTCTCGAGTTGGCAGAAGATGACTTTGATCATAGACAAGAATTCTGTGAACAAATGATGGAAAGTTGTAATCGCGATCCAATGTTTTTCCGGAGTTGTTTTATTTTCGGATGAAGCAGCATTTTGTTTAAACGGAACGGTCAAAATTGTAGATATTGGGCTAGGAAAATCCTCATTGGATACAGAAAATTCATACTCAGTACCCTCAGAAAGTTAATGTATGGACTGGAATTATAGGTGACCAAATTATAGGCCCATTTTTTTTGCGAATAATTTAACTGGAGAAAGATACCTGCAATTTTTATAGTTGGAACTGATGCCTGCATTAGCTGCATTATTTCCCAATGCAAACTATCCTAAACTACCAAACAATAGCGTTTGGCTACAACATTATGGCGCTCCGCCTCATTATGCAAATAATGTTCGACGCTATTTGGACCAAGTACTTTCAGGAAGATGGATTTGAAGAAGAGATCCGATGGAATGGCTGCCTAGATTTGACGCCTTTAGACTTCTTTCTGTAGGGGTACTTAAAAAATAAAGCGTATAAAAATCGACCACATAATTTAGAAGATTTTAAGCAAAGAATTTGGCATGAGATTACATTAATATCACCTCAAACTCCCCAAAATGTAAGAAATTAATTTTATAATCACCTCTGGTATTGTCAAATGGTACAGAGTCGTCATTTTGAACATCTAGTATAGTGAAATAAAAACTGTGATTCCTGTGCTTATTTTTGTAATTAGTTTTGTTGTTAAAGTTTGTTTTCTGGTCAATATATTTAGTTTCTTTTTATTCAAATATTCGAACTTTGACACTGTTTTTCTCAATTTTTTTCAAGTGTAACATTTCAATAATTTTATACCGTTGAAAACGGAATAGAAAGTACTATTGAAATTAATAATAAAAAACAAAGTTGTCATTTAAAAAAACATTTGATGACGTCATAACTTTAATAACAAATTAACGTAATAAGATGACAACGATGTCGTATAAAGTAAAATAATTGAAATCGCTATATCCCTTCGAGATTAAAAAAAATAATAAATATTAACAAAGATAATGAATTTATCCGTACTTTCCTTCCACACCGTACAGTGCGTTTCATTAACAAAAAATCGATTTCAATGAATTAAGTTCTGAACACCCAGTACGTGATTAACTAAATATTTATTGCTACTACTAGAAAATATTAAGTCTTCATTGTATCTGGTACAAATATGATATAAACTCCTATTTCTAATACAATTACATAGTAAAAAATAAAAAAAAAAAAAAATCAAAATAACCTAAAACCAATTGATTTTAGAAGTAGGGTACCTTAATACAAATCATTCCATAACAATTTAGGAAATCTAAAAAAGCAATAACTAGTTCCGATATAATAGGATGCGCTTATTACCTGCTACAAATTTTCATAGCTAGGCTGAGATGCTAACTGCGAACCGATCATTCCGAAAATTTGCATATGGCCATAGTTTTTCATTTTGAACAATTTTACTTAGTAACACCTTGGAGTACTATGAACGGAAAAAGTATTTTACCCGCGACGAGAATAGTTTTCACATCAATGTCAAGGGCAACTTGTTTCTTAAACAATGATAATATGTTAGATAGTAGTCTTTAACCAAGCATGGCTAAATTTCAACAAAAAAATAAATCGAAAATTATTCACCTTTTACAAGAATCGTTTCACCTATCCGGAAACACACGGTACATATACAACACTCAACTTTGACAAAATTTTATGGTATTTTTTAAACTTCGGAGATGATTTACGTTGATAATTCCGGAAATAACAGATATATTCGTCAATTTAATGTAATGTAATTCAGACGAATATGTCCTTTATTGCCGGAACTACCCGCCAAATTTAAAAGATGCCAGCTCTATTTATAATGCAAATGCAGTGCTGTAATAGTTTAATAGAAATCTAAATCAATCCTGTTTTTCCGAACGATATCACTTAAAAATAAATTTTGAAGTATTAGCATTTCATACTTTCGTGTAACGCTGTATATCCAGTTGTTTTAACTGCAACTGTCAGTAAATATTCGCGACAAGGATTTGTGACACTCTGTATAATAGTAAATTTTTATTTGAAATATTATTTAAAAAAAATCGTTTTATATCTTTGACAAACCTGCAATTTTGTCATTATATACTGAATATCTTAACCATAAATTTAAAATAAATTCGAAGAAAGGCTCGACTTTTTTCAGTTAATTCACAAATTTTAAATAGAAAATTTCTGTACATTTCTATTAATTTAGAATCACTTAGGTTATGTTTTAAAAACCAAACATCGATTTAAATTTAGTTTTCTATAAATACTACTATTAATGGTTTTAAATAATAATTGTCACTTACCGTCAATCTCGTATCCATATTATAAGGATGAACTGTAGCTGTTGCACGTGGAATACCCCCTTGCGTTTGTGACATATTTGTGTTAAGTGTAGATGGTGGCAATTCTTTGTGGCCAGGAGACGATTGAGGAATAACTGTACTATTCAAAGCTCCGCTCTGTCTGAAATATCCTAACATTTTAGAAAAAATACTGAAATTGTTTACAAGAGAGACCTATACACTTAAGAAGAATTAAGAAAAAATCATGAACATATCGAACTGTACATTGTAGGCGTATGAATCGTTCAAATTCTGCGATAAAAAAAATCAACTTCACCTATCGTGGCATACGCAAACAGTTAGGTTTCTATGATAATGATAATTACGGTGCTAGTGTAAAACGTATAACAATATCACTTACTGAATTGCTTTATACAGATCCCTAATCTTCTGTTGAATTGGATGCGATCTAACTCTTAGAAGTTCTAGTGCTCGTTGTTGCAATTCGTTTTTACGACCGGATTTGTTTCTTCCGGCAAAACCTAATAGCATCTGCAGTTCTGAGACTCGAAAGGTAACTAGCATACTCTAAAAACACGTACAATGTCTTTGAAACCACTTTTAAGTATTCATAGTTTACACTCTATTACCCGTAACTCATCTAGGTTCTCAGACATCTCCTCCTGCATTTGTGTTGTTTAACCGAAAAATTTTCTAATTCGTTCATTTAAAATATTAGAAATTACTTTATAACCAAAAATTTGACATCTACGAAAAATTAGGAATTTGTATTACAGTATGTAAAAACGCCGCGGTTTCCGTATTATCACAAGCTACCAGATCAACAGTGAGCGACAGAAACAAGCGAATACTGAAATATTTCGATTGTTTGTACGTTTTAAACACAGCCACTATTCCATTTTTGATGATAATTTGGCTTACACAATCCGAATTAGGATAAAACACAATTTTAAGAACAACAACAGCAAGTTCTCTGTACGCAGGTTACGCATAAGTCCGTGATTCTTCTTCTTTAACCACCAAAACTTGTGTAAATAGCGCCTTACGAATGACAAGATCTTTTAACTGCAAATTAAGGGCGAATTAAAATTTAGAAGGGAAATTTTGACTTATATTATCATACATACTTCACATTCAATTCATTTTCGACGAATTATTTCGAAAAGAAACCATAAAATAACTTGTTTCAATAGTTGTTAAGATAGCAACCGAATTCCCAAACCAGTGACGTGTATCGAGGTGCTTTCCCCGCAAAAATTTATTTTACGATCGGACGCCTGTTTATGTGAATTTAATGCATTTTAGTGAGTCCCCCTGTGAAAAATAAATTTATTTCAACGAATTTTACAAAACGGATTTAAAATTAAATGCGGTGAAATAATTTGCGGCAAAACGTGCGGGACAGCTATGTCAAATTTCTTTTAAATTACTTACTATATATATATACGCGATTTAATTAAAATTTTTGATTTAATAGACTCATTGGTAACGGACAATTATACATTGAGTATATTAACCAGTAGTTATCACCATTTTCAAGTGAAAATAAGTGAAAAATCATCGAATCATCATGATAGGGAAACTAGTACGAATGTTCAAAAACCGCTCAGGAATGCTTTCTAGATCACATCTTTAGTTTTGTATATTAGTTCCCATCAAATAAATTGTTATTTCTTTAAAATAATAAACCTTTTTTCCTTGACACACTTGGCCCCTCCCAAGTGACTGGAAAACATCAATAGTTACGAAAGTAACTGTTTGGTGGCGCTTCACCAACCGCACTTATGTGCGCAAGTTGGACGTAAAGCAAGCCTCTGTATAACAAATAATAAAGGCAAAAAAAATAGGGGCACATCACCAATAAGTTTGAGTAAATTGTTTAACGGTCGTTTATCAGTTTAATAAAAAGAATTCGACGGAAAATGGTTCGTTTGAGCTATTAAAGGTCAAATTACATTCATACAAGTACATTACTCGAAAAGCGTACGATCAATCTTTCCCCCATTTTGTTTAGAAAACGTACAATACAGGGTCTCCGAAAATATATGGCGAAACAAAGTTGATGCGTTGTTGTTATTTATAAAAGCAAATTATTTATTTTTCTAGAATTCATTTAATGTTTCGAATTGTTGTTAAGAGAAATATTTTTATCACCATCAAAAAAGAAAAATTTTTATACAGCCATAAATTAAAAATAAAGCTAAATTCTAAATCTATGTTAATTAACATAAATGTTTTGATTTTATTTCACGAATTCTCAAACTTGCATAATGCATGATGTTGTGTTCCAAGGAATTGGCTTTGTGAGCTTTGAGCAACTTCGAGTTAAACAAGTGAACATCTGTACTTTTTTTGATATTTTCAATTTTTTTAAAAAGTAAAGATATAACACTCATAAACAATTATTCGGTTTAAAAATCCTGATCGGCTCAAAGAATCATTTAGCTGTGATTTTCTTAGGCATCACAGTAATAAACATAAGGGTGCCGATCGGATTTATGGTTAATGCCAACGTTAGCCACGTTTTAAGAAATTAAGTACTGTTCAACTGTGACGATTCATTCCAGTGACCTAGATTCGGCGAACCAGTTTCTGTTACTGTTCCGTTTTACGTGAGGATTGAGCCTACAATTAAGGAACAGACTTTTTGGTGTAGTTTCTTTAAAACCCACCACGGTTGTGGTGGCTCTTCCATCGACGATAGTAGATTTGTTATTCCAAGTTTAAATTTTAAACAGTTTTATTTACATTTCTTCAGGATAAAATATACAAAATGATTCACGAAGCTCTATTTTCTCTTTGGAATTGTCCCGGCGATTTATTCAGAACTATCACAGAAGAGGTTTGAAAACCGTAATAATAGATCAACGCTAATGTATCCACTATTTTTTTGCAGGAATGGCTTAGTGCTATCGAATTAGAAGAATTCTTGCATCCTGGTGAGAAACAGTTGCTTAAAAAAATAATGGAACTGGCTTTGAGCTATCACAAAATTGAATATTTTCGAAAAATGATAAATAACCAAAGTACAATATTATATCAAGTTCCTGCATCGAAAGGTAAATTATCACCGATATTTTTTAAGCAGATGTAATATCACTTTGATTTCTTAATACATACTAGGTAACCAAGACCTTCAGTTAGTTACACGTAGCAATATAAGACCCGGTTTGTACGTTAAGGCTTTTTGTGACGGTCTCGATAAGGTATTACAAAGTTATAGAAATACAATCGTGGAAATAGAGGACAAGTTCCTAAAAAGTCCACATCTTACGCTTACGTATGTTTTGGGAGAAGTACAAAAGTTCGATATACTTTTCGAAGCCCTAATTAGAATGATCAGAATGATAGAAAATGAGAATATTCACGGAGTACTATTAATGAGCAGATTGTATTTATACACTATTTGCGGAATACCATTAATCGTCGATGCTGCGAATAAGTGCGTATTCTTTAAAGCTAGGAGGTATTTGTAATTATAGAATCTCCCTTCTATTAGGATAATACAAAGTGTAAATACGATATTTTATCGACATTTATGCAATTGGATAATCTATGGTGAGCTTGTTGATATTCATAATGAATTTTTCATTTGTGATGGTCACTGTCCCGATGAAAATTTCTGGTATACCGAACAATCTTCGGAAGATATTGTTTCTGGAAAAACGGAGGCTGCAAATACATTTGTAAGTACACATATAAGTTATATGTAACTCGCGCTGTTGATTCAGGAAAAAATTTGCATAATTTTATGTGGCTACCATCAGAAAATTAGCATCAAATGCAGTAGCGGTGGATGATGAAATGAAAATACACGGCGGAATCGAATCGGTGTCCGCGCCCTCCCGTTTATATCTGCACCCACCACAACTGATCAAATAGGAAAACCTTTTATTTCAGATTTAAACTTAAAAGGGTGGCTATTGTTCGGAACACTTTAGTGGCGCCATCGAACATCTGCTTGGGCTTACTAAATGACCAAGTAAATCTTTGAGCTAATAAAAATTTACGAAGAAAATAGTCCCCCTGACTACACTTTTTAAAATGGCGATTTTCTAAGCATTCCAAAGGAGTAGAGAGGGGGTAGAAATCTAAAACACGGGATAATTCAAAATCGCCGTCTTAGTATCATAGTCTTCTGTGATTAGATCAATGGGTGGAGTTTGTCAAGGACAAACGGCACATGTTGAAATCAATTGTTAACATTATTACCTACTAGTAATTAATAAAAAATGTATTATTTATTTTTAATAAAAAACTCATTCAAACAGGCTACAACATAAACCAAATGACGTTGATATTGTGTTGACGCCAAGATGGCTGACCCCATGTTTTTCGTATGCGCAGTATACCATTTAGCGTTCTACTCTATACTTCACTGATGCGTTCTCAGAAAATTAGACGCCCATTCATGGAAGCGCGTTCTCCCTACTTCTATACTTTCGACCTTACCTCATTACTACTTCGAAAAAAAAAAATCGTTTGCTAATTCTACAAAATACATCTCTACAGCGTTTTCCAAGTCATGATTCGGTAAAAATCGACGCCCTCTCAAGTGTTTTTTAAGTTCCGGAAGAAGATAGTAGTCACAGAGGGCGAGGTGGGGATTGTAAAGTGGTTGTTGTAAGGCGCATTCGTGGACTACTGCTTAAACAACTCGTACCCTGCAGTTATCGTGCAGAAGCAAAGGTTTCTAAGCGTAATTGTGGAGTCTTTTTTCGCCTATAGCCACTTTCAAGTTCCTAACTGGGAGAATTAAGAGAATTCCGTCATCGTCCCAGGAAATCGTGGCCGACACTTTCCTCGCAGAAAATTGCCTTCTTGGGAGGCGGAGAACCCTTATGAATCCATTGCATGGACTGTTGCTTCATGGAGATGGGAGTCCCAGTGGTGTACCCAGATTTTAATCCGGGTTATAATTCTGTTGAAATTTTCGTATTGGAATAAAGCAGTTGAATTCTTTTCGCAAATTTACACAGTTTTTGTTGGAGGTCGGACAGCTTGGGAGTCCATCGTGCTTTGCTCATTCCCAGCTTGTTGGGTAGAATTTTAAAAGCTGTTGTTTCTGATATTCCTATTTCTTTAACAATAATCGAAATTTTTACTCGGCGGTCAGTTCGGTCCATCAACTTTGCTGACGATTTCTTCAGTTCATGCTGTGCCTTGGGTAGTCATGAATGGAGTCCCCGCCTCATTTGAACTGCTTGGACCAATATTTGACTAACAAATAGGACAGACTATTTATTTCCTCCATGCACTCCCATCATCCTCTCATGAATATTCTTCGGGCTACGGTCTTCTTTCGATAGAGATTTCACGACGCTTCTCTGTTCAAGATTCAAATCATTTTCATATTAGCATGTGGTTTTCACAGGTGGCTAACAAAAAAACTTACCCCCTGTACTTCACCAGGTTTGCCTTGGAACTTAACGAAGTTTATAAAAATCCAATAATTATACAGCTTTTTCCATTAGAAAAGTCTATTCAGCTATTAAGATCAGGCTTAAGCATATTATTGATAATTAAACGTTTCCAACATTATAGAGAAGAAGAAAACAATTTCAATGTCCTATTCAAAAGTTTTTCATCAACACTGAATTATTGCCATCGATAATCAGTAGAGATACGGCAGAAACTATACTTTTCTTGGGAAGAATCGTATGGATTGTCCGCAATGATCCCAAAAAGGCCGAAGATGTTGGCTACCAATTAGAATACAAAAGAGATATTTGGGACGGCAAAGATGTGGAATATTATCAGAAGATACAGAAGCTTGAGAATTATCCTTTCAACCTAGCAAAATTTGATAAAACAATTGAAGAGTGCCGCCAAAGGATAACGCAGGTAATATCTACTTTGTACCCCATATTGTATAACTATATTTTTTTCTTTTAGTATCTATGGACAATTATGGTAGATGAAGCTAAGATATTGGATCACTTACAACATGTAAGGGATTACTACGCGCTGGGACGAGGAGAGCTGTTTCAACAATTTATTCTCACCGCTGGAAATCACCTAAAAGAAGCACCAAATAACTACATTTTGAAAAATTTAAATTTCATTTTTACAGAGACAGCAACTAAGATGTACGGAGAAAACGATAAAAGCTATCAAAAATTCGAATTAGCAATCGTAAGAACAACTGAAACAAGTTCGTTTTAAAGTTGTATATATCTACGATTATTAGATTATAGTGATACAAATTTCTTCCAGGCGCCAATCCGTGGACGAGGCTAAAACTAAACTTCGATATAGTCTGGCCATTACACATTATATTTCATCCAAAAGCCATGGAATTGTATAACAAGTTGTTCCAATTCTTATTAACGATAACGCGAACCCAAGTAGAATTAAATAAACTCTGGCAGCTCCACATGTCATATAAGAATAAAATGTAAGTAATGTGAATATAAAAACATTCCATTTCATTGCTTCACCAGCAACAGGAAATAGATACATATAGAAAGTCTACGTGATGATAAAAATTAATTTTTGACGAGGGTGGCTGAGCAGCTTCTTGAAGAACTAACGTACTAATTTGCATCTTTCAACTCTATATGGCTTTGAATTAAATTTACTATTTTTCTATCTAAGATATTTAACCAAAGGAACCTGATTAAGCCGGAGAACCACTAACTTTACTTTTATTATTATTGAACGGGCAGATGTTCATATTTCTGTGCGCAAATCGCAACTCTTGTTATTCTGTTTCTGGTGCCACTGTACGTCAGCAAATGCGCCGCTAGTTACTATTTACGAGATATGGATCCTTGCGTTATCGCACAGTAAAACGAAGCATTCACCAATAAAGTGAGAAAATTGGATTACGACTTACTGCGTACTTATACGCTTCGATGAGAGTGAGAGTATATTTGGTTGCTTATTCTTAAGTGTAAATAATTTTAATCGCTCATATAACGCTCGTACAATATTTTTCATGAGTATAGTAGACAAATTAGGGTGCCCACGATCGGCGCAGCTAACGAATGGAATCTCGCATGCGGAACACCAGTCAGTATCTAATTCGCTGCCGCCTGGAGCGTACGTAATAGTAGCAGCGAAGTACTCTGTGTTCTGTTTTTAATAATGTCCAAGATATGTAGATATTATCCACAGGTGGATGCGCTAATTGCGAGTACAAAAGCAGTGTTTCAGAAATTCCCAAAACGTATTCGCGAATTTCACAGACATTGTTCTCATACCCCTGAACGACCATAACCGATCCTTACACGTTGAGAAACATGGTTACAAGCGGCAGTTCACTATCATAAATATTTTGAGAGTATAAAGAAGGTGGTTCTATTATTCAATCCGAAAGAATGTGTAGCTATCGAAACAAGTCAGAAAAAATTTGAAGGTTAAAAATGATTTACAAACTATTCACAGCAATTACATCGGCATAGTACAAGCAATAGAAAAATTACAACATTCTTCACTGTCGTTAGATGAATCACATGCAAATTGTAAAAGATGCACACGAACAGCTTGTTCAGTAGAAGACGCAAAAAATGAACGTTTCTAATTAAATTTGAAAGTGTTTTAGACAAAGATTCAGATTTTGCCACGCTTAGACTCTTTTATATCGAGCACCTGAACGGCACCGTTCACGATAATATATCTCTGCATACTGACTCCCTTCGCATGTAAGAGTCCATTGGTTAGCTACGCCGATGGTGCGCACCCGAATTTGCCCACTCTATTCATGAGTGTTATTTTGTTGTATTCGTAAATCTCTGAAATTAGCCTAAACGGTTTTTTACAATTTCCAATAATTATTTATGCAGTATACAACCAGAAAATTTCAACTTTCTAGCTTTAGTTCCTCTTGAGCTAGTAACTTGCCCTTGTGGCGATATAATTTCATCCAAATCAATTTTTGTCGGAAGTTGCAAAAGATAATAGTAAAATTTAAAGTTTTGAGAGACAACTTGACATTCACTTCCGATGTAATCGGAATTAAAATTACGATTAAATTCGTCGAATTCTGACAACCTAGGCGCTACACATTACATCCTTTTCTACATTCCAGAGATCGTCGAGTATGGACTTTAAGGCATACCTTAGTATATCTCGTAAATAATCTCCAGTATTATCTTCAAGTGGACGTTATCGAAGCGGAGTTTTCGGTACTTAAAAAAGCCGTTAAAAACGCCAACGAATTTGAAGATATAATTAGGCTGCATTCTAAGTTTATGAGCAAATTGTTAAGCAAAACTTTCGTGATGTGCGTAGATGAGGTAAAACGATGCATTTTCCCGCTCCTAAATAAAACAATTAATGCAGTTTTTAATTTCAGACAGCTCAACATGTGCATAATCACAGTCTATATCAAGTACCAGCGTTCAATTTAACTGCAAGGAATACTGTAAATTATTTATCGTTTCTTTCGTATTACCGAAAAATAAAAATTGTACAATTTTCAGATATACAATATAATAATATTACTTCTTGAAGTGTGTAACGAATTCTGTTTAGTTGCAACTACGTGGGATGCCCAGTTAAGTGTCGTAGAGGTTCAAGAATTGGAGGAGTTTGAAAAACGTGCCGATGATTTAACCGAAACTTTGCTGCGGACGCTTTACAATATTCATCAAAAAGTATCTGGTCCCGGCTTATTGCAGCTTTTATATCGTTTAGATTTTAACTGTTGGTATAGCAAAAATAAGCCGGACTTCAACTTATCCTCCGTGTAATTTCCGATCATTTTTGTAATTCCGAATATATAATAAAATATATTATTTATATTGCTTTCTGATATTCGTCTTTCAAATATATATTTACTTTATTGTTTGTCTTTACTTCCTTAAACATATTTCCTGCGACCATTGGTTAATCCTTCTGAAACTTCAGTGAAATTTTTTGAATGCTATTTTGAGAAACTTGGAAACATGTCCATTTGGGAGAAACTTACGAATGTACACTCCCCGACAAAAACTTAGACGCGGTAAGATATTTTAAGGGTTACAACATTTCTTTGCGAAACTAGCAAGATATCGAATTAAGTTTTTATTCATAAAAGTAAAATAAACTTAAAAATATCTCCTCCAGTAATATATGAACTAAATAATAAATTATTACTCCAATGTTTAAGCAATTTCTGCGACAAAAATTTAGACGCTCTGTTGCAAATGTAAAACAAAAATCAACAAATGAGTGACCGGTAATGCGTAGATCTTCCATTGTTCTTAATCACTTCCAATGGTCTCTTATTGATAGATTTATATAAATTTAACACAACTTTGAGGGATATTCTGCCATTCAGTCACTATTAAAGTTTTCAGTTCCTGTACCGTGAAATATTTTCGGCCTCCGCCATAAACGCGACGCCCCAATTCACCCCGCATGTTTTCAATAATGTTTAAGTCTGGTGACCGTGCCGGCCACTGTAAAGTTTTAATCTTTTTCCCTTTAAACCATTCAGTAATGGTTTTTGCTTTATGAATTGGCGCGTTATGTTGCTGAAAAACAAAATTGCGCTCGGCCCATCGGTTTCCAAAACGTAGAAGATTGTCACGAAATTAGTCTTTATACGTCGCAAATGTCATTTCGTTCGTGCAAAACACTATCTCACTTTTATCGCGGAATCCAATCGCTGCCCATATCATCACAGATCCACCCCCTAATTGTCTGGTCATTTTCACTTTTGGTTCCTTTCTCAGATCATGATAATAATGCGAGTACCCATCCGGTCCGTCCAAATTATAACGTTTCTCATCGGAAAATATAACTTTTTCCCATTGTTTCTTCCAGGATACGTGTTCTTCACCAAATCTCAACCTCGCTTCTTTGTGTTTCACCAAAAGTGGCGGTTTTCTCAACATTTCCGTGATATTACCGGTGACGCCTTTAAAATCCTTTGAACATTACGCACGTGCGTTTGTACCCCCGCCTGTTCTGCAATAATTCTCGCCGACGCAGAAAAATTGGATGCACACCGCAATATCACGCGTTTATCCCGCTCACTTACAGCTTTCGGTCGTCGCTGGCCTTTTGGTTTGCCGTAATTTTCCGGATCTTTTAGGAAATTTCTAACGGAATGATCGCTTCTTCGTAACCGACGAGCAATTTCCTTCTTACTAACACCATCCTGGTGCCAGGCTAGAACTTTACCCGTTTCTATCAAGGATAATTGTTTTTTCTACCCATATTGCGAACACTTTTAAAATATAATTTCTCGTGGTGAAACGTGTACACTTCACCAGCACAACCGCTGCATATAAACAGAAGTATCAAATTAATACATTTTTGCTTATATTAATGTAATAAATGCACAGGGTCTAAATTTTTGTCGCATTTAAAATTCCTATTTTGATCTGGGAAAATCCCAATTACCCCTCATAAAGCAATAAATACCCAGAAATATCTATAAATGGACTCTTTACATAACAAGTATTAATAACCCTCATTTACATTTTATATAATGTCTATAAACTTTGTTTCGTAAATAAAAACGATACCGCGTCTATGTTTTTGTCGGGTAGTGTACATTCTTAACCATTCTTGTAGAGTTAACAGAAAGTACAACGGAGGATTTGAACGCAGGTATGCTATAAAATTATTTAGACCAAAAATTGCGAAAAAAATACACCAAAATGCAGAAGGTGACAGTATGATCGACGAAACGTTAAGAGTACATTAAGAAAAAATTCAACGACACCGCAACACGGATGGGTGTCCTACATTCTTTCACTTGCGAGCAAATAGATCCGTCACCTCTGGATAATTAACGTTGTCTGTTGTCTTAGAGAGCTACCTTCAAGAATTTTACTGCCTAGTGAACGGGATTATAGGATGAACGATGTAATAGATAGTATTCAATAATTGGAGCAGTTTACGTCAACAGCTTTCAATAATGGCCCCAAGGAATGTATCGCGTAGATCTACCACTCCATCGTCATTGCAATTATCGAAAATTATTGCGTTAGAATAAGATAATGAGAAAACGAATGCCGAACTATGATTTGCTTATGCCGATAATCTCGAACATGATATCAAGTTTTGATGTCAAAATATTTCATTTAGAATTATTGTGATTTTAAAAATATGTTGTTAAAATTTCAGCTCTTCGAAGAAATAAATTGCCGAGTTGCATCATTAACTGTATACATTCTACATATACAGCCATAAACACGTGCTAAATATTAATTATACAGCGTTCAATAAAAATAAACGTATAGTTTGATAGTTGCCCACTTTCCAATGATACCTAATGTTATGTGATTTATTACGCAGTAATTAAATAAGAATTTTTTAATCAAAATATTAAAATGTTAATCCTCGCTGTAGCTAACTATAGACAAATCCCTCTCCTGAAGAGGCTCCATATAACTATGGGTGAAACACCGAGTTTTCATTTAACCATGACACGGTCCAAATCCGGAACACGTTTAGTTTTAACTGACTCTGGCCGTGAAAGCCTACGTTATTTTTACACGTCTTGCTTGGGAAAATTCATTGGTTGGAAGGTAGGCAAAAAAGAAAAGCTCAAATCGAAAGGACCATATTTTTTACAATTTGGTGTAATGGCATTTCAGAAACACTAAAGTTGTACCCAATATGGCGCACGTTGATAATTTAAACATTTTAAATCAACAACTTTTTGAATTTGACATCATAATTTTATAAATCAGCTGTTCTTCGAGTATTTAAATTGAACCATACCAGTATGACGTCATAACGGAAACAGTTACGACAACATGATTGCCTAAAAAATAAACGATAAAGGTGCATAAGTACACATGCGTCATTATGACATTAGTGCTCAGTGAGTTGCTATTGGTCTGGAGGAGTCCATTATATTCCTCATGGGTAAGGTCGTTAGTCAGTGGCGCCGCGCCTAAATTTAGCTCTCATAAATTTATATTAGGTTTGTTCAAAGAGCAATGTTTTGGAACATGGATATTGCGGGTACCATGTAGTTCTGGAATTGCACCGTTAATTCACTGTTCCGCACGGTTGTAACAGTTCTTGCAGGCATTTCATATCCACGCTAAAGTGTGTTTCATCACAGTTACACAGTTCTCTATCATGAACGCGTAACACCCCGTAGATATAGGCAACTCAATCAGACCGAATAAGCAATTTCATAAATAACTTTATAAATACAAGAATTAACGATATCTTTTAGAAAACTCCAAGTCAATCAATCAATAGCTCGTATAATCCTTCTTTTTGATAATTTTTTCATGTTTCGATAAAAGTCATTGCCTGCGTGTGGCAGTCTTAAGGCAGTATTCAATTATACGTATGGGTTGTTTCTGACCGACGGACATATTCAAATGTTTATTTAAAACATCGTATAGCAACAAAAAACAATCACTCTTTTTAATATCGGAAATTGGAAAAATATTCCCCTATTTCTTAGCTCTGTTAGAGCGATTTAACAAAACCGACCAATCGGTAAGCGTTACACTTTTCCGTAACACTCACCGATTGGCCCGTTTTGCTAACTTATCGCTCTTGTCGAGTATAACAGCTTCACTATAAATACACCCAAGTACCAATTTAAATCATTCGCGAAATCCAACAAAACACTAGGTACTCATGGGTAGGGCCTTTATCTAATCAATTATTGATTTATAATATTTTTGTAACTTAAATAAAATATTCTCCTGATCCAGAAACATCTTCAGAAAAAATTAATTTTCTAAAGTTGGTTGCTCCGTATAGATATATGTAAGTGCGAAGTGAGCAACTAAGAAAAAAGAACTCGCTCTCATAATTCATAATTTTTCACAATTTTGTTTCGATTTGTTTTTATATTTTCAGATCTTTCCTTTATACATTTTATTTTTATCTCGTTTTATACTTGTTCTATTTTTCTTATTTACTTAACACATATTTTGTTTAAACTACGTAACGTGTGTTATGTGAATTTCGAAATTTTGTTCTACGTTTTCGAAATAAATTATTTTGACTCCTCTTGCACCAAAATGATTGTGTTTCTGTATACAGGCGTGAGAGGAAAGTAACGGATAAATTCATCATCTTTGTTAATATTCTTTTTGCTTTATACTACATCGTTGTTATCTTGTTGCGTCATTTATTTTCAAATATGACGTCATCAAAGGTTTTTTTAATTTTTTTATTATTAATTTTAAAAATTGAACAAAGCAGTGTGAAAGTTCGAATATCAACAATTAATTAAATGTAGTTAACAAACAAGAATGTATAGTTACACCTGTCAAAGGTAAGTAATATTAATAATAATAATTATTGTCATTTGCTTGTTCTAAGGTAGATTTTACCTTTAGTACAGTACAAATCACGAATCTTTGCCGTTACGTAATACTTGTCTATGACGTATGCAGCGTCCGAAACAAATTCAGGTACACCAACCGTTGTTACTGTTAACATCGGTCAAATTTTTCCATGTTCTTATTAGAGCTATATTATGAATTATTAATAAGAGCACTTGTAAGTTAAACTTTATTTGTAATAAATTTTTATGAAATGTATGTAGAGATTACCACGCCAAGCCGACGCTTAGATCCGAACTCCCAGGAGTTGGCATTTAATTTGCTGCGGTACTTTGGAGCTGAGAAACATAAGGGAGGGCCTCTAATATTTGTGAAGGCTGTTCACGAAATAAGTAATGATAATGTATATTCCTACATATTATGGTTAAGCATGGAATGAAGTTTAGAGAGTTGCTGATGCATTAGGCATATCTTTGAAAACAGTGCAAAACATCAAACAAAGAAAGGAAAACATACCACCTACTTCTGTTATTGCAAAAAATAAACGGTTTTCTAAAAGATGCTTCTTTAGTATTTCCTTCAAAATCAGCAACCTCCGATTACCACGGGGAAATGAATAGCGAAACATTCCAACGTTGGGTAAGGGAACGGTTAATAAGTAATCTTGAAGTACCATCTTTAATCGTTATGGATAATGCACCTTACCATAGTGTTTTGTTGAGAAAACAACCATCCCAATCTTGGAGAAAAGATGATATAATTGAATGGCGGAACAGCAATAAAATTCCCTATGAAAGTACGATGAACAAAAATGAATTATTAGAAATTGCAAAACACCATAAAAAACAAAAGGTGTAGGTAATCGATGATTTATTCAAAAAGAAAGGCCACGAAGTACTCCGACTTCCTCCCTATCATCGTGACTTCAATGCAATACAATTAGTATGGGCACAAGCAAAAGGAAAAATTGTACTCGGCATACGGAGAAATTAATTACAGAATGGTATAATCGAGAAGCAAATTTTGATGCAGGTGAATTTTCATTTACGGTAAATTGTGGTTCTGAAGATGACGACGATGAATAAAAATTAATTACACGTTATCTAGTCTTATTGCTTGTACAAAAGTACTATTTTGTTATTTTCATTACCAGCTTGCTGCATTACTGTTATTTGTATCGCAATACTCGTATAATATCATTTAATATTTTGTTTTAATAAAGTGCAAATTATATTTTTCAAGCCGTGTATGTAAAATCACTAATGTTAATAAAGAATTGCAATAAATATAAGATACACATCTGTTTTGTCGCTTATATACTTCATAAATAGAGAGAGGTAAGGATGAAACCATAATCAGCTAACCAGGGAGTATTTATTTATTCTTTTATGTTGTAAATACTTACGTTTTTAATGAATAAAACAAAGCTTTATATATTAAAAAATTCCATCCGCAAAACATTATACTAGATTATGATCATTATAATATTCACATTTCATTTTTTATTTAAATTTATTCTTATGCAAATAAAAAGTATAAAACAAATGTCACCTCAAACTCTCTAAAATGTAAGAATTGAATTTTATAATCGCCTCTGGTATTGTCAAATGGTACAGCGTCGTTACTTTGAACATCTAGTATAGTGAAATAAAAACTGTTATTTCTGTGCTTATTTTTACAATTAATTTTTCCGTTAAAGTTTTTTTTTTTTTTGGTGAATAAATTTAGTTTCTTTTTATTCTAATATTCGAACTTTGAGACTGTTTTTCTCAATTTTTTTCAAGTGTAACATATTGATAATTTTATACCGTTGAAAACGGAATAGAAAGTACTACTGAAATAATAATAAAAAATAAAGTTGTCATTTAAAAAAACATTTGATAAAGTCATAATTTTAAAAACAAATGACGTAACAAGATGACAACGTAAAGTAAAATAATTGAAATCGCTATACCCCCTCGAGATTAAAAAAAAAATATATTAACAAAATAATGAGTTTATCCGTTACTTTTCTTCCACATTGTATAAAAACACCCTGATGGAAATAATTTCAATGTAGTGGCAGTACTGGCAATTTTCATACGACAGTGGCACAAAACAATAATTTTGGTTAATCGCCATTTGTGAATTTGATATTTATGGTTTCAATTAATCATTAAAATTAGTGAGGTCTCTTTAATTTACAAGTCGCTGTATAGGCGATTATCTCTTGCGCTTGCGCACGTTTAAAATTCTAACCTCTTATATTTTTGGTTTGTTTACGTTTCTTCAGTTGATACAAATTAGTATTAGATTGTTGATAGAATGGGGATGGTTGTGCGTGATTGACTGATTGTTGATGTGTTCTTGCGAAAAGTTGATTGTAACTTATTGTTGGGTGATCATGAACATTTACCGAGGAAGAACTCATACTGAGGTGTATCTGGCTTCGTTGTTGTATGATTCTATTGAAGATCAAGATATTAGGTAGGTCGGAAATAAAAACAGTTTTCAACGTTAATTTTTTTTAATTACTTAAAAAGAATATGTAACATTTAAATGTATTAAAGGAATTATCAAATAAATAGATAACAAAATTTCGATTTTTTTAAATATTTTTAATGCCGTGTTTCTGCATTAAAAATTTTTTATAGAATTTAATATCTTAAGAAAAGATATTATTTTTTTTCCCATTCATACAACAGTAAACAATACTTGAAATTAATAACTGTTAACAATGAATCCATTCAATTCGTATTCTTTTTTTTTCCTTTACGCCCCATAAATAAAATATAATTAAACCACGATATGATTTATTTAAGTGTGAATATGATGCTTATTGTTTATTGACATTGTAATACATACAGCGATTTCTTGGGAAACATTAACTTGTTTATGAATGAATATCAAAGAATATTGGTGAACTCAATGCTTCGTAGTGTTCGTCTTAGCTGCTGTAGAAAAAATTATATAATACTCCATATTTGTTTTATTTCCAAATCTAGAATTTTCAAAATTGGTCAAATACATTGAATTTATTGGAAGTATAGAAAGAAATGGAAAAAGAAAACCTTAATAAGGTTGTACCTTTATCAGTGTAAATCTATGTACAATGGACGAATTATGCTGATAATAGCGGCAATTATACGTATTTAGATTTTATTCCTTCTGAATAGCATTATTTCCTCTTCATTCTATGGGTTTTGATGCATTCTACTTTCTAGTATAATGTGTTTATCATCTCTCTCGAACTTCTCGAACTTGATATTAAAATAACAGAAGTACGTACAAGGTTATCATGATGTAAGGGATATATTTCGACTTATTATACAACTTCAAGAAATTAAGCCAATAACAAATATCAACTGTACAATATGATCTCCATTTTGCTGGTACACCCTTCCTCCAGATCACACATCGCTACATTTCATGTTGAATTGCATCACTTTCTCTTGTCTTGTCTTTCTTCATTTGCCTCCCAAATACTGTCCTCCCAAATTCTTCCAGCGTTTTAGGTCATATTCTAAATACTAAATTTTTTAAATAATCCCAAAGTCAAAGATCCTTTGGACGATTTTGGTAGCCATGAATTTTCAAAATGCTTATAACATAATCTTGAAAAATAACAGTCAATAAGTCTTTAATTGGACGGTCCACGCTGCATAAAAATTATGTTTTCAATTGCAACTATGGAATTGAATAGTCTTAGGTCTCAGGTATCGTTCGTTAGTTAAGACGGTGAATTTTCGCTTACGACTTTGTAATTCGTCAAGCAAATCACAAGGGGAAACGCGATCTCGTAACGTGTTAAATCAAGTAGAGTAGAATCCGATTTATCAAACGCCAGAATCAAAGAATATCACGATATTAACGGTAGAAATAAAGCATATTAAACTTTTGACCATATTGTGAATATAACGGTGGATGTGGAGAGGAAAAAAAAGGTACTTGCATAGTTTTCAGTGGATGTACAACCAAGAAAAGAAGAGGATTGCTGTTTTTCATCTAAATTCTTCTTTCATTATTATTACCAACACGAACCACTATTCGCAGTTGAGGTACAATTAACTGCGCTTAGCCTTTACGGCGAGGGGATGATAGTAGGAAGGCCATGAAGACTTTACACGCTAGATGATGACAAGCTTAAACACCCCGCTGGGCCGTCACCACACTTAAAGAAAACTATTATTACAGCTGCATGTTGTTGCCTAATCGGAGGCATTTTTAAATTTTAAAATTCGTCTACGACCGCGTCATTCTGTATTTTTTCAAAAATTAAATTGGCACCAAACAGTGACTCACAGTGATTTTCTTGTCATGAAGACCTTCCTGAATTCCTGTTCCTGATTTTTTTATTGTAGACCATATTCGACAGTTTTGAGCATTGAATCCATAATTAAAAGAAAAATGGGGATCATAAAATGCGGAATTCAATTTCAATCTAAGCCATTATTTTCAACCGAATTTGCCTCCTCCAAATCAAACAGTCGTTGCGGTTTATAGGGATACAATTTTAGGATTTTGCCCGTAAAATTTTTCAAATCATGGTAGCTATATGGCATTTGCAGTCGTTTTGATTGTTATTTATTAAAACTGCTTACTTTTTGCGCATTAATATTGGTTACGTTTTGATTTTCCCGAAGAACTTCTGTAACTTGGACGTCACTAATCCGTGGTCTTCCTAATCTTGCGACATCAATTACAGATCCTGTTCACTCAAATTCGCTAATTAAATTGCGGTACGCCTTTATTTTTCAGGGGCTTGCTTTCAAACCCATTCTCGTTCGTAATTTTCGCAAACTCGTTTGAATTTGCGTTAAGATCACATAATAGTAGTGGCCATGACGAGATTTTTGTTTTACGGAAGATACACTCAAATCCCATTATTGTCCAGGATCCAATTCCTACTTGCAATTGTACCAAATTTGAGGCAATTCCTTCTTCAATTGAATCATTTTCACACAAATTGTGTTTTCTTTGCTTAATGGAACATCATGTATACTTTTTTAGATTGCTATAAATTGCGCAAGAGTTTCTAAATTATGTGCTATAATGTTATATATCTATCCCAGAAGCACTTACCACCACAGTCGAAAATGGGCAAAAGGCCCAGTATTAAAAATAAGGCTACATATTTCAAAATTTTCAAAATAACCAAGATATCTAAGAAACAAATGAAAATAAGGAAACCAGATGGAACACATAATAAAATTTTCTCTGGAATCCAAAAGTGAGATAATATATTGGGCGTTCCATTTAAAATAAGGAACTTAATGGTGACTTCCGGTATAACCAGGAGTGGTACGAGTTTGAAAATATTTAAAAATGAAAGGGAATCTTGACTAACCTTGGAGTCAAAAAATTCAGAATTCTAAGTTTTTTTTCTATCCGCAGAAACTTCTAAGGAACTGCTAGCGTGAGAAACCCTGTATATATGTATAGTTCTTATGAGGTGCTGGTGGTATTGAAGAGAAATCTCAAATTTTAGTATTCTCTTAATACATCCTGTATCTTTAAAATTTCTCTTGAAAATTGAGGTATGTGCAGATTACTCTCAAACTACATGGGAGATTCGAATTCCCCTAAATTGATTTAATTTCCTATTCAGTACCAAGTACCACCAATAAAGTCCTTGCTTATTTTATAAGTTAATTTTATAATTTCCTTTACCTGATAACCTGATAGTTTGTCATCTCTTATACTTCTAAGTACTTGTAGTACTAAATTCGACTTTACTTGAAATTTTTCTGAAGGAATTAAAAAAAAGTTACGTATTTCCACAGAGAATAAATCAAAAAGAAAAAGTAGTCATAACAACTTGCTAAACAGTTCAAGAGAAGGTAAAGGGAGAACTATTTTCATCCTATAGAACGCAAGAAATCAATTAGCATGTTTTTTGTTCAGAACCTTTTTCATGCGAAGGACATTTAGCAACTTATAAGCACCCACTTTTTCGTTACTCTAAATAATATTTTATGAAAATATATATTTTTTTTAATTTCACGTACCTCTAATATGTGTTGTTCCAACATAAATGAGGAGGGACATTGCAAAATGTAATTTCTGAGTCGTGCGGTTTTCTACAAATAGTATAAATTAATTGCACGTGTAAACAATATATTTTACAAATGCTGTATAAGGAAGAAATAATGCACGTTTTTTGGTTACGCTGTATAATGTTCCGATTCAAAAAAAAAATATTTTTTTATTATGTTTTAAAAATATTCTTATAACAATTATTAAATAAATAAATAAATCTAATTAAAAAAACTAAAAAAAGGTTATAATAATAATTATAAATAAATAATAAAAAAATATATAACAATAATTCGAGCTTCAGCAGTTTTTTAATAAATGGCTAGACACTAGCGGCCCATTTGTTTGGCCTGCGAAATCGGCTTCATTGAAAGTCAAGTATATGAATCTCCCCATGAGAACGCTGAAGATTCAAAGAATCATGTGAAAAAATTATTGTTAAATATTGATGACCGAATTTTGAGCTAATCTGTGCTTAGTTCATAACGGTGTAAACGGACTGAATAATACTGTTAGATTAGAATTTTATTACTTATCGAAACTGAACATCCTGTATAAGATATGCTCAATATCTTGCGGTATTCGTAAAATAATGGTCCCTATTGTAACGTACAAAATTTCAATTTTTTTTATGCACTTCCAACTGTTTCTTAGCATCAAATTCAGAAAGTTCAGAAAACGTTCACCCAATTCAGTGGAAAAAAAAACATTACGACTGAATGTAAAAATCTGTATCTAAACTGCTTCATTTCCATAGAACGACGTCTTCTATATCGAAATTTTACAGTGCACAATGGCGTTTAAAAAGTCACCATAATAGAAACCTGTCCCCATTTTCAGCACAACAGTTGCGTGCTAGTTTGAAAAAATACTAATTGTTAAAAAAATAACAATAATTGAACGAACCTTATGACTCTTTAACGGTAACTGATGATGTTGTTCTTTTTCAGTTCTGTAAGAAAATTGCTAGTCGACAGAAAGGCCGATCCCAACATAATCCTACCAGGAAAGGGCATCTCCTGTTTTCATTTAGTAATTGGCAGCGATTCTCCAAAATTCGCGATGGAGGTAACATCGTTATTAGTTCAAAACGGGGGAGATCCTAACGTTCTCTCTGACGAAGGGCTTACGCCGGTTCACATTGCGGCTGCTTGGGGACGAATCGACATCCTTAGGCTACTGTTGCATTGCGGAGGAGATCCTCAACTGACAGATAATTGCTATAAAAGCGCTCTTCATTACGCCTTGAATGAAGGTTGGGAAGAAGCCACCGTTCTTATCCAAGACTTTATCGGTAGTCAAAGACTTTCGATATGCGATAATTTTTCTCCTAAGGAGAACGTTTGTACAATTAAATTAGGTAAGTTTGATATTTTATTAACATTTCTAATACTTTGAAGTATAGTGGTACTTCGGTGCACCGTAGTGTATATTAAAATAAATTCACTTAAACATACAGTACCTGGACTATTCGATCTCGATTTTGTCCTTTGAAAAAGATTTTCCAATAAGGTAAGAATAATATTAACCATGAATACCAATACAGGTGCGAAGCTGTGGGAGACTATCCACACAAACGGTCACATTCTCCTTCCAGCATATTTACGACTCGCGCAAAAATCCTGCCGAATCTGTAAAAGTTGTAACCCGAGTTTATTCTTTCGGAACCTAAAAATTTCATAACAAGATACTAAGCCGAGGCATCACTATAGTGGAAAACATTCATTGCGTCGCGACAGCCAAAGTTGAATTAAGATCACATTTCCCAATATTTTATTGTAGCAATCTACCAACTATCGGACTTTTTTAGCGAATCAACTGACTACTCGTTTACGCATTTCCTGTTGTATCACGTTCTAGCATTTACGTAATTTATTTCTTCTAATTTGATAAAATTAGGAGCAAAGTATTATAAATGCGTTAGTTACTATCACTAATCGACATCTTGTTTCTGCCTAAACTTAGAATAAACATATATTTTTGATAACACGTATGTACATGAAACAAAAATCTTATCATAGCGTTCGTCTTCGATGCAGCTTAAACAACACTACGATATGACAATTTTTTTCTGGAAGAAATAATACTTTCAGATGCGTTTATTCTTACACTCCCCGACAAAAACTTAGACGCTGTAAGATGTTTTACGGGTTTTAAGGGTTACAACATTTCTTTGTGAAACTAGCAAGATATCTAATTAAGTTTTTATTCATAAAAGTAAAATAAACTTAAAAATATCTCCTCCGGTAATATATGAACTAAATAATAAATTATTACTCCAATGTTTAAACAATTTCCGCGACAAAAATTTAGACGCTCTGTTGCAAATGTAAAACGAAAATCAACAAACGAGTGATCAGTAATGCGTAGATCCTCCATTGTTCTTAATCACTTCCAATAGTCGGTTATTAATAGATTTATATAAATTTAACACATAATTTTGAGGGATATTCTGCCATTCAGTCACTATTGAAGTTTTCAGTTCCTGTACCGGGAAATATTGACGGCCTCCGCCATAAACGCGACGTGCCAATTCACCCCGCATGTTTTCAATAATGTTTAAGTCTGGTGACCGTGCCAGCCACTGTAAAGTTTTAATCTTTTTCTCTTTAAACCATTCAGTAATGGTTTTTGCTTTATGAACTGGCGCGTTATCTTGCTGAAAAACAAAATTGCGCCCGGCCCATTGGTTTCCAAAACGTAGAAGATTGTTACGTAATAAGTCTCTATACGTCACAGATGTCATTTTGTTTGTGCAAAATACTATCCCACTATCCCGCGAAAACCAATCGCTGCCCATATCATCACAGATCCACCCCCTAATTGTCTGGTCATTTTCACTTTTGGTTCCTTTCTCAGATCATGATAATAATGCGAGTACCCATCCGGTCCGTCCAAATTAAAACGTTTCTCATGGGAAAATATAACTTTTTCCCATTGTTTCTTCCAGGGTACGCGTTCTTCAGCAAATCTCAACCTCGCTTCTTTGTGTTTCGCCGAAAGTGGCGGTTTTCTCAACATTTTCTTCCGTGATATTACCGGTGACGCCTTTAAAATCCTTTGAACATTACGCACGTGCGTTTGTACCCCCGCCTGTTCTGCAATAACTCTCGCCGACGCAGAAGAATTGGATGCACACCGCAATGTCATGCGTTTATCCCGCTCACTTACAGCTTTCGGTCGCCCCTGGCCTTTTGGTTTGCCGTAATTTTCCGGATCTTTTCTCGTAGAAACCCAAATTAAATCCTTCCATTTGTCAGCTCTCTGCTGTTTAGTCTCTCCGACTTGTACTACCAGGACTAGAAGTGCTTTGAAATTGATTATGAAAGGACTGCGAGTACAGTTTGTCCTTTCGTTGGAGGTGCTGTAGATGTCGTTTCATAATCACACTGGCAAAATTTGTAATATGTCTCACATTTCATTGTAGTTTGTTATAATTGTTAGTAGTCATATACTTAGCCACTTGTTTCCTATAATACGAATTTAGAATATTGTTAATAAATGTGTACGGGGACTTTGTAAATGTCCGGGTGTTTCAAGTACAGCCTGTGCTCCTGTTACTATTTCGATAATTTCGTCAAGCGAATTTCGTACATATGCACCTTCGATGTTCTCGTTTGAAGCGGCAGGTAGACAGTATAGACGCGGAATTAAACACTACAAAATGTATCGGATAAGATCTCCGTTCTTGTTTCTTCCTATGCTTGCTAAATACTGCTATTATTAAGTCTGGTTATATAGATATTACGTACAGTATAGTTTGTTTTCGATAGATTTTGGTATTTCCATTATTAGATTACAGAGATTATTTTGGGTTAATATTAACGATTTTCTGTTTGTGTTAGGTGCATCTTAAGTTTTATAATAAATAAATAGGTAGTTAAAAAAAACAAGTAGAAACTGTACTGGTTAAATTATGATCAAGTATGTTATCCGTAATGCCGAAGCAAAAGTAGTATGGATAGAAATTGTCGCATGTAAATGGCCGTAGCCAATCTTGAGAGTAAGGCACTGTATATTGTATTAATGCTTGATGCGATCTCATGGTGTAGGCGGTACTTCGTCGATTTTGCGGTAGCACGTCTTTTATTGTAATGTTTAAGTGAAATGGGTCGTAACTTGCTTAATACGTCTTTCAATTGTTTACTAATGGATGGTTCGTAATGGATTTCAGTGCATCTTTCACTATTTCCTTATTTTTAACAATGTAAAAAAAAAACAGATTAGTTCATTAGATCATTGTTCCGCAAGCATTCATTCAATCTATGTGTCATTAAATCAACTACATTTGCGCAAAATTGCTGTCCGCGAAAGTGTTCCCAAATTAAATTACAATGGTGTGTTACAAAGGTTATCAATGATTGACACCATTACGGTCTCTGTTCCAATTTCTGACCATTGCAGCCCACATATCTTCTATCGAATTTAGATCTGAAGATCTGGCAGACCAGTCCAAGGCAGTAATGTCATTTCTATCCTCAAACCATTGGACCACTTCTCTGCTTTTGTATATTGGCGAATTATCCTGGACTACAACGATTTCTTCAAGTTCTTCTTCCGGGTAAATCTGGGAATATCTTGTAAGATGCGAATGTAGTGCTGGAATGTAAAGCGAGGAGGAGTTAGTCTGACCAATTCCCCGGGACCAGGGCTATATATCCATCCCCAAAAACCTGCGGTGATTCTTCTGCTTTACCGATCGCCTCTCACATGTTCTTATCGCGTATTGCCGTGACCGCCAAAGTGTTATAGGTGAAACCTGTGACTTTTTCATCTGTAAATATGACAGCTGTCCAGCCCTGATCAATATTTTGTTCGCAGAAATGCGTCCTCGCTGCAGCACGAGTTTCTATAACCAGTGCCTTCTTGCTTGTTTACTGGCTCGATAACTAACTTCTTGTAGTCTTCTTCGGATTGAAGGCTCGGCGATTTTAGTAATTTATTACTAAATATTAAATCTGTGAGTGGAAGAATAATATTATTTACAGCATTCAATGACTACCGAAAGTTAGGACAGCTTAGGAGCTTTTTATGTCCTTTTACTCAAAATAAGTTGTTTTGTTCATAACAACCTTACATTTTGTTAACGTACTGCTTGCACATTTTTAGGTTGCTTCATATTGTGCTGTAAAAGAGTGATCGTAATCAAATGCAACAAAAATAAATATCGAGCAAAAAAATCTGTTTAAAAACTGTTTTATTTTTTAAATTTTAAATAATTTTTATGTAATAAAAACAGCATAACATTCTACAGTTCATTGTATACGCGTAGAAGAATATGCATTTACCATGCCGTGGTTTTTATCTTACATGTTTTATAATTATGTATTATAATTAAGTGTCTCTAATAATATTAAAATTTGCTGTTATCAGCGAATTAACCATACCGTACGAGATTAGCGCCATTTAAATAATACACATAATGTATCATAGTTTGCGATAAAGAATATTGAACTTATTTTTTCCAAGGCGATAACTTACAAATTGCTTGCTTTTTGAACTGGATCATCAACGAGGTCATTTTGCCTACGGTATTCATTTTTCCGAGTTATTAATAGTGTTGTTGTTTGTTATTGCGTAAATGCGAGTTTAATAGCTGCAATGATGGACGATATATTTTTAGATGATTTTAATAGGAGCGAAGGTACTTATTTGCAGTATTTTTTTCGCCATTTCTGGAGGTTTCAACATTGACTTTGAAACATGACAAGCGTACTATACTTAGTGGGCGTGATGGAAGGTAGAAGATAATTTCTTCCTTGAGCAATTTAAAGTAAATTTTCAGTTAACAAATTCGATATTGATGTATGAAGAACGAGAGAAATAACGCTTAAACGAGCAAGTTTAATAAACATTGCAATTTTAGTATGCAGCAGAAAACCTGACTTACGCTACCGTGTCCGCCCAAAAATCCAAATAAAATTTGAAAATTAAAATTTCGTTCTTTTCGGTCAATCGGTTATCAATGTTAGTTTATGTGATTTTGTAATTCGATGACTTTAAATAAAAGACACCATTTAGCTCACAAGTAAGACATTTTTGAAAAAAGAGGCATTAGAAAGTGAACTTTGTCGTTTTTAATTTTCTGCAATTCCCACTAAAAGTCTATCAGTGACTTTTGGAAATTCGTCAATTTGCATTATTCACCATACGTTCGAACAATGTTAGAATAGTGGCATAAAATTTTCAGTTGAACAACCCCTTTTCAACCCCATTTCAGAATATCAAGTCGCAGTAAGAAATTACTAGCTTTAGCGTTAAATAATGAACCACATCATTAAATTGCTAGTTTTAAAAGCAAAATTTAATAAAACAGATTACGATCCAGCCTATTTACCACCTGCTGATTTCGGTAGTAGTAGTTACCCTAGCGATATGGAAGACGAAATATATCAGAGAGAAATAATAAAATTGCTAAACTTAGCGTTGGCGAAAGCTCAATCGCAGCATTTAACTTTCAGCACGATAAAACAGTTGAGAACCAGAAAGCAAATGTGATGAAACAAGAAATTGATAGAGGTGATGATGCAATTAGATCGATTTTAAAAGAATAATTGAAGAAGATTAGAAAATTCCCATCAAAACAAATATACCAAAAATAGACCCCTTTCGTAAACAACACATAAGTATCGCCAACCTCCATACCACACAGGTTTAATTAATTATATAATAATTAATCCGGGATGGCCGTTTTGAGGACGCGAATGGTTTTCATCGTCAACCGGCGACCCCTTCTTTTTGATAGAATTAAATAAGTACCCCGTATTCTAATGTTTTGATAAAACAATAATAGAGGTTTTTCTACGAACATGGATCGCAAAATTAAATTTTCAAAATTCCATTTATTTCAGGCATGAAAGGGTACGTTTTGCAAGCAAATTCCACAATTATACTCCAAGCATTGGGAGGTTTGGCGTTCGTATTAAAGTCTGCCCCATGATATGGTTTTCTAAAAATTGCACTTCCTATCTTCACTTTTATATCAAGTAATGGTGCTTACAAGAGAAAATTTTGCATTTCGAACGATTTTTAAAAATCGTTCTTTCATTAACATACACATTGCTTACACGTTGCTTAGATTCGACATGTTAATTGATTCTAGGCAATTTTCAAATGTTAATTGGCGATTAAAAATCAACGCGATGAATTTGTTTTGATGTAATCTGAATTTAATTAAGGTCAAGTGTGCAAATTGAGTATAACCTTTAGCCTCTAGACCTATCTTTGTAGTGACAAGTAACGTATAAATATAAATTTGTCAATGTCTTAGTAATAGTAAATAAAAATATGCAATACTTTCGAACAGATAACATTCTAAATCGATTTTATGTTCGTTATTCTGAGAAAAGTAATCGTTAAAATTAGGCGAATAATTCATTCATTACTTGTCGAAATATAAAATTATTTATAAATTTCAGTACGCGAAATACACCTTTCATATTAGAGTGTTAGACTATTTGGAGAATTTAATTTAAATTTTGGCGTAAGTAGTGTCGGTTTCAAATGATTTTAAACTTTCCTGAAAGTATAAAGACAATTTGGTGATATACAACGCCAGTCAAAGTGTAGTAAAAGTTTTATTAAATGTTCTAAACTACCTATCCACAGGGTCTTTCAAGGAAACATTTCAACCCCAATTTTGTTAACAATATGACTAATATTTTATTAGTGTAAGACTTGAAAATATACAGTGTGGTAGAAAAGTAACGGATAAATTCGTTATCTTTGTTAATATTTATTTATTTATTTTTTAATTTCGAAAGGGTATAGCGATTTCAATTTTTTTTTAATGACAACATATTTTTTTATTAATAATTTCAGTAGTAATTCTACAATAAGAATATAAATATTCTTATTGTAGAATCTCGATTCGTTTTGAAAAAATTGGCGATTTCAAGAAACTTGAGTTGTGGCCATCGGAGATGGAGGTTAATGATTATTTCTTAGTTTAAAGAAGCTATAGCCTTATCTCAAGCAATTTCGCCTGTTACAAAAAAAAATTTACGATTTAGAACTATTTGTTTAAAATTCATGAAATCTGCTTCTCCGAGCATTGGCTTAAATTTGCAGAATATCTAAGTCCTGATTATTTTGAGATAACCCCTAGTTTTGTAGTGCGGCTGATATCCACGGTAGCAGGTCTAGAGTTTGTTGAGTTGGATCCCATGAAAAATAAAAATCAAGAACTAATATTCAAATTAATATATGTAGATCCCCATTAAAAGATATTGAAACTTTTTCTGAAATATTGAAATGAAAGGAAGATAGAAATACGAAAAGTTGGTGAATTTTCTGAAAACTTAATAATTTGACACAGACAATTAGAGTTAAAGCAACAACCAGAAGGATTATACCTAATATTATTATCAATCAAGAGGAATATGCCAATAAAGTAATAGTCTCGGCATTGTTTCTAGTAGAAAAAAAAATTAACATCTGACTTGAAAAAGTAGTAAGAATTTTGCAACGTTAAAAAAGAGGCATTACACGTATAGAGAGTTACATCTAATAAATCTAAAACTCAAGGAAACAAATTGGAAATCGCTACCTATATTTATTAGGAAAAGTAGTTCCATGAGTTTAATCCCAGCGGAAACCCGCGATAAAAAAAATTATGAAACTTCCCTTACAGAGAATATCGAAAGGTGTTAGTGAAGTTTTTAGGGGACAAGATATGAACGTGTGTTTTAGCTCGCGAGATACACTCAAAAACCTTCTTAGCAATCCGAAAAATAAACCGGATATGAAGGAAAGGTCGGAAACTTACAGGCAGTGACTGTGACAAACGAAAAAAGCGATAGGCAGCAGATTTAAGGAGCACGTCGGAAGGTACCAATATGGAGAAAATGAACCGTCAAGAGTAATAATACTAGATACTAGCTTGCTCAACTCTCATTGATTTATTAGGGTAAAGCGGACTCATGTTTTACGTTTCGCGCTACACAGACAAGAACCTTTCCGTTTATTTTCCGTATATTTCGCATGCTTTAGTTTTCGGGTGTGTGGTGCGGAGTGAGCTGATACTTAAGTGTTATCTGCTATATTACCCCCATCATTAATAATATTACAATTCTACAAAACGACTTTTTACTTTCCAATTGATAGAAAATAAGGGCGAACATCATGAGAAAACTAAAAACAGTGCCCGGTTCTTTTTTATAATTGTTTCATTAATTCTTCTAGTGAATCGTATTTTTTTCTTATTATTTATCGATTTAAACTATTAAATAATAAACATCCAACAGCTCTAACAGGTCACGAGATGCTTAATTATCAATCTCCTAAGATGTTTTCTTGGTGTCGAATCTTGCTTAATTATTGTGTCTTTGTCACAAATGTATCCGAGATAAACAGTTTTTGCACGACGAACGTCGTAGATTCAGTGCCAGACGTGACGATTTAATTATGTAGCCTGTCTACATGTTCGCTCGATGTCCTGCAAGATGGGCGCCAAAATACTGGTTCGTGATAAGAAGTATAATTACTCAGTGAGTTACAACATATCGATATATCTTCGTATCTTTCTTTCTAGTTGAATATTCGGGCATCGGCAAAATGTGGTTTTTTACGTGCTACGGTTGCTGAAAACAGTTACAATAGTTATAAAAAATTTACTTACAGATGTGTCTCAAATTGATTTCCTGAAAGGTTATAGGTTGTAGTTTTAGAGATTACTTAACCTGAAACAGATGCCAAAACAATAGTACAACTGAAAGCTATTGTTGAAAATCATTTACTGGCTAATGATTTTCAGGATTTTCAATATTCAAAATTGTACCGTAGTCTTACGTGCGTCTAAGAATGCATCCATCTTACGATAAATCACATCACTCTTCAATCACGTTGCATAGAGCATTAATGTTTGATTGGAACAACGTTGACCTTTGCAAAATTTATCACTGACGGAAGCACGACCGCGATGAAATTCTACAAACTAGTTGTAAATAGTTTTTTCTGATGGTGCTTCATTATCAGAAGTTGAATGAAGCGATTCGAGGAAGTGTACCTTCACTAAAGTCGGAATAATTCATGTGAAATTTCAATTTTGCTACTTATGTGTTGTCACTGTTTCAACAATAACAAATGTTAAATTTTACGCAAATTGTAATGTCGAATCTCAATAGCGTCATCTAGTATTCGTTGGTAAAAACTTTAGATGCTACCCTTGTACGTTAGAAATTAGGTCATGGTGATTTAAGGTACTCTCAGAAGAACTGTAATTAAGTAAACGAGTTGGCCAAATAAAGCCAATGACAACCTATTCCAGTCTAATGATACGAATTAAGCTGGAGTTTGGAGCAGTATCATGGTACTTTGGGGACTTCCTGCAATGTTGTTTTCCAAATTCGGAGTATTCTCAAAGAAGAGACGCAAATCTTATCCTTCATGGTTCAACAGTGAAATTATTAACTGTTTGCAAGTAAAATCTTTACTTATCAATAAATACAAAAGGCACAAGTCTTCAGCGCGTCACGAGCAATTCAAAACTTATCGTACTAAAACTAAGAAACCAATCAATAGCCCATATTGAGACTTTATTGTTGCTTTCGAAAATCAAATTATTTGGGACGTTAAACATTTTTGGTCATTTATTTACTCCAAAAAAAGCCAAACCAGGACACCTGCTTCATTAAAACATAATAATATCTTCTACTTATCCCCCTTGCGCATTATATTAATTCCGCGTACGAAAATTCAGTCAATAATAATTAACATGTTGTCGGAGACCATATCTACATAAATTTTCCCGCTGGAACAACGCTTGCTGCTGAGCTGATCACGAGTATTCCCAGCCTCTTACTTAAAGATTGTGAACGTCCTTTTAGAAAACTGACAGTACATGGTTTGTCTGATTTGTTAGTCGTTCTTTTAGAATCTTATTTGTTAAATCGCAAGTGTTATGGTAGTTATCGTAATCACTCTTCGTACATCCTTTATCCTTCTCTTGGTGTTCTTCAGCGTTCGAACCTCTATTCGAACATCTATTGTTTCTGATCTTTATTGACGATCTGTTGTCTCACACCAACTGCGAGAAGCTAGTGTTAGCTGGCGACTTAAAATTGTTTACTGGTGTCAGGTTACCTGCGGATTGTATACGCCTGTTTAGTCTTCGACTTCATGACTCAATGCTCTCAATGGTACCAAAGATTGTATCATGACTAGGGTAGGCAAATTGTGGTGCGCACCATCGGCGCAGCTAACGAATGGACTCTCGCATGCGAAACACTAGTCAGTATCTAGTTCGCTGCCGCCTGGAGCGTACGCAATAGTAGCAACGAAGTACTCTGTGTTCTGTTGTTAATAATGTCGGAGGTACGTAGATTGAGAAAAAACCGGTGTCGCCGCGAAATACGAACAATTTTATTTGATTTATGTACAATGTACAAATGCACAAATCTGGCGTTTACTTTGTTAAACAACGATTCGCTTATTTCATTTTGGAACAAATACGCCAATATTACATTACCGAGCACAAGCGTGGATGAAACAACTGATTGCAAAAAAAGATCTGTACTTGATGTTATGGTGAGCAAAATGGAACCACATCAATCGTCATCTTCAATTTTATTAGCTTCTAGACGAATAGAAGAATGTAAGAATGTAAAGAACGTACTGCCCAAATAATTTCAAAAGTGGTGTCAAGCACATTGGAGAAATTTTAAATATCCAGAGATCAAGTCTTAATGTTTACAACAGATGGTGCCGCAACCATGCTTTCTGTAGGCTGGTTCTTACCTTTGAACATGAAATTCGTTTCGTTAAATTTTGAGCAAGCACGTCATGTTTTATACTTATCCAATAATTAATTAATTTTTATAATCAATTATTAATAACATTGTATTAGAACATGTTCGTTCTATGTTCTTGCTTTTCTCAGTAACGAGGTCCCAACTAAAGTATGCATCACTTATTTGGTATTTTTTATTTTATTATCATTATTTATTTTTTTATTCAGAGAAAGTATCTGAAATTTGTGTGAAGGCTTTTCCCCAAACAGGTTGCAATTCCTGTTTCTTTTAAACATATTAAAAAAAAAGGAATAAAGGCAATTTTTGTATAGTTTGGTGCACTGTTAATTGGATTGTTCGTAGTTATTCAGTATGATTATTGTCGAATCGATCTGACCAGCAGATCTCCTATATTGTAATATTATTATTAATAATAATAATAGTACCTTTTATTTTCCATGTCAAAAGTAAATTTATAATGCTTATTCATATTTTAATAACAATTCACATTTTTGCGATATTAATACCGACCCATGACCGTGAAAGACACATTTAGGTAGAGAAAGATGCATATTATATCTGATACGCAGATACAAATTGAACGTATTTGTAATAAATACATGTCATGCCTTATCTCTCAAACGCATTCATATCAAGAAAGCGTTTAACAAATACTACGTATTTACTCATCATTTGCAAAACTATTTTCGAAAAATTTCCGGAAAAAGTCTTGAGGTCAATGTCTATGTAGCATGTAGTTTCATGAAACATCGTCTAGACATTTTACAGAAGCCTTACCGAGAGGTTACGACGGCGAATAAATTGCCCTTTTGAACGAGAATTATCTTTAATTATACCGGAAGGGGTATGTTAAAGTGTAACAAAAATAAATATTGTCCCTTAAGAAAAAAAATTATTTTACTTTCTGGGATATTAAAAGACATTGGAGAAAGCGTATAAAACTTGGAGGGATCTGGAGGGCGAATTGGGCAATTGAGCCCATGCAAAATATAAAGTATCTGTCTTATTTTTTAAATTATTAATATATAAATCAAGCAGAACTGAGTACGTTATGCCAAATACAGTGTAAAGCGTCAGCTAATAGCTCTCATGTTTGGAGCGCTTGTTCAAGTGAACATCTTTTGGGTGAACAGATTGGCCGATACTTTCTCTCAATGCCATGGAATTCAATGCGTTCATTACCAATTTTAGCACAGTGAGGAGGAACATTGTGATCTATTAGAACGAATCTTTCACTAATTGTAGAAGCAAATTAGCTCTACACCCATGTCGCGGTACCTTACGGATGCTGTTGCTGCATTCATTAATAGCACTAAGTCAGTGCGCCCAGCAAAGCATATTCCACCCCAGACACAGACAAATCCTCCACCGAAATCGTAACATTTTCGTCCTCTTTCTCGTCACACCAACATTCGCCCATTAGAAATATACAAGTCGAAGTCTCTATACAAAAGTGAAAAGACAACACCTCCAACTTTCCAGATTCCAGGCACGGTGTTCAATCGCCCAACGATTTCTGCGTGCTCGTTAAACGGGAGTATGTGGCACGGCAACTTCCTTCTAACCGGTTTTGCAAGAATGACTCATCCAGTGGGTTATCGAAAGAAACTGTGAATCCTTGAAGCTTAGTATGTCAGGTTTCTTCTTGCAGTGAGTACCCTTAAACGCAGCGGGAGTTGCGCCCCAGTAGACATGTACCAATTGCATGCTCGGTTTACGATACTTTGGGAAACATTTAATGAGCTGGCGATTTCCTATTAAGATAGGACTTCATTTAACCAGCGCCCTAATTGATCGAATTGTTCTGGCCGATTGTGGGGCATTGTAATGATGAGCTCTCGTGATGTTTCATTAATAACTATTGCAATGAAACTAGTACAAGCATAGTTGAGTGTAGGCTTTCACGACCGTAATCCATAGTAGAAATGTCTTTCGGGTGATGTCGCGTAGTTAAAATTTTACTTGACGTTTCGCTGACCATGCTGTCTTCAGCAGATTTCTAAAGTTTTTAGAAATCTTCTGAAGAAGCTGACAGCATGGTCAGCGAAACCTCAAGTAAAATTTTAACTACACGACAACACCCGAAAGGCATTTCTACTATAGTACAAGCATGTTAGTTCCAGACGATCGTTTTTATTAACAATTTGTTCAGAAAGGCACAAACAATTCAATTGTTGAACAATGTATATAAGTTTAAAGCTTATCATAATCACAGGAAACTTTAGTATGTGTAAAGTGCGCCATGGTTTTGTTACTATCGCTTTTTCGCTGTAAAGGGCGAAAGGCAATTTGCTGCGCCCCAACATGCCAATCGTCACTTGGGTTTTTTCCGGAGATACCAAAAAAAATATGACCTTGGTGGGACTCGGCCCAGTCAAGCACTGGCCTTCTCACCACTCGGTCACCAAGTCGTTTTTTATGCATGTGAATTAAACTTGGCTCTTATAAATAATTAAAAATATTTTGTAAAATTGTAATCGTAAATAACCACGTCGTACAGCGATGTGTTTTTCGGCTTGCTTTATCTAATAAATTAACATCCGTGTTGTTCGATATTAACTTATTAATTTGCCGATTCCGTACCAGAAATAGCAGAAATTTACAGCGAAAATTACCGGCGCGATACTATTTATAACGCGTTCATTAATTACAAATTACAAAGTCCTCCTTTATCGCTCGATTCATTGACATAATGTCTGTCTGGCAACGTACACATTTCCGTAATTGCAATTTGTTTGCGAATCGTATCGTTTTATTTTCAAGGAATCCTCCATGTAGTACTATTATATGGCGGAGATATCTTTATTTATCAGCACAACAATGATATAACTGGAAAGAAAAACAATTTAATAAAATTGATCGTATAATTAAAAATGAAAACAAGAGCAAAGGCCATTAAGAAAAATCCTCTTCGAGTAAAATGTTTCCAGCCGTAGATTAAATTAGTAAATAGTTATATTGTTTTATGTACACTATGAATTGTTTCATTTATAATATAGCCCCCGTGTATCGCGAGTGTCGTAAAAAACGATTTAGCGCAATGCATTTCTCCAAACGCTGAACCCATTTCTTCATTCCGCCCGTGAAAAAAATATGTACTGTTGATCCACTTGCGAACAGCAGACCTCGATTCAGTATCTGATCAAAAATGTTGACCCATTAATACCTTCTTTAACTTTGTGAACAATCAAAAATCTGAGGGTGTTAAATCAAGACTGTACGAAGGGTGAACATCAGGCCCGTCACTATCTTCATCGTCTTGTTGCTGCAATGCGATATGGCGCTATCGTAGTGCAACAAAGAACTCAACACAACTCTACGAATACGTTTCGTTAGTGCTCGTAAAGTTTTGCATTATCGTTGGTTCCTTCGATAGATATTCGATATGAATGGCTGTCTTTGCATCTTAGAAAATGGTGAGCATGACTTTTTCGCTGATGGAACTCTTTTAAATGATATTCCACTGACTGCCGTGTATTTTCGCGTAAATCCGTTCCCAGCGCTGATGTTCGTGAGAAAATCATCTTCACGTCGCTACTGGTTAAAGAGTTCTTGGCAAAAACTTTTTCTCTGTTCTTTCATAAGATCCGTTAATTGTTGCGATGCTCATCTGGCGCAATTTTTCTGTAATTCAACAGTTGAACAATATACTGGACTTTCTTAACCAATGCGTAATTGCTGACCAATTTCTTTATGTCTAATCGGACGGTTTCCGCGGATCAGTGCGTTCGTTTGTCTTTGCTTCCTCTCACGCGTCACTGATATTAATCGATTTTTTTTCGTCAAAAACTTGCATTTCGCTTCTATTAAACCCACTGGCAAACATTCATTCCTCACATCTACATAATTGGTGCCATAAACCTGTAGATTTCGATGGGCGCGCAGCTTTCACATATCCACCTTCTTTAGAAATTTCCACGGAAAAGCATCGTATGGATGTTCTTCTTTCCGTTATTTGTTTCAATTTTATCTGAGGTTATGGCTTACCTACCTACCACACCGTCTCAGAGCTATCAAATGGTGAAGCATCAGGCATACCGTGATTTTATTGTGTTGAAAATTTAGTAGAATTATAAAATTTTTGCTTTGTTGGTATTAAGTTTACTTTAACTTTTGTTGCAGATAAAGTGCTATTGAATAACGGGGCATTCGTTGGTGAATATGAAATTGATGAAACAATCAAAGGTGGATTGGAAAATGAACAAACGAAAAGCGGAATGCCTCAAATGGACTTGAACACTTTACCGCAAACTGATAGTCAAGAATACGTTTTAAATTGGTGCAATACTCAGGAATTAACATCTGAGCAGTCGGAATCTGGTGAAGATTATTCAGCAGAGTTAGAATACGGCAATAATATCGTACGTGCAATACCAAAGAAACATACTAAAATATGTTCGTCTAAAAGCTCGAATTATCAAAGCGAAACATTTTCCGCCTCTTCTAGTAAAAGGAAATTTAACAACGCCACTTTTAGACACGGAAGTAAACACTACCAAGAAAATTATATATCGAAAGATATATGCAAGCACAAAGAATCATCAAGAGAGAGTGGAATATTAACGTTACAAGACTCTAGCGATGAAGATGGTGGATATTCGGAAGACGACCTAAGTTACAATAAAATTAAAACCGTAAAGGCTGCGAGAATCTTAAAAATTAAAGAAAACAAGGATAACAGTAGCGACTATTGTACCTGTACTGAGGGCTCAGACACCACGAATATGCTAGATAAGACGATATACGAATTTTCAACCAATAACAATCCGAACCACTTTAAGTCCAGTAATAGCAATGACGATCAAGAACTTAGCTTTGTAAGCGTTTCAGAGGTGTATAAATATACTGACTTAGAGGAAGGCGTGGTCCTATTTGAAAAAAGAACTTTATCCTCATCTATTTGCAGGTATGTTGGTTATCATTCTAGAATTTCGTTGAATCATCAAAACCCAATAACTTTTTTTAGCATTCAAAACGAAAGCGCTTCCACTGGCACGTCGCAAATTTCTTTGCCAAAAAGTCTGGATTACGATACCGATACTTTACGAAGAGAATTGACAGCCCAAGGATTTGATCCCGGACCTATAACGAAAACTACCAAGAGAGTATATCTGCGAAAGTTGTATCAACTTAAGAAAAATCCGCTTGTTTCTGGATTTGAAACTGATAGTAATCCGAAAGGTAAGTCTGTGTAAAGTATGCAATATATTAGAAAAATCCTGTGATAAATATCCAGGAAATGAAAAAGAGATTTTTTCGCATATGACCTATTAATGGTTTTCTATCTTTTGATTTTTAGCATTACCTTCTTTCTTCCTAAACAAGTTAGCAATCGTTTTGTTTCGAATATTTTGAGGACTTCCTTTTCTTTAAAAAATTAATAAATTGTTAAATTTCTTTTGAATAGTCTCATATTATGTTGAACTTCGCCCAAATTAACATCTTTCTTATTTAAACCCAGTTATAATAAAGGAGCTCTGGAAGATTTTATGTGTCTACCGCTACTAACGCTTAACTAATCATTTGTTTAGTGACTGCCTTCGTCAGTTCCATTTCTTACTTTTACCGTCTTATTTCTGTTAATGTCTATACATAACTTCCGCTTTTATTTACATAATCCAAGACATTTTCATCAATTCTCCCAAAGACGCAAGCTAAGCTAATGTTAATAAAATACATTTTGTCATTACGATCAAATTTATATGCGAAATGTCATTTTAATACTAATTTGACACTAATACGTGCCTTTACAGTTTATTCTCCTGAACTGCAGCGCACATTAAAGGAAGAAAATTGGTGCCAAAAGCTGCTTCAACATCAGCAATTGGAAGAAGCAATAAAACATCAATTCTCCAATCCCGATTCGTCTAGAAAGTGGAGAGGTGGCATCGCGAAGTCGTCCTTCACGTACTTACTTCTAGATCCTCGTATCACTCAGAATCTCCCTCATCGTTGCGATCAACTTCAAAAGCCCGAAGTATGGTCGGCCTTTTTGTCGGCCATCTTCTACGTGGGTAAAGGAAAGAGATCCCGACCGTTTCAACATCTCTACGAAGCGGTTACCAACTATAGCAAGGCCAATTTTAACATAGAGAATGAGAAAATGAAGAGGATATTAGATATCTGGAAGGATAATCACGGGGTAGTGTGTTTACACGTCTTCCAAAATGTTATACCAGCTGAAGCTTATACGAGGGAAGCTTCCATGATTAGCGCACTGAATTTGGAAAATATCACGAATATAAAAGGTGGGGAATTTTATGGCGTTTCCGCTACCTGGTCTCAAAAACAAAAGAATTTATTTGGGGTGCATTTATTGTATAAAGCGATGAAGATATTCCTGAATGAAGGGGAGCGCCAAATATTCCCAGCTGATATCTAATGACGTTACATATGACACTGAAAAGAATGCATTTTTTGAGTGAATATTATGAAATATGCAATATTTTTATATACACGCCAGAGTATTATTATATTGTAATTTATTTTTATGACGGATATACGTATGTTCTAACTGAAGACAAACGAGACAGACACATTTTATATTATATATACCATGATTGCAATAAATTTGTTACAGCATAGTGATGTTCTTTTTTGTAATTAGGTATAGACTAGTGTTGTTAAACATACATTGCAAAAACATAAAAAAGATGTGTATTACAGGCAGTCAACAAAATGTTTTTTTTTAAAGGAGTAAAAGTATTTTCCGAAATATGTAGCAATTTCTATAAAAAAGGAAAAAATAAAAATCTCGTTTCCAAAATAGATATTTTCCGGGGGTTTCAGGAATAATTTTGCGGTGAAATCTATACTGCGTCCTGTTGCCAAATATATTTTTATATATAGTGTTACATTTTTTTAACCATTCCTTTATCCAAATTGTTTTCTCTGCTGGTGCGTACTTTTCTTGTAAGATATTCCAATTGTCGATTATAAACCGCCCGCATACAATAGAAACGGACAGAAAACTGTCGGCCACAATCGGTGAACACAACTACAGATGTAGTATGAGCATCGATAATGGCCGTTAGCCCGGACGTTTTTTTCTGTTGTACTCTTCTTTGTCCTGCGGTGTATTTTTTGTACATATCTTTTCCAAGCTATTTTCTCTTCTATAGCTTTTTTTACTTCACTGCTCCAACAGTGTTTTCGTTGTATTTTGTTCTTCCGCGTATCTCTTCTGTATCTACTTCTATAATCTCCTTAAAGGCGGTCCATTTCTCTTCTAGG
>LR736875.1:5722563-5748780 GCA_902654985.2 Oryctes borbonicus
CTTTTTTCGCGACGAATATATTTACTTCACCAATTCTTATTACCTTCTCTCCATTTCTATTTATTGTTTTTTCTCCATATTTTCCCATTCCCTTGCTTGGGCATTTCCTACTCTAGCATTTCAGTCACCCATAATGATAGTTCTTTCGTTTTCCTCTCTGCATTCATCTTCTGAAAGTCTTTATAAAAGTCTTATACTTTGTCTTCGGTTGATATTTTCTCATTTATCTTTCCCTTATTATTATTCCTACTCCTTCCTTGGCTCTATTTTTCTCTTCTATTCTAATGGTCCGAATGGACCGAATCGGTCACCGGTTGATGATGAGGACCATTCGTGTCCTCGGAACGGCCGTCCCGAATTAATTATTATATAATAAATTAAACTTGTGTGGTGCGGAGGGTGGCGATACTTATGTGTTGTTTACCATACTACGCCACAGTCCTTGCTATCATTATTGGTATCCTCTGTTATAATTATTAAGGTTGCATGCACTGTAGTAAACATTATGAAAGCTTTTATCTACGCATTACTCGACCGTATTCTATCTCATTTCAACTAGTTCATTGATACCTAATAAAATATGGACGTATATCCTAATTAGCTACGACTTAGATTATATACTTCTATCTCGCTTGTGTATACGCATGCTTCTGATTTTTAGATATAGCGTTTGTCTCACTTTATATTATAAAGTTTCCTTCGCACATGCATACACACAAGTTCCTGGTTGTAGTTCCTTAATAATAGATGGCAACAATGTAATGCTTTGCAGAATTAAATTGAAGAATACCCAACAATTGTTTGATATATTATTAATTTCACCAAACCTCTCTGCTTACATTAGCATGAATTATGAATACAATGCCTGTTACACGTTATTGTCTTTTTTTGCATAATTTAGTAAATGATTCATTCGTATTATTTTGTCCAGTATAGTAACTTCGGGAAGCTTTTAAACAAAAACGTTTTGGGTTTATGCATTTGCTATATTGCATTAAAATTCGTTTCACTACCAGCATTTTTCATTTAAAATGCAAAATATTTTTGTTTATTATCTACAACTAACGATGGCAATATAGCAAATTTTGATTTTCAACGATGTTTATTGGTCGATTGTTTAAACCAATCGATTTTCAATTTTATTGGCGGGGCTGGTTCTAGCCATCTATGCTTAGCCTTGTCTATAGACCTAGCTATAGACAACACCGTATATCGTACACGGGCGACCACAGAACAACATTTGAGACAGGAAACCCTTGTATTTTTATAATAATAATTTATACTAGAAATTACAGCATATTTATTTAATCCAATAAAATATGGTAGTTTATTTAATATAAATTATTATTTTTTTCTAATATCTATCTACAGATGGAATAAAAAAAAAAGAAACAAACGGACAGTTTTCTACTCAAGCCTATAAGCGAAATCCTATAGCAGAGTAGAGTTGAGGTTTACAGTTGCTAGTTTTTGATTGAATATTGATAATATTTGATTTATGATAAGAAAATTGTGATCAGGAATGACCCCACCATGTATCCAAAGTTAGTATCTACAGGTTGGAAATCAGCTTGGTTTCCTGGCGTTCGAGTTCTGAGGTTGGCCTTCGGGGAATAGATATTGCTGGAACAGCTTTCTGGTGCTTAGGATCGAAAAATAAAAAAAAAAAAAGGAAACGTAGTCGATTCAGGGCTTATTTAAAAAAGAAAATAAATTAAATTAAAAGTGAATGAGATTGTAAAACTATTTATATAAAAATGATATTGAAAATGTAAATAAATAAATGAATTTGTGAATTTTGCGTTCGTTGATTCATTTTTCTTTTACAGAACATTAAAGTAAATCACAAAATTACAAAAGCTTCATGAATTCCATCGTTATAAATTATAAACACAAATAAAACATTTTAAGCAGAGTAATAGATATTTAAGCCTACAAAAAGAAATCGGTCAATTTCAAAAAACTAAGCGCCAAATTGTATTGTTTCAAAAAATGAGGTATTACTCGATACCCTTTTTGCATTTAAGGTTTTTAAGGAGGTAAATATAGTGAGAATAATTTCGCGTTTTTTAAAAGTTTGTGGCATGAATTTCAATTAAGGATCCATCCTGAGGCCTATGTGAAATTTTGATGAAGATAACACCTTTTAATCCGTATCAGGAAATTCTTTGCTAGTGAATCGTTTATCTTCCAAAAATCAGCATTTAAATTGCTTGCCTCTTCTATTTTCACGCTTTTTCTAAGTATTAAAAACATTACAAGCTTACAGGCTGATGCAATGAAATGATTTAATTTTTTTTTTAACAAATTTAAAATACTGCAGCTTTTAAAGACATTACTATCCAGACGGCAGGAGTTTCTAGACATTATATAAAATGTAAATGAGGGTTATTAATACTTGTTATGTAAATAGTCCATTTATAGATATTTCTGGGATTTTATTGCTTCATGAGGGGTAATTGAGATTTTCCCAGATCAAAATAGGAATTTTAAATGCGACAAAAATTTAGACCCTGTGCATTTATTACATTAATATAAGAAAAAATGCTTTAATTTGATACTTCTCTTTATATGCAGTGGTTGTGCTGGTAAAGTGTACACGTTTCACCACGAGAAATTATATATTATAAAGTGTTTGCAAATATGGGTAGAAAAAAGCAATTATCCTTAATAGAAAGGGGTAAAGATCTAGCCTGGCACCAGGATGGTGTTAGTACGAAGGAAATTGCTCGTCGGTTACGAAGAAGCGATCATTCCGTTAGAAATTTCCTAAAAGATCCGGAAAATTACGGCAAACCAAAAGGCCAGGGGCGACCGAAAGCTGCAAGTGAGCGGGATAAACGCATGATATTGCGGTGTGCATCCAATTCTTCTTCGTCGACGAGAGTTATTGCAGAACAGGCGGGGGTACAAACGCACGTGCATAATGTTCAAAGGATTTCAAAGGCGTTACCGGTAATATCACGGAACAAAATTTTGAGAAAACCGCCACTTTCGGCGAAACACAAAGAAGCGAGGTTGAGATTTGCTGAAGAACACATATCCTGGACGAAACAATGGGAAAAAGTTATATTTTCCGCTGAGAAACGTTTTAATTTGGACGGACCGGATGGGTACTCGCATTATTACCATGATCTGAGAAAGGAACCAAAAGTGAAAATGACCAGACAATTAGGGGGTGGATCTGTGATGATATGGGCAGCGATTGGATTTCGCGATAAAAGTCGGATAGTGTTTTGGAAACCAATGGGCCGGGCTCAATTTTGTTTTTCAGCAAGATAACGCGCCAATTCATAAAGCAAAAACCATTACTGAATGGTTTAAACGGAAAAAGATTAAAACTTTACAGTGGCCGGCACGGTCACCAGACTTAAACATTATTGGAAACATGCGGGGTGAATTGGCACGTCGCGTTTATGGCGGAGGCCGTCAATATTTCACGGTATAGGAACCGAAAACTTCAATAGTGACTGAATGGTAGAATATCCCTCAAAATTATGTGTTAAATTTATATAAATCTATTAATAACAGACTATTGGAAGTGATTCAGAACAATGGCGGATCTACGCATTACTGATCACTCGTTTGTTTATTTTTGTTTTACATTTGCAACAGAGTGTGTAAATTTTTGTCGCAGAAATTGTTTAAACATTGGAGTAATAATTTATTATTCAGTTCATATATTACTGGAGGAGATATTTTTAAGTTTATTTCACTTTTATGAATAAAAACTTAATTAGATATCTTGCTAGTTTCGCAAAGAAATGTTGTAACCCTTAAAACCCGTAAAACATCTTACCGCGTCTAACTTTTTGTCGAGGAATGTAATAATTAATGCAATCTGTCTGAAGATGAAATGATTCTTTTTTATACCATAATAATTGGGGGAAAAGGAACAATTATTGTTAAACTCAGCAGGAACAATATTCGCCGTTTGCATTAACATACTTTTAGTGTAAGGCTAACTTAATGCAATAAGACAGACACAATTACATTTTTAACGTTTTTGACGAGTTCTCATTTGATATTCCAGCAATATATTAAAGGCAAAAACTGCTAATATCGTTTACTTTACTCAGTTCTTTACTTGCATTAACTTTTGTTAGATTATGAAATCATTTAAAAATTATTAGCACTAGCTTCTATACAGCGCACACATAAATAAAAGTAAAACGGTTTCACACTATGTATCAATTTTCATCAGAATGTACTATTAACACCTGTCTTCCTTCGATAAAGAGAGAAAGGAATTAATAGCCCACACCGGAGTTGGAATGCAAAATATAACGACGCTCGTTCCATTTTTCTGCTTTAATATCTTTTAATTGTGATGCAACGCACGTTGATAAAACGAAATATTCCTAACATATTACTCATCTCATGTATCATATCGCAACAACGTTCAAACCTTCGCACCTTGTTAATCTCACAGCTCCTGTTATATACACACAGATAATCGGGTTTAAGAGATTCGCGTTATCTTTTTTAAATTCTTCATGTTAGTCGCATTAAGTTGAAATATTAAACGCGTTGAAGTATTAAAAGCTTAATGTATATACGGATGATTTGCGTCTGATTTTAAATGAGATGCAAAAAGAAACATTTTATCTTTTTCGAACGTATTTCTTCTTGTAGGAAACCGTAAAATAATCTGTTAAAATGTGTTTAAAATGCAAATTTGTACATGTAGGTCAGAAAGTTCTCCGTATTTTAATGTTAAACAGGTTTTCTTCGTAAATCCTCTAAATAGAATAATAACATATTTTCAAGTGAAAAACAGGGAAGATTAAAACATCTGATATACTTTGTACTTGCATCCGGTGCAGGTATCTTTCTGACGCAGTTTTAAGAAGGCCGCTGCTGTTAATTTTAATGATTCATTTTATACATATACTAATTCTAGCCATAACAAATATGCCTATGCGTATTGGTACTGGGAAATCTTACGATTAATCCAAAAATAATTTTGTTTTATTTTAATGATTTCCATTAAAACAGAATGTACACTGCCGTTCAGAGAAGTTCGGTCGGTTGGTAAAAAACATGAAAAGGTTACAGAAACAAACGAAACTAAAAACAAAATGCAATTTTATTGTATGTACAGGTAAAAAACACAAAAATAAATAAATAAAAAGTTATTCTGGCCTAATATAACATACCGAACATTATATTTTTTTTTTCATCAAAAAAACCTCCTTTGCTGTTAATCACCGCTCGAACTATTCTAGGCATGGCATTCTTTCGATAAATTTTGTTAAAACGGATCGTGGAATATTAATCCATTCATGTTGCAGAATATTCCGTAAATGTTCTTGTGAAGGTGGGCATATTTTTCGGATCCTCTTGTCTAGTTCATCCCACAACTCTATCGGGTTCAAATCTGGGCTTTGTGGGGGCCATGTCATTACTTTCATTGTGTGCTGTTCTTCTTGCTCCTTTAGATAGTTCTTACACATTAACGCAGTGTGTTTTGGGTCGTTGTCATGCATGAATGTAAAGTTACGGCCTATTGCACGCAATCCTGATGGCACTGCATGATTCTGGAGTATTGTAAAATAATTTTCCTTCCTCATTACACCCTGCGCTCTGCATAAATCTCCCGTCCCAGCAAAGGAGAAACATCGCCACACTAACACAGAACTACGCCCTTGCTTCACTGTAGGCACAATGCAGTTCGGGATCACTTTTCGGTTTTAGATCTTCGGACATAAACTCGTCAATTTTGCCCAAAAACCTCAAACTTTGACTCGTCACTCTAAAGCACGTGTTTCCAATCATCTAACGACCAATCTAGATGAGAACGGGCCCACTGTAGCCGTTTTGCTCTGTTGCCCCGACGTAATAAGGGTTTTCGAATGGCAACGCGTCCATGAAGGTCCGCTTGTTGAAGTCGACGTTTTACCGTACTCGCCGAAACTTGCTCTTCACGGCCGCGATTGATTTCGGCTGCTATTTGTGGCGCTGTTAATTTTCTATTGCGTTTGCTTAATAATACAATTCTCAAATCTTCAGCTTTTGTTGTTTTTAACACGATTTTCTATAGTTCCAGTTGTCCGATATCGCTTTATGATGTCATTTACTGTTGAACTTCTCATATTTATTTTTTCAGCAATTTGTCGCCCCGAATATCCTTCTTCAAACAGCGTAATAATGCGTGAACGTTTTTCTACACTTGGTAGGCTTGCCGCGTGCCATTTTAAAGTAAATTTTCTTGAAACTTTCGTGCAAAAACGACAGATGCACACCAACACACGCTTAACAGTAAAACGAAGCAAATTTATATCTTTACACCTGTGATAAATAAACAAGAGTGATACTGCGGTATATTTCCTAAATGTATTGTTCGTTAATAATCCCCAAACGACCCGTTTCGAAAGATCGGTACTTCCGAGAAATTCTTGGAATGATAATAAAAGGGACTTTATTGTGGTTGTCGCAATATTTCTACTTTACATAATAATTTATGGCTTTAATCCCTTAGAAAAGAGTGTATGCTTAATATTTTTCTAATTTTATGTATTAATAATTGTATACAGTGTGATGTAATAGATTTTTATGGTATGATCGAACTTCACTGAAGGGCAGTGTAGTTAAGTATCAAGCAGTTCAATAGGTAAACAGCATTCTACAGTATAATTAGCAGACACCTATTTAAAAATCTAATCATAAATGGGTGCAATTGAAAATATCAGATGTATTTTTAGCAAAAAAATTTTTTTTAGTGTCGATGGTGATGAATTCTGTCTCCTTGAAATTCCCTGCGCTGCGCTGTATTTTATTCATGTCTATATTATTTACATTTATGTGCTTTCTTTAAACACAAGTTTCTTTTGGCAACATTTGATTATTCGTGTACGCAAATGTTATAAATAATCATAACCTTGTAGCGAGACATTCTACGTAATTCATTAAGTTGATGTATGCAGACAATTTATAAATGTCAATGGAATAGCAAGAAGATAAAGATGGATCGCCGCTAAATATATCAATATAAAGCAGCTCTAAAATGCAATAATCTGTGAGGACAGAGCAGTAGTAATAAGTTAAGAGCAACGTCAAAAGATTTACATAAGCTAGCATACTATAATTTTTTTTCGGTTCTCTGCGTACGTCTGGAAACAGCTTAATATAGCCTGAGGTTTAGTTTAAAACGAGCTGATGCGTTCAAGGAAACATTCTCATTTAGGAGGCTACTACCTATGCATGCACTTTAATAAATGTTTATTATCAGATTAATGATTTAAGTAAGATTTTCATAACTAATTAAGCAGCTTTTTTGCCCATTTTTTTAAATCAGCGTGTTTATCAGGTAAGATTATGTGCCTATCGAGATATTATAATATATCTGCATAAATAAGATCTAAGTATTAAAAAGTGATTCGATCCTAGCAAGACTTTGTGGTGTAATGGCTCACATGACTGTCCGCTCAATGAGAGATGTTAGGTTCGAGCCCTTATCAGGGTTGACATTACGCCGGAAATATCAGAAGTCGAAATGGTGAACTGCGCAGAGTGAATCGGCTCTGAAGAAGACGAAGACTGTTCCACCGGCCGGGAAGGTGATGGCGACTGTCTTTTGGGATAATTATAGAGTTACGAAAATTGAAAAAACAAGAATATAACGAAGACATACTACATACACATCATTATGTGACAAGCTAAAAAACGGCCGCAATGAAGAAAAAAAAATTTTGTTGCACTAAGACAACGTACCGATTCATACTTCATTGATCGCGATGGCAAAAATTCACGTATTGGTTTGAATCGATAGACCACCCACCCTATTCACCGGATCTGGCCCCTGGCGGTCATTTTCTGTTTCTTTAGCTCGGATCTCTCCGAAGATAGAAGCCGAATGTGGAAGACGGAGCTGGTGTCAGTAATTTTTAATGTATTTATCTCACCGTCTGGCAAAAGTTGATGAAAGTAGAGAACTGAGTAAAATAAACGATATGAGCTGTTTCTGCCTTTAATATATTGCTATTGCAGCAATATATTAAAGGCAGAAACTGCAATTAAAATCATATTATAAAAGGCAAGAAACCTTACTTCTGCCGTCTAGATGGTGCTGGTTTTGGAAGTTGTAGTATCTTAAATTTGTTAAAAAGATATACACTACCGGCCATAAGTGTTTACCCATCTTCATAATTGGCGATTCTTCAAATATACTGTGTGTTATCCCTATAAAAGTATTTGTATTATTAAACTGTAAGTACGAGATAGATTATAGTTGCTATGTAATGTTCTGTGTTACGTAATGAGCCGACTGGCATTAAAATATTGGAAATGACCCTTTTTTGCGGTTTAGGTCCATTCAGGTAGACGGACTAGATAAAGAGCCGTTTCCGGGAAATGTTTATTGCGGCTGTCATAAAATATGATAACAGACGATACAGGGACTTCAATATAATGAAAAATTTAGTTTACATTCAGCTTTCCCGTTGCAAGCAGCGAATAGTGAAAAGTTTGTGCAAAGTGTTTTAAAACAGCCAGTAAAATTAAAGTAATGTCGGCAAGAAAAGAATTATCAACAGAAACGCGTGTTCAAATAGTGGCATATCACAACATCGGTAAAAGTAACCGAGAAATTGCTACATTATTGAAATTAAACCGTAGAACCGTGGATTATAATGTGAAAAAGTATCAAGCAAGTGGCACGGCCAAAAATAACAACACCAGCAGAAGATCGTGCTATGGTAATGACAAGCAAGCGAAATAGACGAAAAACAGCACCAGAAATTGCTGCCGAAATGAATATTTCGCGTCCAAACCCAGTTAGTGTCACCACAGTGAAAAGGCGTTTGCGCGAAGCTGGTTTATATGGAAGGATTGCTATGTGGAAACCGTTATTACGCAATGCTAAACGGTTAACATGGGCAAGAGAACACAAAGATTGGACGTTGGAAGATTGGAAGAAAGTACTCTGGACCGATGAATCTAAATTTCTCACTTTTGGTTCAAACAGAAGGACATTTGCACTTGAATCCTGGGTTATACCGACAATGAAACATGGAGGAGGATCAGTTATGATTTGGGGTTGTTTTGGCGGTGCCACCGTGGGCGATTTGGTCAAAATAGATGGTATCCTGAGAAAAGACGGCTATAGGGAAATTTTGGAGAGGAATGCCCTCCCATCTGGAACACGATTAATCGGTGAGAACTTCGTGTTCCAGCACGATAATGACCCGAAACACACTGCCAATACTCACGGCATACGTGAGTATTGGCAGTAACACCAAATTATTGCTATTGTTATGAAATGGCCGCCCCAAAGTCGAGATCTCAATCCGATCGAGCTTTTATAGGAGGAACTCGATGGACAGGTTCGAAAATCTGCTCCAACATCGGCAACAGTACTGTGGACGCAACTACAGGATACGTGGAGGAAAATAGAGCCACTAACATTAGCAACGCTCTTAGAAAAAATGCCGAAACTGTATGCGGCAGTAATAAAAGCGAAAGGTGGACATATTGACGAATCCCAAATTTAAGTAAATTTATGATTATTATTGTTAGAAAATTGACAAGCACATTGTTTTTATTTTTTTATTTTAACTGTTAAAGTACTTTGTACAAGCACGGAATAAAAGCTTATTTTATAATTAATATTTGACTTGTTTTTGTAATATTTTAAGTGTGGGTAAACACTTATGGCCGGTAGTGTACATAGATAGATAAATAAAAAATCATGTCATCATATCTGCCTCTAAACCTAATGATTTTATCAATTATAAAAAGCGTGAAATTAGAAAAACCCAGACAATTTCAATGCTTTAATTAACTCATGCCATACATTTTTTAAAAACGTAGATTACTTTCGTGTTTCAGCCGTGTTGAGGCTTGATGTGTATAAAAAAGAGAAAATACAAAAAATATAAGTGAATACAAAAATTTAGTACTGTAAACCACATTCGCTACAGATACGCAAAGATGCCAAAATTATAGCGTAGATGTGAAAAAGAAATGAGAGTAGTCTGCCAAGCCCTCAAAGCAGTACAAAAAATTAATCAAGGTACAAGAAGAGTAAATGATCAATGAAAGAAGCTTAAGAAAGAGGCTAGTTCAGTTAGAGCCGCGCCGCATTGATGAGAGAAAAGTTGTTGAAAAATATATCGGTGAGATTGTGCAGAGGTTATCACTAACAATAAGTAAACCATCATAGGCTGCCCCCGTCACGAGGACGTCGGTCGTTTAAAATCGAAAAACAATTTTGTTACACAAGTTTTTTGTCGCGCGAGACGCAAAGATCTTGTGATAGAATAATAGCGGTTCTCCGCGATTGTACATTGATAGCCAGCGAGCGTCAACGAGTTTCTGTGAAATTCTACAGAACTTTCTGATGCGATAGTTCTAAATGAATTATCAACAATCAAGCGTAAATTTTTAGATTGATGTAAAGCAGGAATATTGTAGTTATTAAGTGAAATTTTAATATCATCGGATAGTAATTCGCAAGCTGTTTTTCACTAAATAATAAAATGCATGCCTTAATGAGGTTAAGGTTAAGGACATGTTGTATAAAGCATTGATATCATTATTTAACTGGTTGATTGAATGAAGGAAGTTGCTTGAGTAGAATGATACGTACAACTAGGTATCATTTGCATATATCATAACTTTGGAAAAATTAATATAATTAAAGAATGAAGCTGTGTATACATTAAATAAAAGAGGATCCAGTGTAAATTCTTGTGGAATTCCAGCATTTATCATCAGAAACGCTGCATATGCTGAGAGAGATAATTCTCCAGATAACTAACAAGGGAGTCACTCACTGATTTATGATTATTTTTAACATACATTTTGTTCACACGGTTTAAATAAAATTAAAAGTGAGTAGGGAAAAAATCACAATTGGTTGCAACCATGTATCCCTACTTATTCTACCTCGTGGTAATGAAAATCCTCAAAGACATGTTGAGGACAGAAATGGTCATTACAGTTGGCACATTTTATAAAAGCAGGCTTGCCTCAAATTTAACATAAAGGTTACGTGTCTTCATCGTAATGTGAAAAAACACATTTTACTGGATAGATGAAACGACATGGTTTAGTAGAAATGTCTTTCGGGTGATGTCGTGTAGTTAATATTTTACTTGACGTTTCGCTGACCATGCTGTCAGCTTCTTCAGGAGATTTCTAAAGACTGCTGTCGTTCTCTTTTGCTCCTCGTTATATATCCTATTTCTGTTCCGCTTTGCTGATCCATAACCGTTCCGTTCCCATGAATCGCGTCGTTCGTTGTATGACGACTCCGTAGAGCTAACTTCCACGTGTTGCTGATCTTGTATCCATCTTTGCGAACAACAGAAGAGATCCCTCATCAACACATTGTTAAGAAGAGCGGAGAAAATCAGCGATAAACATCACAGGAATAGTGAAATACAACACGTCAAAAACGCCCTGCGGAAGAACGGCTACAGTACAAAAGATATAAGGAAACCACGACAGCAGAGAAAAGACGAAGATCAGCAACAACCAGCAGGATACGCATACCTTCCGAACATAGCCGGAGTCACCGACAGGCTAAAAAAGACCCTAGGGAAAAAAAATATCACCACACGTTTCAACACGGTGACCAAAAAATAGGATATGTAACGAGGAGCAAAAGACAACAACAGCAGTCTTTAGAAATCTTCTGAAGAAGCTGACAGCATGGTCAGCGAAACGTCAAGTAAAATATCAACTACACGACATCACCCGAAAAACATTTCTACTATGGATTACGGTCGTGAAAGCCTACACTCGACATGGTTTAGTGCCTATGTAAAACGTTTACAGAGAATTTAGGTTGTAGAAAATATTTCATAAAGTCTTATATTTATAATAAAGAATTTATTTTAGTTAACCAGAATATTATTAAATATTTTATATCTAAAAATATGCACAAAAAAAAATGGTTTAAAAAATGTATCAACGTTTACTGTTGTATGTTTTGTTTGAACCAAATCTCTGGACACACTGTATAGTTTATTTTTATTCGTAAATTGCAAAAATCGTAGAAATTTCAGGAGCAGCTCTCACGAATTTTACAACACTCAGTGGGTCCTACAAATTTGCCAAATTTCAGTCCGATCGGCGAGTGATCTCTCAGGGTGTTCTCTTGTAAAGCAATAAGTTTTCTAATATTCTATGAGTTGTATTCCCAGATATTTATTGTGAGTACATGTGATGAGTTAACCTTGCGATAAAATCGAGGTAATTCAGGTTTTCAAGTATTTCAAGGAAATAATTAATTAATTAAAAAAAAGTTTTATAAACAAGGTACTATTTTCCCCACATCTTCCGATATTATTTTCCTATTTTTTCTCAATATTTTGGAATAATTTTACATTAAAAGACATTTTAACATTTAAAATAAAGGGTTAAAATGGCCTAATTTATTTGTTTTATTTTATTTTGACCGAATATTATTTTATTGTTTTTATTTGTTATATTCAACATTCTTGGAAATAAAATTATTTTATATTTTAATTCAAAAATTTTTAAGGGATTTTGGGATTCCCTTTCGATCTAATTCACGCAATCTTTTCTTCGTATTCTCGCGTGGAAATAGGATTTATTAGTGCAGTCTCTTCTAAATTGAAGTGAAATGACCCCTAATAAATCTTGCCATGTATTACACTATCATAATTGAACTAAATAGCTTCTCCAATTAATTCATCCGTATTGTGGTAATGAAATTCTGCAAAATAAAAGTTAATTCGTATTTTCCATCGAATGAACTCTGGAATTACAAATGACAAGTCACATTAATTTGCTTTTAGTAAAATGATTAAAGTTAAATTAACAATAAACTGACGTTCATACTTACGATTATATATTTTATAAACATTACTCCTCATATACGCGCGTATTATTTTCACTTCACATTATACAGAACGTGTTACTCTCTCTCTCTCTTAAGTAATAGTTTAACAACTTTCTCTTCAGAATTACTTTTATTACCTAAATATTATGTGCATGTATTTAAGCCCAACGGAATAATAGACCAGTCGCTAATTTGAAACTTAAAAAAATATTTATAATCAAATTTTAACATTAATCTTGAAAAGTGAAAAAAAAAGTTGAAAGTGAAATTACATCCAAGGAAATAAAATTGGAAAGCGAACGCGACGTAGCAATGTAATATCAAATAACTTTCATTTTTTAAGTAGAACATCGTTGACGTTATGTGTCTATACGACCGAAATTCTAGCTTGTTAACGGAGTAACGAATTACATTAGGACTTCCTCATTATTTCTGATATATTTTCATTATTAATTAATAAGAATTAATATTGTACAGGCTGAGTTCTTTTCGAGGTCTGGTATGGTGATTTCGGAAAGTATAGTCGAGCTAGAAAGATGATCGATTTTGTTAAGTGCATATGTTACAATTTGTTTCAAAATTAATGTTACACCACCATAGGCGTGATATCAAACCTTTTTCTTTGTGGGAGTGAGCTATACGGCGAACGGTCTCTTATTTACGGATTTATGGACGGTTCCCTTTCAAATTAAATATAATATATGGATATTCCTATGTATTTTTAATGTTATTGTGTACCTGAAAATAAGCAAAAGATATGTTTTTAATGAATTAAGAAGTGTATCTGAGAAAATGTTAATATTTTAGTAATAATAATATATATTTTACATAAAGAATAGTTGCAAGAAACGTTAATCTCTAACGGGTAATTGAAATGAGGCAAGTTTACTATTCTGCAGGTAGCACGTAGCACACGTGCAGTCAAATTCTGATGATTTTCGAATTTTTCTATAGTCCACTTCACTTTTTAAAGGTCTTATGGACATCGTACCCTACGTTGCCAAATCTACTTAGGTACTTAATTTTTCGTATGTTGTCGCTCTGAACAGCGAGGAATTTTATGTCGACGTTTCATAATGTCAATCCTCTGCATTTGTTTGTATTTTTTATGGGTTATGTTCTATCTATATGAAAGTTGATAGAATAAAATTAGAACTTTTCGTCTTACGTGTATAATTTCCGTTTTCACTTCGTCGTGGGCAAGAGTATTTTTTTTTTACAGAGAAAATTATATTCAGCACCCAGAATAAAGCTTTTTCGTTGTCAGCATGAATTATTGCATAACGTTGGCCAAGACCTTTTGGTGCTGTTAGACCAGTACTGAAATCTTGCAGAAATGCTTGTCTAGACGTACTCACTGTGCTGTCAGTCCATCCTTTAGTGTGACGAAGTGTCCACGATTCATCAGTAAAAACATTGTTTCCTCCTTCGCTACGTTATTTTTTAATGGCATGTAAATAATCATGGCACCATCTTACGGTCCATCAACATTACTTTCTTCCGATGACTCCAATTTCTTCCAAATGACAGGACAGTGAATGATACTAACGATACCAATATTACCATTACCGGCGAAAATCTGACAATAGTGCCCATCATAAAAAAGGATAGACACATGCAAACAGGTATAAAATAAAAAAGGATGCATATAGTCCGTAAGAGCTAATACTTCCTTTAAATGGTGAACTGGACTATAAGATAAAGTAATTTGTTCTGTCTGATCGGAAAAATTTTTATAAGTTACGAAGAGAAGAAAAAGACCTCTTCTCTTGAGTTTTCCTATAATTATTTTTAATCTCTCTCTCTCTCTCTCATATGAGGAAAAGATACGTTTTATTGTTAAAAAAAAGAAACGCAAGAGTCCAGTAAAGAACAGGTAAAGTTGGAAACAAAAGTTTTCATCAATGAAATTGTAAATTAATATAATTAATGAACCAGCTACCACTAACCACTATGTGTATGCGCGTTTCGCTGTATTACGGCTCATCAGTACGCCTATGTGGATGTTAAACCTAACTTATTTGGATGAGAGTATCCAATTAAAGATACACCAATCGCTGAAATTGTCGAATTATATTGCTATATCGACCTCTACAGAAATAGGCAGCCACTACCCCAGGATCTGGGAGGCAAGCCTATTTTGGACTACGATTTTATAAGTTGATTTGGATTTAAAATTAAGTAAATGTTGAAGTGGAAAAAAGAAAAAAGAAATTATGACTTTTGTCTGGGATAACGAAATTTTTTTCAAAATTATTAAAAATGCTATTCGAATAAAAAAAGGGACTGGGGGAATTTTATGGGGAAAAAATATTAAGAAGAACAAAACCGAACCGGGGTGAAAGGGTATTAAAAAGCGAAGACTCGTCGAAGAAGTGAAATGAGCTCGTGTGTAAACAATCAAAACTCTATCTATCTTTATCTGTTATTTAAAATACTTTTAGCTAGAACTTTTTTTTTGTTTAATTAAGACCAAAATTCAAAATTTGTAAGAAAATATAATTTAAATTATTTCATTTATAATAAACTGTAACTCTTGTTTCAATCAAAATTTGTTTATTTGAGCCTAAATTTAAGAAAACTTTTCAAAATTTTAATTATTCAATCCTTATTTGACGTAATTTTTGAGAAAAAACCTGAGAAATTGAATATTTCAACTTCTCATTACAATATATTTTAAAAACTTGTAGTTTCAACCAATCCAACACGAAACAAGGAGGTTAGAAATTGAATAAGGATTACTATAAAAGGGGATTAACTTTGAAGTTTGGAATCATAAAAGAGGTGTCACCCCAAATTCTATTTCAAATACCTTCTTTGAGGTATTCCACCGTAGATCAGAGTATACTGTCAAGTACTACAGGTGCTTTTCTACATAAAATCGTTAACAAATGTGTTAATGTATTGTGGTTAATGTATTAAGAGAGAAACGCAGAAAACACAAACAAAAATTACAGCATTTCATTACAGTATTCCGTGAACGGCTGAAAATGAAGATTAATTAGTTAAACTTGCGAGGTGCGGAGTATGCCGATACTTTTGTATTGTTTACCGTACACGGTCCTTGCTATCATTATTATTTTTCAAGAGGATACTGAAGGAAGAAGATAAATTATGAACAATACAGTATGATGGCAGGACGAGATTAGCACTGCTTGAAAATGTCGACAAAGATGGTACGTCGAAACGTAGCATAACGGATTAAATAAGGAAAAGAAGCTTTTTGTTTTCCTTATTTAAAAACCTAAAAACTCGAAGGAAAAAGCACTGAAAATTGGAAAAAAAAGAAAAAAACAAACAGAATCCTCCAAGTACTGAATTTCATAACAGCGTCTACAATATTATTATTTCACTCTGTATATTAGTAGCATCATCAAATTCATTTTATACCTTTTAACTTATTATCGACGTTTTTTCAAAATTTTGCTTTTACCAAAAACATGAATCACTTGAAGACAATTGACGTATCACATAGTTCTTGGTATGATGGGACAAAAGTATACTTGGGCGGCTGGCAAACGACGAAGCCGTATGGGCAGTGTACACAAAGTTCACTGTCGTACAGGTTTACTGCGTATCGTCCAAGTTTGCTTTTGTGCCATCATACATCGGTAACCTTGACTTACCAAATTATTTAAATTAACTTTCTTAAAAAGAATGTTCTATGAAATCATGCGGAGAAATTATTAAGTATACCTAATGTAACTATTGTATATCTTAACATCAATATGTAGTAAATACAAAAACTTACACAATTATTCTCACTGACACCAAAAAAAATAAGAATTTCAGATTTCATTGGATTGCTTTGTTTAACGTTTTGTTTAAGAGAAATACTTCTTTGTTCTGGCGAACATAGGGAAGGTAACAGCTGGCGAATAAAAAGGTGCGAATCTTTGCTGTTTCAAAATATATTCTGCAGCTGCATAAAAATACGATGGTCCTTTTCTGCAATAAAAGAATTCCTGGTCAGATCTTCAATGCGTTGAGACCAAATCAAACGAGCATCGATAAAAATATCCAGAAAATTAGTTTGCTGCAAACAAATCTTCAGCGTCTTTACTGACACCTTTTGACTTTTGACGAAGTTCGTTTAAATCTCGATGTCTGATCTTTTCTCTGAAGTTTTGCGATAATACAGTCATGCTAGAAGGATCATGCAATAAGGAGCGTAACTATTCCAATAGGACCATTCCATATGTACAATCATCCTTCTAAAAGGATCTTCCGGAAGGACGAAGCGTTGTACGATCTATCATCAATAGATATAGATTATTTTAAATGCTTTTAGTTCTTCACATCTCTTCCCCATTTCGGCATTTTTTAAGTTTTGGGGATGATTTGAGTTAATAGTTATGGTGTGTGTAAAAGAAATATTAGCTAATTTTCTTGCGTAAAGTATACGAATGATACGGAATTTTGAAAATGCCATCACATGATCACGAACCAGATAAACTAAAATTGATTTGATTTCTAAAAATATTGCAAATATTGTTTATATCGTCTTAAACACCCATCACAAGCTAACTTAATGCTTTTTTAAGTGGCCAATTTTCTCCATTTAACTATAAAAACTCATTCGCGTTTAAATTTCTTTTAAAAGTATTGATAATAAACGTAATATTATAGTTTTAGAACGGGTTTACACGCACCAATAAATTGCTCAATTTAGCGACGCACGTATTAATCAATACGGTGACGGATTCAATTTGACCAAGAACGAGTAAAAAATTTATATAAAATATATGTTTGGAAACAACCCTAGGCCTTAGGGAGAGATATATCCTGAGTCCGCTACTGCTATCGTTAATCTTGGATGAGGCAATAAAACGGGAGTATCGGAAGATGAGAAGAATAAAAATAATTGAACTCTGTTATACGAACGATATAGTCACCATAGCGAAATATAAACAATATCATAAAGATCCATAAAAGAATTTTGGAAAAATCAACATAAAAACCAGAAGAATAGACTAAAACCATAACGATAGGAAAGATACAGCAACAAGATGTAGCACAAAGAGATGAAAGGCAAGTAGAACAAGCGCGGAAAAAACACCAAAGAGTATGGCGATTTAGGAATTAACACGTGGATAATAATGTCGGAATGACGACCAAAGTTTCAACAAAATTTCAAACTTTTTTAAATTCCACTAATACTTGGCTTTTATTAACTAAAGGATTCCTCCTACCACGTAAATTGCCAAAACTTTACTTCCACGCGTTTGGCTATCTACTTTAAACCCATTTATGATCCTGATGAAGCTTTAAAATAAAAACAAAATATTTGTGAGATTTTTTTGAGACTTTGGCCATCATCCCTACATTATAAAAAATACGTTTCTGGGGAAAAAAGGAGATTCCAAAAGACATTAAGGTTCTCAAATATTCAAAAATGTAATAATAGCAGCTTATTAACATTCGGAGAAGAAACGCGGACAATTGCGGTAAGAAAATGAGCAAGAATAGGAGGAACGGACAAGAGATAATTAAGAAAAATTAAGAACAAAACGAAAAAAAGATATATAACTCAATTTAGGAGTAATCTGGAAGTAAAAGCCATAGTGGAAGTTATTGAAGGAGCGTAATTGAGGTAGTACGCTCACGTGGGGAGAATGCAAGATAGCGGAACAGTAAAAGAAGTTCTAGAAGCCAGAGTGAGTAAGGAAACGAAGGGAAGACGTGGAAGAGTATGGCTGATCACAGGAAGGAATGTAATTGGATTCTGTTAATCAATGGTAGAACACAGAGTTGATTGGAATTGTCCATCAAAGTATTTAAGTTAAAACATTTACCTTCAACATATAGGATAGGCATGATAACGTCAAATCATAAATATTAGATATAATCTAATATATGTTCATACACTCCCCAACAAAACATTTCTTTGTGAAACTAGCAAGATATCTAATTAAGTTTTTATTCATAAAAGTAAAATAAACTTAAAAATATCTCCTCCAGTAATATATGAACTAAACAATAAATTATGACTCCAATGTTTAAACAATTTCTGCGACAAAAATTTAGACGCTCTGTTGCAAATGTAAAACAAAAATCAACAAATGAGTGATCAGTAATGCGTAGATCCTCCATTGTTCTTAATCACTTCCAATAGTCTGTTATTAATGGATTTATATAAATTTAACGCACAATTTTGAGGGATATTCTCCGATTCAGTCACTATTGAAGTTTTCACTTCTTGCACCGTGAAATATTGACGGCCTCCGCCATAAAGGCGACGTGCCAATTCACCCCACATGTTTTCAATAATGTTTAAGTCCGGTGACCGTGCCGGCCGCTGTAAAGTTTTAATCTTTTTCTCTTTAAACCATTCAGTAATGGTTTTTGCATTATGAATTGGCGCGTTATCTTGCTGAAAAACAAAATTGCGCCCGGCCCATTGGTTTCCAAAACGTAGAAGATTGTCACGCAATAAGTCTTTATACATAAAAATTCGATCTACGCCCAAACAAAAAGTAAATAAAAAGAATATTCAAATGTCACATCGTCCCTGTGTATTACGCATTCCATTTCAGCGAAGCGAAGACTATCCAATTGATATGTACATACGTTAATTCAGCCTATGGACTTTCCGAACGTTTCATAAAACTTCCTCGTTTATAAGCTTTCCTACGGAGTAATTCATCAATCAATTAATTAGTAGGAAAGTTCCAGGCGGAAACATGTTAAAATTTGGTGCTTATTTAAGGAAAATATTGAAAAAGTACGATAAAAAAAAAACAAAAAATTCTAACATTTTGAGGCACTGTACATGCGTTCGCGGCATAATAGTACAGTATGTATATTAAATTTAAATTTTCAATAAAAAATGTAGTTCACGTAGCGTTAGCTATTTTAATATTCTTACTGCGGAAAACATTTTAGAAGTATTAAAAAAGAAAACAAATATTAACTTAACATTATATAAATTGTAGATGTTCATTAACAAAGTTTTTAATTTACTGTGTAACAATTTATAGTTTCTAAAGAAAGCAATTAATTTATTGCCGAAACGCAAGAAAGAAATTTTGAAGTTTTATTTAAGTAACTAAGCTGCTACTACCAAGATACCTTTTCACCTGTTCAAAGTGATTCTTTTAATGAATGTTTAAATTTACAAATTTTGAAAGCAAGAACTTGTCTTATACCAATCGTGCTACCTTAGTGTAATAATAAATAGTATTTAGGATATGAAAATGTCGTAAAATAAGTTTTAAATTAAAAGAAAAAAACAATACAGGTTGATTGTTGCAAAGGTAATTCTTGAAATCTGGTTATTTTACTTTTTGCCATAGTTACACGAATCTCTATTACAAAACCTGTTGCAAAAAATTGCAAACAATTGTTTAACATTCCGTGCCTAGTTCCTGCATTAAATCTAGAATCGGCGAACTGCACTAGAGCGCACTCAGACCTTGCAATTCTAACTCGAAAATTCCCAATCGAGCAAGAATCCAGCATTAATGAAACGTTGAATTTTTCCGTTCTAAATACGTGAAGATTTGAATTGCTCCAATAATGAGAATTTTGCACCATTTCCTGTAAATTTGCCTTCATTTCATTCAGATAATGTTGTCCAAAGATAAGTCGTTTTTATTATTATCATATTATTTTTGAATTTTTGCTTTGACCGATCTGAAATATTTCAAATTCTGTATTAATTGTGTTTGGTGACGATTTCTATTTTTGTGCGTACCGAGCGGCAAAGGTGTCGCATCAGTTTATTGCATTTTACATAAATAATAAACAAATTTTTCAAATTTGGTTAGAAATGGCAACGTAACAAACAAACTTTAAAATTGAATTAGGAATTCGAAAATGTAATAATATATAGGGTGCTCCATTTAAACTAACAAAGCTGATAACTATTCCCAGGTATGACCAGAAATGGCAAATTATTAATTATTACAATAGCACACGTCGGCTTTAGTGTACTGGCAAATTTTCAGAATTTTCTAATATTTCATTTCATATATCGATCGACGCGGTTCCCGGTGAGACACTCTGTATACAAGTTTTTACAATGACCGTATTTATTTATCTCTGAACAGACAAAATTAAAAATATGTTTTAATTATTTACATATCAACGAAAACAGGTATAAAATTCTACTTGTATGATTTTGCAAGAAAATATAACAAAGGTAAAAACGCGAAGAATGAGGCAATTAAATAAGTTTATTTGTTTAAATCATAGTTTTCTTTTTCTCATATTACAAAGACTAAAGAATATTGTTTTCCATGTTTTATTTGTTTATGCACTTCTCATTAAATAAACTAATAAAAAACACCCACACTTGGGTAATGTTGATTATGATTTTAAGGAGGCCAACATTGCTAACCCATCAAGACGATTTTGAACACAGCCGACACGGCTCTTAATTTTAAAAAGTTCTTCCGCTGTTATAACAGTTATGTTGTATGCGTTAGCAAAATTTTTAAAGCAATTTGTCATGAATTTAAGGTCAATTGGACATTATTTCTTTGTTAAAGGTGAAGAAATAAGGCTTATTTCGTCAGCCAGTTCTAGAGCGTTAAGATCGGAAAAATCAAAATTATTTGTCAAGACGGTTTCGATACCTTTACAATACGCCAGTAGTAATTAATTTTTGCAGATGTCTTTAAGTTAATAAAAAAAAGGATCCTAAATATGGACACTGCGCACAGCTTATCTTTACAACGCTTAAAAACTAAATTTAAATATTGGACATGTCGCCTTTTGAACTTGATACGCGGTTTACACTAACGCGCCGATATTGCAAAATTTTTATTTCGTAACTTCTTTTATATTTCAAAACGCCAAAACCTTAAGAACAGGTTTATTTAAAAAATTATCAGATATTTTTTAACATAACTTTGAAACTTAAAACTTGATAAATTTTTAGTTAAAAAAAAAACTGAAAATATTGAATCTCAGCTTCAATGCACTGATCGTCTTAGCATTTATTTTCTAGATTCAAGTAACCGAAATATATGTTTCTGAGTTGTTTATTTTTTGTTGCCAGGTGGTTTACCGCCGTAGACTACAGGGCAGGCTCTGGGTACATTGTGCATTTAACCGCAAATTTAACAGAGCCTCAATTTTCTTAAATTCAAGCAATAAAGCCAAATACGAGTGGATAATTTTATATCTTATTTTTATTCCTCATTTATAGCCGACCTTTTGTTAGTCAACGGGATTAACAGATTAATATTACTATTTTTTTTTTGCTTTATCTCCTGGATTTTTGAAATCTCCTCTAATAATTTAATTTTAAATTCTCTAAATATTTTAAATCCGTGGAAAAATAAACGATTTGTCGAAGTCATTAGAAAACGTTTATACCGGGTGATCATTTGAAAACTTCCCACCCTCAATTTCTGGAAATCTGTAAATTTATTAAAAAATTTCCTGAAACATGTAAAAAGGGAGAGAAACAATTTTTTTTACAGAACATTAAAGTAATGGTAAAAAAAATGGAATCAACAAACACAAAATCGGGCATTTGTATTTACTAAATAACTACAAACAGGATGTGCATTAAACATAACTTAAAACTTATGTTTATATTTTAGTGCCTACCTGATAGAAAGATGAAAACTTAAGTCAATAAATAAATGAATAGCACAGGATAATTTTACAGGATTTATTACGTCCAAAACAACATTAATAATTATAATTTAACATTTGTTATTGTATAAACGAGAAAACCGGGTATAAAGTAAATTATGCTAAATATACGATAGATGAGATTTTATTTACATAATTTGTATCTTTTAGCATAATTTTACTTTACCTAAAAATTAGTTCGAGAAATAAATATACAAAACAATGCTTTAACATTATTTACCTAAAACACCAATACAAATAAAAACTGAAACCTACAAAAAATTCTACCCGAATCAATGTAATAAATATCAGCTATTGCTACGAATTGCCATTCAAAATAGTCCCAAAATACCTAGAGTACGATCTACGATGCATTTCATCAACTTTCGTAAGATAATATGTCCCAGGAAATAGTTGCTTTATATCATCGGTTGGTTCGTATGGTGCTTTATGACAATTTTTCTCTCTGAGATCTAATATTGCACTAAATTTTTCTGGCACCACACATATTCTTTTCGAAAGTAGAGGCTTGACACTGCTAAGGTTTGAAATTAGCCTTCGTAATAATGAATGGTCACTGTAGTCATTTGTTACGGTAATCGAAAACATTGAAGATGCCAACCCTGATCCGTAGCTAAATAAGCCGATTCTACTTCCAGCTATTTTATCGATGTTTTTACTAATTAGAAGGGATACTAATCCCCCGTACACAGAGGGTGTATACATATTTCCCACTTGACTAGCAACAAACAATGATGGCTTTGTTAGTGCTTCAAAAATTCTATTGCTGAAGTTCAAGAATGCTTTTTCCACATCTTTATCAAAATACGTTTCCTCTAATTTTAAATTTTTGAAAGAAGATAACGATTCAAATTTGGAATCTGAAGGATTCGCTAAGAAATCATTGAGTACAAGTCTTGCTAATGACTTTTGCACTATTTTACAATATGGAGTGTGAAATAGCATTCCGTCAAAATAACCAATATCTACTTTCACTCCTTTCTTTTCTGCTTTCTTCTTATACAAATTATAACAATTGTCTAAAGCACTTAAATAACACTGAATAGATAATTTTCCATCAACGAAAGGATATTCGGATGTTAAATCGGGTTTATAAAAATCATAAACATGCCTCATATAGCTTGCACGCAATCCCCTATCGAAAACTAACGGTGCGTTTGGTCCAATCAACATCGCAACGGCCCCAGCTCCACCAGTTGGTCTAGCAGAACCCTTGCCATACACGGCAATATCGCCTGCTACAACTAAAGCGTATCTACCATCCCACGCGGACGATTCTATCCATGATATAGCATTAAATAATGCTGCTGTACCTCCATAACATGCATTCGTTGCATCAACACCTTCGACATCGTGGCATCCTTCTTTTTCAAATAACTGCATTAGCACACTCTTTACACTTTTCGATTTGTCTATAATTGTTTCGGTACCCACTTCCAATCTTCCAATGTCATGTAAATTTATATCGTAATTTTCTATTAATTTATGAACTACGGTTAAACATAGAGAATTTATGTCTTCCAGATCTGAGCAAAATGCCATTCGTTCTTGTCCCAAACCAATCGTGTATTTGCCTTTTGAAGCCCCATCGAATTCTTCTAGTTGAGTTTGGTCCACGTACAGAGATGGGAATACCAATTCGATTGCAATGATGCCTACATTTTCTGGCCAAGTATTCATTTTGAAGAGCAAAGCACTGCACGAACCACGTTTGAGCGCGAGTAACTCTTAAATGAGCTCTACCTACCCGCAACTTTAACACGTTTCCCTCCTTCTTAGCGCTAGAGTGATTGTCAAAAACCAATAATACATGGTTATGAAAGCCCATACAGCGCTGCCACACGTGATCTCTAAAATCCAGGTGGGATATGGTGGTGGTGGATTTTTGATATGGTGGTAAAAACGAATTACTCTAAAGATGATATGGTGGTGATATGGTGGTGGTACGGTGGTGATATGGTGGTGGTACGGTGGTGATATGGTGGTGGTACGGTGGTGATATGGTGGTGATATGAAACATCGTGCGCCTATTGACAAAAATTAAACGCGTTCATAATTATGAGTTGTTGGACAATTTTTAACTCGCTCGAAACTGGGCGTTCAAGTTTATATTTTTAAAGACGCATACTCGCATCACTCCGTATTATCAAATACCGTGACACTCTGCAGCTAGTATATTTTAACAATTTTTTTAAATAATAAATAGAATCTCTTGGCAAAAGGTTAGAGTTTTACGTTGAAAATTAGATCAAGAGAAATTGGGGAACATCAGAGATCTTCTGGAAAATCAGGAGGTTCTTTGGTCTCTATATCAATGGGGGATGATTAGCGGATATTACGCTTTAAAAAATTGGCTGACTGAACACGGCCAGGTGGTATTATTGTACTATACTATGGTGTATGGGTGCGTCTTTTTGCACAATATAAAATTCTTCTCGCCACAGAAGATTCTCCTATTCTGTTTTATTGTTACAAATATAAAAAATAAAAAAAAAAACAAAAAAATCAAGTTGCATTTAGCATATTTAGTGTTTGCATCTACGGTTTGCACGAAAAAATTCAAATAAAGCTCATGCATAACATTTTTAGAATTATTTTATAATACATTATTGCAACGAATATTACCCAAATTAATAATTTTAGACATTAATTTCAAAAACTAACAGCGAAAAAGTAGTGATTTTTTGAGAATTTAAGGCGGTTGGCGATACTGGGAAAATTTCCGTACAAAACCGATAAGCTATTCGCTTTCTCATAATTTGTAAAAGCTAATACTTTACTTTAGAACAGAAATAACCTGCGCAAAATATAATTGCCCCGGAAGACATGATACGGTCGGTCCAGCTTTGTTTGCTTATTACAAATTATCAATTACGTGCATGAAATGCACCAATTAAAGCTGGTGCCAGTGTTGCCAACACTAAAATTCGAAGCCCACTAAACAACCATCTTCATAACTAAGCCTGCAGAAACGAGTACACTTTCCATGCGCTTCACGGAATTAGCAGAGATGTGTTTTGTCGACTCTTGAGGTTAGACTCACGAGTCTAATCTCTGCTAATTACGTGAAGCTTCATAAGTCATGTTCACGTTACATCGCCGCCATCTTTCTCTTATCTGCATTGCAAGCATAAATTAAATAAATGAGGCAACTATGTAATATAAAATTTACTATTTTGTAATTCCTATATAGGTCGCTTATGGCGACACTTCTGCGGCGGGAATACTTTTCAAATCGTTTTATGAAATTTGTATATTTGTGCGTTATTATTTCATCGACGATTACGTAACGCAAAAGTATTCAAATTAAGCTAAATATAAATAAATAACACCATACAATTTTGGGCCTACATTATATTAATGTATATTGTAATGGAAATCTATCTGTTTCAGTTAAATGTTGGCAAAATAAAGATAATGCGTGCAACTTAATTGTTTATTAAAAACCTATGTTAATATAAATTGTAGTATAAGTTGCAATGTTTATTGAATTTGTTTCATTCTCTGTATTCTTGTATTGTTTACTTTATTTTTTTTTTGATTTCTCCAAAGTTACAGCCTTTATCGGGTCATTATTGTTGCGAGTACCTCAACCTTTGAGTATTTTGTTAACATTTTTAATCCATATACATTCATGCAAATCAAGAAAGTTAAGTACAAATATACTATATAAATTAAATGCACTGATTGCAGTGAAAGCTATTTACAATGTATTGCCTAATTTGTAGCCGATAATGATAGCAAGGACTGTGGCGTAGTATGGTAAACAACACATAAGTATCGGCACCCTCCGCACC
>LR736875.1:5758780-5770285 GCA_902654985.2 Oryctes borbonicus
CGGACTATTTATTATATTACTATATAATAAATTAAACTTGTGTGGTGGGGAGGGTGCCGATACCTGTGTGTTGTTTACCATACTACGCCACAGTCCTTGCTATCATTATTGAGGTATTGATGAAGTTATTTTTTCTAAACAGATCATAGCTAACTAACTATGCCCAACACCGAAGTTTCAAAATCGAAAACTTTTAATAGACGGGTTCCGTGAATCATCCTGTATACAAGAATATATTGAGTTTTGAAAAATTGGCTGGCTGTACTGTAGCGAGATCTTAGCAAAGGTAGCCAACTGTAAACTGCATTTGTTCTTGGCGCAACATATCTAATCTTCATATCATCTAAAAATTACTTATAAATAGTTACTAGTAAATTATATAATTAATTATAAACAACAAATTTTGAGCGGCGTAAATGTTCGAAAAGCAATTATTTAATTTTATATTTTGTTCATTTACTTTTGACATCTTTACTACCTCGTAAATATCATCCGGTCGAGTTACGCTAGGCAAACCGAAGAGGTTCGTATTATAATTATGGCATATCTGTCAACATGAAATTGTTGATGTGTTGTACCTAGTGTATTATGTTCTTTTAAATACCAGTTTACACAGTACAACAAAAATAAAGTAAGTAGATAAAATGTAACGTTTTCATAATCACAATGATTAAAAAATTTATTTTAGACACCAATATGAATAAGGAAGGCGACGGCGAAAGCGAACTAAATCGATCCGACACAATAATCTTGAACATCGATGAAACAGAAATGATTCGATTAGATGTAATATGCAGGCTGTGTGCCAATCAAAGTGATCGAATCATAGGAATTTTCAGCGAAGAAGGCACCACACACGAGTTAGCTATTAAAATGAACACGTATTTGCCAATTAAAGTGAACGAAGATGATACGTTGCCTTTACAATGTTGTTGGAATTGTGCTTCTGCAGTGTTAGCATGGCACGAGTTAGTTGTTGGGAGTGTAGAAGCTGATCGTAGATTGAAAGAACTGCAAATTATTGCATCAAAGGCAATCGCTGAAGTTATAGATGTAGAACAACCTAAAGTTGAACCAACGCCTGATTTTGAGTAAGTTTATTTTTCAATGTTAATTAAGTAAGCTTAAAGATATTGCAGTGGAAAAATTAGTATAAAATTAAAATTGTGTTAGTTACTGAATCTTCTTTGTCGGCATATCCTATCTTGTTGTGTTTCACATATTCAAAACTTCCGAAATGTAGTTGCGTTGTTGATATTTAAACTAAAATCTCTGGCGAAAAACATTCCTGCCAGTAAATCACTGGGATTAAACTCATTTACTTGCTTTCCACGAAGGAATAAAGCCAAAGTTTATATATATTTCTGTTATTGAACATTATAAAGAGTTCGGAAGGAATTTGAATGTGCTGGGTGGTTAAAAATGTAAATTCGCAGATAACTTCACCTCTCTGTATTTATACACATGGCTACAGCAATGCAAAATTTTTTGAATACCAAGGCACTAAGTAATAGCAAACACCTTATTGCAAAAAAATTTACACAAGTTCATGCTACCAAACAAAGCTAGTAAATACGTGTTAAGGAATAGATTTTTTCTTTATATCCTATTTAGTTACGATTTGTTTCTTCTCACCAAGCAGCGCCGGTGAGTGGTGACGTAAACGGGAGGGCACGGACAGCGATTCGATTCCCCGATGTATTTTGTGCTATGCAACGGAAACACACGAGGAAGTCAAATCATTGCGGGCATTCTCTCGTTTACATTATTACTCGCCATTGAATTCAATCAGTGACGTGTTCCGCAAAAGTTGCTTCTACATTTTAATGTTGCTAAGTCTGAGAAATGTCTACAAGGAGAGTTTTCCCCAAATTAAATCGTAAAATGTCGTTGAACATCATTCGGTGAATACCATTTTTTTTTTTATATTATAAAAAGAAAACCCGTGCGGAGTTACCGTCTTCAAACTTTGTTCTCGTTCATTTGTCACCTAAAACGATGCGTTGAATTGGGGAAACCAAACAGACTTGCGACTGTTTCTCTTGAATTGTAAAATATGAAATAATAAAACCGCTTATTTTCGCAGGCCAGAGTCAACAGCCGCAAGTCTGAGTGTTTTCTATGAAACTACTCCTACGAATATCGACGGCATTCACGAGAGGGAACCCAAGCCGCCAAAGGTGGAAAAAATTAACTTGCGAGTACTTAAACCGGAAGATATAAAGGAAATCACAGAGGATGAGACTTGTACGCCTAAATTGACACTGCCCGAGAACGAATGCAATCAACAGGATAGGAAGCAAGTGAACGAGAAGAAAGCGAGTAAGAAAAAGATCGCAAAAAGAACGAATGAGTGTAACGACAGTAAAGAATTTACAATTAAAGAAGATAATAACGTAATTAGTGATTCCAAAGACGATAATTTGGAAATCTACCCTTTCGCGTGTCAGTATTGCTCTTTCGTGTTCGGAAACGAGGAAGATATTCTACAACACGTTAAGGAGAAACACCCGGACGAAATAGACGTCATGCCATTAGATCCCCTTTCGCATCACAGTGTCAAGAAAGAGAGAAGAAAGCATGCCAAAATCGACCAGGACGCGGTAAATGCGGCTAAAATTATCGTGGATGGACGCGTGTACTACAACTGTAAGATATGCGGCAAGAGCCTGCATTCGCCGTACACTTACATGTGGCACATGCGCATCCATACCGGCGAGCGACCGTACGTCTGCGATTTATGCGGAAAGCAATTCCGGGTCTCTCAAGGTCTCGTACGACATTTACGCGAAACGCACGAGGGCATTAAGAACTTTTCTTGCGATTTGTGCGGAAGGATGTTCGCCACGCGCCGAAACGTCGAAGAACATCGCCGAATCCATACGAATGAGAGACCCTACATTTGCGATCTCTGCGGTAAAGCTTTTAAGCAGAAAGCCTCGCTGTTCGTACATAATCGTTCGCATACCGATCATTTTCCGTATAGGTGCAGTTACTGCAGTCAACGATTTCGTACGCGTCCGCCTTTATTGCTTCACGTCACCCGGCACACCGGCGAAAAGCCCTACCCGTGCGACGTTTGCGGAAGGTGCTTTAGAATCAAGTACGAACTAAAAAGACATAGACTAGTGCATTCGGACGAGAAACCGTTTAGTTGTGTCGAATGCGGGCTTAGTTTTCGTCAGAAACGGTATTTGCGTAATCATAATAAAACCAACCACAATCGTTCGACACCTTAAGCGAATGCAACGCGTCCGTTTTATGGTGGCAATAGAGCTTCGTCAATCGTGTTTTCTTTTACAACTTGAATTATTCATGTTTTTTTTTTTTTTTTTACTTAATACTTTGCAAGAATAATAACATAATCTCTAGGTTCTCCTACGATTCTCGCAACCGGCGTTGTTATGCATATACAGAGTGATGAAAAAGTGTAGAGAAAGAATTCATAGTTGTTTTACTTTTTAAAGAAAATTGCTCGGATTGCAAAAATGTAGGAAATGCAACATAATAGAAATGTCTTTCGGGTGATGTCGCGTAGTTATAATTTTACTTGACGTTTCGCTGACCATGCTGTCAGCTTCTTCAGAAGATTTCTAAAGACTGGTGTTGTTGTCTCTTGCTCCTCGTCATATATCCTATTTCTGTTCCGCTTTACTGATCCATAACCGTTCCGCTTTGCTGATCCATAACCGTTCCGCTTTGCTGATCCGTAACCGTTCCGTTTTGCTGAATCGCGTCGTTCGTTGTATGACGACTCCGTAGTGCTAACTTCCACGTGTTGCTGATCTTGTATCCGTCTTCACGATTGAAGTTGCTGGTGTTCTTCATTATTTCTATAGATTCGCGTATTATCTTCGGGTAGTAGTGGCTGGTCCTGGCTAATACCTTAACGTCGCTGTAGGTTATGCGGTGGTCTCCTTGTTGGTGCAGGTGTTCTGCTACTGCAGATTTTTCAATATGTCTAAGGCGTGCGTCTCTCTCGTGTTTTTTCACTCTGCACTGAATACTCCGTCCTGTTTGACCGATGTAGCTTTTCCCACATTGGCATTTCAGTTCGTATATGCCTTTTGCTTGTAGTTTCGGTAACACGCCTTGTTGGGAGGGACTAGCTGGTCGATTTTGGTCACCGTGTTGAAACGTGTGGTGATGTTTTTTTTCTCTTAGGGACTTTTTTAGCCTGTCGGTGACTTCAGCTATGTACGGATTATGGATCAGCAAAGCGGAACAGAAAATGGGATATATAACGAGGAGCAAGAGACAACAACACAAGTCTTTAAGAATCTTGATCTGACAGCATGGTCAGCGAAACGTCCAGTAAAATTTTAACTACGCGACATCACCCGAAAGACATTTCTACTATGGATTGCGGTCGTGAAAGCCTACACTCAACTATAGGAAATGCAACAGTTTTCATCATTAATTTTGCATTTAATTAAACTTTGTCCCTCAATTCCTAATTCTCGGCGCTTTTCCTTCAGTAATTGAAATAAGCAGCTACATCTTTCCTGTCTTTTATCTTTGAACGGTCTAAATGGAAGAGCCGCATCAAATTATTTAGTGCAATATTCGGATGTGTCGTCCAATGTATACAAAAAAACTAAGTTTGTGTTACAACTGTTTTTTCATTTATTTGCATATTTGTATAACATTCTTCAACTGTTCTTTTCGGTCGTAATTATGCTTTTGTATCGCAAGTTATGTAGTGTACTGCAGATGGATTTTTGGCACAATTCAAGTTCGCAATAACAATAAAGCTGGCGACTTCATACACTTGAAGACATTTTAAGATTACAAATAGTGTCCGAGTAATTTTATTGCAAGATTGTATCTGTGTTGGCAATATTCAACAGTCGACCATGTCTTATTTGTAGGTAGTTTTTTCTAATAAAATACCTATTTAAGTTTATATCGAGTTAAGCAAATCGGATCAATCGATGAGCGCCCCCGTTTGGCCCCCGTTTTGCTAACTCAACAATTTAATTATAAACGCAACCTATTAACACGTTCTCGAGCGTGCCTAACGGCAAATATACCGCGTGGGAGTGAGCCATGCAGTTATGGTAGTTACATAACTAAGGTATTACCATATACAATGTAATGTTTCTATATTGCGAGTATTGTATAAAACTATTGTTTACCAAGAAACGGAGCTGCAAAATTCTTTATTTTTTTTTCAAAGGATATTTGAATATTTGATTTATTTTGTTATAAATTTTGAGTTTCCTATACGCAGATATTACGAAAAATAATAAATATCTTGCCGATTGTCTAATTATAAAGTAATTCATAGTTACGTAAGTGTTAAAAGCAATATGTCAATCGATACCCGTAACAAATGTGATTTGAATGTTGAATAACCAACTATGTTGAAACTAAACGTGTTCCGGGTTTGAACCGTGTCATGTCGTTGGTTAAAATAAAACTCGACGTTTCGCCCACAATCGTATGGGGCTTCTTCAGAAGAGCGGTGGGACTGGGCGGGAAGCAGTTGATCACGGTAACTCAGCAGTTGGTTTTCGCCTCTGGCATGGTTCACATGCTGAGTTAACGTGATCAACTGCTTCCCGCTCTGTTAGTTTCGCCTTTGGCGTGGTTCACACGTTGAGTTACCGTGCTAACTGTTGCCACCACTCTCCTGAAGAAGCTCCATACAATTGTGGGCGAAACGTCGAGTTTTATTTTAACCAACGACATGACATGGTTCAAACTCGGAACACGTTTAGTTTCAACTGACTCTGGCCGTGGAAGCCTACGTTTTTATTTTAACCAACTATGTTTTCTAACTCTATCACGACTTCACCCAATGTTATGCGTCCAAGATTCAACAATACAATCAGCGAAAGTTGCAATGATGTGAGTAGAAATGATGCTCATTAGTGTAGTTCGAAATTCTTACATGTCATACCTGTTTAGTGTAGATTATATATATCTAGGCTTAAATGTTGCGTATTTGCCTACGATTATTTGTAAATTTCGTATGACTTTCCTTTAAGAATTAAACATCACAAGAATATATTGCTTTTTTTATATGGTCATCATATATAGGTCGCTTGACTTAAAATAACAACGTATGTATACAATTTCTCAGGAAGCACTTCACGAATTGGTTACGATAGGCAACATATTATGCACGTTCGAAGCTGGTTCGAGTCCACGCACGCTCACAAGAGCCTTCAGAAACTGACCTCTGCGGACGCTTTTCTTGAAAATACTTAATAATGCCATTATGAATGCTATTTTAGCAGTTTCTGCATTGTATATATACAGTACCGTTCATATATTTGAGGACGATTAAAAAATACATATTCGTGGCATTCTTAGAATGAAAGATTTCAAAAATGTTGCTGGGATCTCGGTTCATGCTTGCTGGAGCTTTCTCCATAAATCTTGTGAACTAGTCACTCCTTTTTGGCGAATCCTTCTGTCCAGTTCATCCCGTATTGATTCGATAGGCGACAGGTCAGGAGACTGAAGTGGCCAAATTATTCTTTTTAAACGATCTTCTTCTTCCAGAGATGCTAGATAGTTTCTGCATATACGAGAAGAATGCTTAGGGTCGTTTATCCTCTTGAAACGTAAAGTTTCGACCTCGTAATCGTTCCCCACTTGGTACAGCATTCTCTTGTAATATTTTGAGATAGCCCTCTTTACGAAGTATTCCCTGTATTCTTGCTAAATCACCTACAGCTGCTCCCGCAAAACAGCCCCAAACCCTTACGTTACCTCCACCGTGCTTCACTGTAGGTAAAATACACTGTTCGCTAACTCTTTCACCAACCTGTCGCCTAACAAACGTCCTCCGTTTGGAACCAAATGTTTCAAATTTGGACTCATCTGTCCACAGCACGTTGCACCACTTCGAATGTCCAGTGTCTGTGTTCTTGTGCCCACTGCAATCTTTTTCTTTGATTTTAAACCTTCAAAAGTGGTTTTCTGGCAGCTACTCGTCCCTTTAAACCTGCCGCAATTAATCTTCGTTTCACGGTCGAATGCGAAATAGGATTTCTTCGTGAAACAGCTGCGTTATTTCCGGAGCCGTTAGGAATCTGTTTCTTTTTGAAACGAGAACCATGAACTGATCTTCAGCAACTGACGTCTTCTTCTTGCGTCCAGAATGTTTCTTATCAGCCAAAGAACCCGTTTCCGCCACCCGTTTTAATGTTTAAATACGCCATTTTTCGATATTTTTAATTTTTTCGCAATAACTGCCATTGAGTATCCTTCATTACGTAAAGTAATAATAGCAGAACGCGTTTCGATGGAAATTTCTTTTCGTTTTACCATTTCAGTACCACCCGTTTATTACGATAGTTAAATTTAAACTAAACTACTATCAAGATCGATTTTATTTTAAATACAAGACGATATCTGCTTTGTTTGTTGTACTGAGTGTTCTACGAATCTCACATTATTCCTTTGTAGAAAATTCGGCAATATTTTCAAGTTTACGTTTACAACCCCATAAAAGGGATTAAGAGGAATTTTGCCTGAGGCTGCGGTAGAATATAAATTTGATGGGATAGAAGAGAATATTGTTGTAAATTATGTTCATGCATATAAAAATGTATACTCTTTTATATAAAACACAATCAATTCTCAATATATCAATTTTGCTTATTTTTCGGAGTTTTTCTTAGTCGTCCCCAAATATATGAACGGTAGTGTAGTTCTTTCATTTGGCATCTTATTTTATACAAATTGTTCACGACAAACATGGATAACAAGTAATTATCATAACAGATGGAAATATTCGGTTTATGGAGTACAGCCTTCTCTTTTTAATTTATATGAATTTGTATATATATTTTTTTTTTGTTGGAATGTTGTCAAGTCACTTGGCGGGATGCATTCGTCGAGTAGCATATCTGCTCAATTTTATTGGAAATCTGGCAACGCATAGTGTTGTTTTCATAAAAGTAGTTTTGTTTCGTTCTGTCTTTGGGAGTAATTAAACATCACTATTTGTACTAATATGTGCTCTACATTTTACATGTTGTTGTTGACTCCTCTGTTGCGCGCATCCGCAACTGTAACTAAACCTATAATAATATTGGCGCTCTATTTGAATACAACGCTAGTAGCGAACAAGTTTTTTAAAACTTTATATAACAATTTTATCGTATATAAGTTGTTAAAGTTGAAAGGAATAAGTGTTATCATCCATATTGTTTTAGGAAAGGTGCAAATTATAAATCAGAGGACGAATGGGAAGCGGAATACTTCATTATACAAAACAACGAACCTGCAGAGGAAGATATTAGCGAATCTGCCAATTATTACGAAACCGATAAAAGTACAAAATCTACAGAGGAAATCACAAGTCAACATAGCTCCGGGGAATTGCGAAATAGAAGACGAAAAGCAGACATAATGTACGACATTTTTTGCGATGTTTGTCATAAGGGATACACAAGACGATCGGACATGGAAAGGCACCGAAAACTAAAGCACAAAAGGATTAGCAGGAATTACCGTAAAGAAGACGCCCCGACGGATAGCGCAGGTGCCGTCAATAAAACGGCAGATTTCTCTTGCAGATATTGCGGCGAGAAATTTAAGAGTAGGATCGAGCTAAAAGTTCATATGAAAGGGGAGCACGGAATGTCGCGACTCCGGAGGAAGTACAACGAGATCAATGCGGAATACTTTTGCGATGTCTGCGAGAAAGGTTTCACTAGAAAATACGATATGAAAAAGCATAGGCAAGGCAAACATCCGAATGCAGGAAGCAGCGGAGAAAGCGAAAAGAACGTAAAGTTGAGAAAACTAAAAGTAATCGGTCCTGATAATCGAAGCTATTACCGATGCGACGTATGCAAGAAGGTATTCAAGTATCCGTACGATATGTTAAGGCATCAAACCACACACACCAAGGTTTACATCTTCGTCTGTCACATTTGCGCTAAGAGATTTCCCTCGTCGAGTGGATTAAGAAGACATGTAAATCAACATCATTACGGCGTCAAGAAATTCAGTTGCGAGATATGCGGCAAAAGCTTTGCCGCTAACGCAACCAGGGAAGAGCACATGAATATACATACTAACAATAGGCCGTTCGTCTGTGATATTTGTGGGAAAGCTTTCAAGCAGAAAGCGACCCTGCGATCTCATAAGTTGTTCCACACTAACGATTTCAAATTTGCGTGTAGTTTCTGCGATAAGAAATTTAGGCGCGCCTACGAATTAAAAACTCACACCTGGACGCATACGGGTCATAGACCGCACCAATGTCATCTATGTTCTTCTACGTTTCGTTTAGGGCAAGATTTGAAACGGCATTTAAGAGTTCACGATAAATTGGGTGAATGCACATGCGACGAGTGCGGCGCTACGTTTAGTCAACAAAAGTACCTCAATAATCATAAGCGATCTCACAAAGCGCAATCGAAACACAATAACCTAATTCAATCGAATATCGTTCCTAATATTTCCCAAGAATGTGGAGATATAGATAAGGTTTTGACGGTTTTTGCAAGTTGATATTCGTTATTCACCTATATATGTAGTGATAGATCGAACTCTTTTACGCGCACCATAGGCAATAAGTTGTAATGTTAAATAAAACGTTTACTCAAAACGAGCGAGAATGTTCCTACACCTTCCAATCAATAAAGGGGGAGCAGGAGAGGTTGAGGAGAGAAAATCTACAAACTGCTTCAAATATGTTACGCTCATGTGTTCTTCTGGAAGTCGTTGCTCAAAAGGGGAACACCCGTGGCCGCTATGCCCAGTCGAAGATGGTCGTTCAGGTCGAAACGAAAAGAAATAAGCTCTCGCGGGAGGAGCCACCTTGACTAGAAGGCGCCACCCACTATAAAACACGAATGGTTCAAATCCAGATTAGTCGCACAGGGTAACGCGGTTAGGCGAAAGCTCGATTCAAGTAATTCGTAGCCAACAAGGGCGGAACGTTATAAATAAAGTTTAATTTGATAACATTGTTTATTTCTTAGTCCAAATAGTCCTAGATGTTTAATATAACGGTTGCCCTACAAGATCTTGTCGGTTCATAGTATGTATAAAATTGTTACTTAAAACAGGTAACTGCCAACGCTAAATAAAAATAATGTTATCCAAAATCACCTTCCTAGAGGCGAAGTTATGAGTGCGCACTGGTTTCTGCAGGCTTAATTATCAATGCTCATGCCACTTTTTGTGGACTTCACGAAATTAGCAGAGAGCAGACTTGTGTTTATTCGTCTTATGAGAATGGGTTCGTGTTGCCTACTAGTTTCCCCACGAGTTTATCAGAATACGAGAGAAAGGGACGATGGATTCGTAAAGTTCCTTGCAATGCAGAGACAACTAACTTAAGTGCTTGCAATGAAACGAATCGAATGGAGGTGACAATAGCGAATTTCGTGTATCGTGATTTCCCCCCTAATTTTAAATTTAAATTTTAGATACAAGTAATTGATATACTCATATAAATAGGCAAATGCAAACGTATTTAAGGGTCTAAGGGGTCCTCTGGAAGTCGTCGTAAAACTATGAGTTTAATGGCGGTGTATTCAAATGAGTATTCAGGTGTTCATGTAATTTTTGAAATGCTGTTTTTATTTTTAATACATTAGGGCGGGATATGGGAATATCGATTGAATCATGAGGAGAAAAATAAAACAAGGTACCCATAATATTTAGTATTACGTATTGACAATGCAATGCATTACTTAATTGTAATAATTCATATTAGGCATTCACTCCGTAAATAGGAGAATAATTTAAGCGCAAAAAAATCGTCCATTTAAAAATAAATAAATAACCGAGTGATTTATGAACCGATTTAAATAATTTTAAATTGAAACAGCCAAATCATTTAAAATCTCGCCTCCTAAACTACATGCTAATTTGATTTTTATTACCGCTATTTATACTGCTTACTTATGCGCGAATTTTAAAAATCTCTATTTGGGTTGAGAGAGTTGCTGCACACACTACAGGAAAGTAACAAATTCCCGTAGGTAAACAACACATAAGTATCTGCACCCTCTGCACCATACAAGTTTAATTTATTATATAGTAATATAATAATTAGTCCGGGACGGCCGTTTCGAGGACACGAATGGTCCTCATCATCAACCGGTGACCGAATGATGTGAGAAAAAACTTTTTCTAAAACTAAACATGCATGTACTATCCCTACTTCTTAGAACAGATATTCTTTACAAGTGCCTATTTCTACCTTCTGCACGCCTTGAAGCTACGACGTGCGAAAAATAACATGCATGAACTATCCCTTCTTCCGAGAAGAAATATTGTTTTACAAGTGCCTATTCTACCCTCTTTGCGTCTTAAACTACGACAACGACGAAAAACACGGCCAGATATACGGGAAGATCTCTTTTATGACCCAAAATATAAACAAGTGCCAGCCTACTGCAAAAGGTCAAAAAGGACAGAGTACGACAACGGTCCGTTTTCTCTGTTCGTCAGATTTTTATTACTTTTTATGTAAACTGTCTCGTACGCATCTAATTCTCGCGGCGACGTTACGTTTTTAATCAA
>LR736875.1:5770685-5785144 GCA_902654985.2 Oryctes borbonicus
AAAAATCTGATGAACAGAGAAAACGGACCGTTGTCGTACTCTGTCCTCTTTGACCTTTTGCAGTAAGCTGGCACTTGTTTATATTTTGGGTCATAAAAGAGATCTTCCCGTCTATCTGGCCTTGTTTTTCGTCGTTGTCGTAGTTTAAGACGCGTAGAGGGTAGAATAGGCACTTGTAAAACAATATTTCTTCTCGGAAGAAGGGATAGTTCATGCATGTTATTTTTCGCATGTCGTAGCTTCAAGGCGTGCAAGAGGTAGAAATAGGCACTTGTAAAGAATATCTGTTCTAAGAAGTAGGGATAGTAAATGCATGTTTAGTTTTAGAAAAAGTTTTTTCTCACATCATTCGGTCACCGGTTGATGATGAGGACCGTTCGTGTCCTCGAAACGGCCGTCCCGGACTAATTATTATATTACTATATAATTAATTAAATTTCTGTGGGGCGGAGGGTGCCGATACTTATGTGTTGTTTATCATACTACGCCACAGTCCTTGCTATCATTATTGAAATTCCCGTAGCTTGCCCATCATCACTGTTCCGATATTTTTACCGTTCCACTGTGATTCCATACAATACAACGTTTCACTTTTTTTTTCAACCGGAACCGGACTTCGTCTTCGCACGTGCTTTTGTTGCACGCTTTGTTGAACAGGTGGTTGTATTAGAAAACAAATTAATTATTCCTCAAAAATGTCTTGTTTGAATAAAAAATTGGAAGATTTTGCTGTTAACTTGTTTCAAGTGAACGCAATTAAATTTGGTGATTTCCAAACGAAAGTAGGATTATGGACTCCAGTATATTGTGATTTAAGGGTATTAGTGAGCTACCCCAAACTTTTGGTAGGTTTCAATAACGTTGAACAGTAATAAGATAATTGCATATATTTTATTTTTAGGAGGATTTAATTGATCTAATAATCGAGAGGATACAGAATGTTCCTTTGGATATTATATGCGGTGTTCCCTATACTGCGTTGCCAATTGCAACAGTTTTATCCGTTAAGAAAGGTTATCCTATGGTGATAAGAAGAAAGGAAGCAAAACGCTACGGAACAAAGAAATTAATAGAAGGGAATTTTAAAGCGGGACAAAAGTGCGTTATAGTTGAAGACGTGGTCACATCTGGGAGTAGTATATTAGAAACCGTGAAGGATCTACAGCGTGAAGGCATTATAGTAAATGATTCGATAGTTGTATTAAATAGAGAACAAGGAGGTGCCAATATTTTGAAGGAGAATGGTATTACCATGCATGCCTTGCTAACAATGTCCGAATTAACTCAAATATTAAAAAGAAAAGGTTGCATCACCGAAGCAGTATGTAATGATGTTCGTGAGTATTTAACTCAGAATCAAATTAACTTGGATCATCCTAAATTAGTTGATCGGTTAAAAATGACGTACAACGATCGGGCAGAGTATAGTTCAAACAGCATTACTAAAAAAATATTCAAAATAATGGCTGAGAAAAAAACAAATCTCTGTGTTGCTGCTGATTTAACCCGAGCAGCAGATGTTTTAAAATTAGCAGAACAGGTTGGTCCTCACGTATGTCTTTTTAAAACGCACGTGGACATTATAGAAGATTTTGACAAGAATTTTATTACTTGTTTCAAGGCATTAGCCCATAAGCATAACTTTGTTATATTTGAAGATAGAAAATTCGCTGATATCGGAAAAACCGTGGAACTTCAATATAATAAAGGAATATATAATATATCATCTTGGGCAACTGTGATAACCGCACATTCTGTGATGGGAAAAGGTACTCTCGATGCCATTAAACAACGTGACTTATCCGGAAATTGTGGGGTTTTCTTGTTGGCTCAATCAAGTACACCGGGTATAATCAGTGAAGCTTACACAAAAGCTACCATTGAAATCGGGAAACAATACAGCGATGTAGTTGTAGGATTTGTAGCCCAAACTCCATTATTCCTAGATAGTCCAGAGTTCATCCAGTTAACTCCTGGTGTGCAGCTTGAAGCTGAAACAGATAACTTGGATCAACGGTATGGAACACCAACACATGTCGTGATTCAAGCTGGAGCTGATGTTGCGGTCGTGGGAAGGGGTATTACAGAATCGCAAGATCCTGAACTTGCAGCTAAGCAATACAGACATCTTTTGTGGGAAGCATATAAGGAAAGAATAGGATTATAACTGACTATACTTACAATAGCAACGGATTCATTACATATATTTTTATAAATTACATCGCTAGGCAAGGGAGAAAATTATATGTTTTCCTCCTTTTTTTTACAAGTAGTTATTATTTTAAGTATCTATTGAGACATATTTCGTGATAAGAATCTCATTATTTATGCTTAATAGTTGTTGGAAATATTTTTAAAGAAAGCAATTATATTGCTCGTGGGACCAAATTGGCAGACTAAGTTAGTTTTATCCTGCATACTTCTTTTAACTTCTACTTTATTTTTTTTTTTATGTATCGAGAGTTTATTTCCTTGGGTTGGTTCAATTGTAGCGGAACAACTTATCTGTTCGGCGGGGTAAGCTGACGGTGGATTTGGGTAGCTGAGTACTCTAGCGGAACGTTGTCTCAACTTCTACTGCACCTGAACTGTGCAATATCCTCAACGGATGCTCTCCGTCCACCAGAAGAACTCTAAGAACGGAGAAAATAACCTTAAGACGAAAATTTGTACAATGAAACTTAAGTACATACCTAATGTTTGATTAGAGTTTCCACGCAGAAAAAAAGCAAGATATCACTTCGCTGGGTTAATCGACACACCAAGCCGTAAAAATTTACGTCGTTTTCAAAGCTCAAAATTCAAGAAAAGTACGTTCTCGTAGGCAGAAAAACTGAAATTCTTCTCTTAGCGGAATAAAGCTACAAAATTTAGCGTGAAACCTTCTGTAAGGCACAAGATAAATTTTCCACACAGAGATAACTTCGTATACACCCAACTCGTATCAAATCTTAACGGAATGAGAGTTCTAGAATAAAATAGTTTTTGTGATAATACATCATTCGTGAGAACCAGTTTATCCAATTAACTCCTGGTGTGCAGCTTGAAGCCGAAGCAGACAGCTTGGATCAACAATATAGAACACCAGAACATGTTGTGATTCAAGCTGGAGCTGATGTTGCGGTCGTGGGAAGGGGTATTGCAGAATCGCAAGATCCTGAACTTGCAGCTAAGCAGTACAGACACTGTTTGTGGGAAGCATAATAAGGAAAGAATAAAATAATAACAATAGAACTTTTATGTTGTGTGAATTTTATTTAGTAGGGAACTCACTGGTGATATAGATACAGGGTGTGCCCGTATTTCCTAAATTCTGTTGACATTCTTACAGTAAGTAAATGAGCTGTTGGATAATGTCGTGCGTCTAGAGGTAAATTTAAATATTTAAAAAAATTTAAATATACTCGATATTTATTGAATAGTTATTGTATTTTTTTTTTGCTTCTACCTTCGTTTTTATTGTATTGTAAATATTTTTTTATATTTAGAGTCTTAAGTAAGAGTAAATAAGTGTAAATAAAATTTTGGTAGAATATCATTTTATTCATATTTGTCACAATTCTGCACATTAAAATGTACCTAATTATTTTTTTGCGATACCTAAGAACGGGATACGTATACCTGAAAAACGGCGTATTTAGCTTAAAAATAGTCTGTTTTATGGCGATTAAACGAGTGACGTCAGGCCTGTTTGTAACAATAATAATTTGAATAATTTTCTGTAAATAATAATTTACATTGTGCCCAATTTTTAACTGGCCCTAATGCATTATAAATAAAGTGAGGACGTTCGGTGCAGTTTGCAAGCGAGTGTGCGTCGATCGGATATATGCAGTAGCGTAGATAAATTGAAAGTTATATTATTACTAGGGAGTACAGGTAATAGAGTAGAATATGTTACGCCGTATGCGCAGATGGCTTTATTTCTTCCCAACACATTTGAGAGCTTTTAGTTTTTGTACAGGTAAAAACTATCGTTTTTTCTTCTAATTTGTGAACATCGTAGAATGTTTACAGGCGTTTACCGTTTTTCGCACAGATAATGATGACCTAATATGGCCAATTGGGCCTGCTCAATGTGCACGTATTATTGGATATCGTAATATTGGGATTGTAAGTTTATTAAAACTTCAAAATTATGAAAATTTCTGTTATCACAGCATCTGTTAGCTAATAAAATTATAATTATTACAGAATTAAATTGAAATCATATCAAATAGCAAATATTACATACGCCACAGCGACAAATGTAAAATTTCTGCTTCGATTTATGCCCAAAATTTACAAGAAAAATAGAATTTGTTATTTTGTATTAATTATTGCATAAGAAATTGCAGCCTACTTATACACTTGGTGCGCTGCGATTTTCTTGATAAATTCTACAAAATAATGTAAATTCTTGCGTTGTTGCAAACGAGCCTAGGAACAAATTAAGTTAGCACATGTTATCTTGTATGAAATTGCGAAAATGGTACACATTCGCATACATTCTAACCATTTTCGAGGAACAATTGATATTTCCGTATGAAACTAATCCTACAAGTTTATTATGGGCAGCGAGTGGTCCTCCTGAGTCACCCTGTGGAAAGAAATAAATGAGAATTATGACTTTCAATGTCTCGCGTACATCTTGTATGGTGCACAGGAAAGATGCGCGTTATGCTTTGTATTTCATAGTAGAAATGTCTTTCGGATGATGTCGTGTAGTTAATATTTTACTTGACGTTTCGCTGACCATCCTGTCAGCTTCTTCAGGGGATTTCTAAAGACTGTTTTTAGATGAAAAAGATATAAAGACATTTCCACTATGGATTACGGTCGTGAAAGCCTACGCTCAACTATGCTTTGTATTTCTTTGTATCCCATCATAATACTTACTTTGCAGGGTCCGTAACTACCTCCGTTCGTGCACAATTGAGTGTCATCAACAAGCGGATTCATTACTCTGCAATGGCGATTGCTTATCAATTTCACATTTGCGTAACGCAATTTGCTAGATACTTTGTTGTCGTTTGTTCGTCCCCAGCCGGTTACTACGGCGTTAGTCCCTTCGGGATATATTTGATCTGTAACAGCGATTGGTTGGATTCGGTTCGAATATTGTAAAGCAGATTTAAGACAAATGATCGCTATGTCGTTGTCTATCTCGTCATCCTGATAATCTGTATGTATCGTTTTGGAATCGACTTCGTGTTGGTGTGTTGTATCGTATTCGCTGCTTCCTTAAAAAAATAAATTGATATTTTCTTGTATTTTGTAGTGAATAAATGAAGTTATTTCATTTCGTTTCTGTGGCTTTTGGGTTTTTTAAATTTATTTATTTTGCTCCCTTCTCTACTTATTTCGAGTTACGTTAAAATTGATAATTAGATGCTATTTTACTAAGTCGATTGCAGTTTTCTAATAAGCAAATTGATTAGTATCGATTTCTGGAAAGGGGACAATAGTTTTTTGTATGACTGTACGTTAATATAATACCGTGAAAACAAAGAACTTGGAGCGATAGAAGCAGCTACACATGCCGAGGTGAAGCTAATATAAGGTCGATCCTGTACACAAATATGACTTGAACAGTTCAGTTTTACTGCTGAAGATGATAGCTTAGCTGTCGAAACGTGCGTCTTCCCTACATCGAAAATTACATCACAAACAATCTTTTCAAAGATGTATTATTGTCAAGAGCATATTTATTATTTACCTGCAATAACAACTAAATCGTTGTCGCTACAATCCGCAACGCAATGTGCTGCCGTAATAATCGTTTTCTTGTTTAACACTGCTCCACCGCACAATGCGACAAAAAGGAAATTTTCACAAAGTACCATAGCCTGATATGGAAATTTTTCAATTGTTGTTTCTTTGCCACCTACTATTCTTTTATGATAATGCGCGGTATAAACAGCTACAAAGAAATGGTCAGTTTTAACTCCCAGAGTTTTCGAAGAAGATTTTATGGAATTATACTTGCCTGGAGCAAATAAAACAATAAGGATTACACATCTCATTTTTCTCCTTTTCCAGATGATTTTGTCAACTAGTAATTCTATGGCGCGATGAGCAGTACAACGATACTGCGGTTCGAATAATTATATAGATATGATTCATAGAAATGTAGTGCGCCACGTTCTTTTCAGAAAACTCATATTTGAACATAACAATTATGTATGTACTTACCTATGTTACAATACTTGAATTCTTTAAATTTTTAGTCCTGAATTCTTTGGTGATGGCAAAAGGCAAAAAATGTTCTAGAAATTGCTTTGGTTACAAATAAAAATTAGAAACACCAAAGCAAATGTTAGTGGCACTTCATATTGAAGCTGTACCTAATAAATAACGCGAGGACGAGGGCTAAGGTTTAGCCAATGTATAAGTATATTTTTGAGTAATCGCTTGCGCACATATTCAAAATACTGTATTCCGGAAAGTTACCAAATATAGACATTATAGTTTGATTTATTCTCGTTATTCTTGTATTAGTTGGTTAAATGGTTAAAAAGCCCAAATGGTTAAATGGTTAAAAAGCCCAAATGGTTATACGGAGGTAGGTACTTACTATTACTAAACGGGATATCGCCTTATGATACACAGAGTAAAAGCAATATAAAAACCAAGCGATAGATAGAATTCTATTGTGCATAAATTTCCACCCTAGGAGTTTATTCTTACAAAATGGGTAATTACAATGTTGGTAACGCGAGCACTAAAATATTGTCTCAACGTCATCAATCGTTTTAAAAACTAATAGTTACTAAGTGAAATGACGTAGTCATTTACAGTTTTTTTTTCTGACATCATTCGGTTTACAGTTGAAAATGAGGGTCGACGTACCCTCGAAACAGCTGTCTCGGATTAATTTATTAAACTTATGCGCTGCGGTGTATACCCATACTTTTGTGTTGTTTGCCATAATAAACAGTATTTCTTTTAATTAATAGGGGAGACTTAGCTGGCCCTCGGACGAGCTGCCAAGACTATATACTTTTAAGGAAGTGAGCAAGTCAGTAATGCGCCACACTCTGTGTGAGGGTAATAGGCTTCAATTGTTAATTTCGACATTTTTAGTTGTATGTTATCTGTATCTTCGTATATATTCGACAATTTCCACAAAGATATCTGGTGAGCCGTATTTTAACGAAACGCGTGCCTGCACATATGGTGGATCTGGGTAGCTTTTTTGCATTGTAAATAAAAAATAGTTAAAAAGACGTGAGGAGCGAAATTGATGTTATGCATGTGTGCAATACATTGTAAAAGAATTTTTACAATCCACTGACATTTTCAATATCTCGACTTAACAACGTATTTTTAATGGATAATCTGTTATACAGAGTGAACCGCGTAAAGTGATACACGCAAATAACAAGGAAAGAAAGCAAATATTGTAAATTCTGTGCAGGTAGAGTTATTATGCAAGTGGGGGTCACATTTTTACTACAACAGACAATTTACATTTTTTAAAATGGTATGTATATTTTATTTTGCATAAAAAACACGGATTTTAACACATGCCAAGGCATAAACCGTAATATTTATTAATAAAAAAATAAAAAACGATAATTTTTAAGTGTTTCTAATATTCAAAATTTTTAAGTGCGGGAATGATGTTTTTTACCGGACGTGTAAATTGCTGCAGTACTTGATAGAATTGGCTTACGTTAAAATGCAACGGCAGAAACGGGTTGTTCTGCACTAAATTAGCAGAAACTAGACAGATTCGTGTTTTTTCGTCTCATGAAAATGGGTTCGTGTTGCCTACTGGTTTCCCCGAAAATCGATAAAACGCGAGTCTGTCCAGTCTGTGCTAATTTCGTGAAGCTGCAGGGTTAATACTTAGATAGGAAATTATATGAAATTGCTATTGCCAACAAGGGTATAGATGAGCCATGTATCATGGAAGCATGTATGATAGTATGGCAGTATTTCACTGAATTATTATTGGGGTTTCGTTTATGTAAGGTTGGTGGTGTAGCGTAAAAAATTGCGCATGCTTTAAACGAGGGGAATAAAAATATTCAAATTTTAATAATTATTTACATTTTACATTAATAATTAATGTAAAATGTACAATGTACTCTAAATGAAATGGCCTCTCTCAGTAAAGGCACAAAAGATATACATTTCATTAAAAAAAAATGGTTCAGCTTGTATGTCCTCTTTATCACTTAGTAAAAATTTAATGAGCAATGCAACGATTATTATATTGAAACTAAACGTGTCCCGGGTTTGAACCGTGTCATGTCGTTGGTTAAAATAAAACTCGACGTTTCGCCTACAATCGTATGGGGCTTCTTCAGGAGAGCGATGGCAACAGTTAGCACGGTAACTCAACGTGTGAACCACGCCAAAGGCGAAACTAACTGAGCGGGAAGCAGTTGATCACGTTAACTCAGCATGTGAACCATGCCAGAGGCGAAAACCAACTGCATTAACGACGTGACACGCTTCAAAGCCGGAACACGTTTAGTTTCAACCGACTCTGGCCGTGGAAGCCTACGTTTTTAGATTATTATGTTATTGGCATATTCGTCAATTTCTTAATATAATACAGACAAATATGTTCTCTGTGGCGGGAACTACCAACCTAAATTACCCGCGAAATTTAAAAAATGTCAGCGCTTGTCTAAGATTAACATTGATAACATTGCTACTTTATTCCGTTATTCCGTTTCTTCTTAGAAATAAAAATAGAGTTTTTGTGTTAGTTTTTATTTTTACTTTGTTAATATTTGGTTACGTTACCAAGAAATCTCATGCATTCACATGCACTTAAGTATTCTTATTCTAATTACTAATAAGCGATTTTGTTCTCTTATCCACCGATTGATTAAGGGCTTCAATCAGATTTTACAATCATATATATGTACTTAGAAGGATATTAAAGGGCATAAAGGCACTGTCTAAAAGAAAATATTCCATATTTAAAGTGTCAATCAATCTATTCGTTAATGATAGCAAGGACTGTGGCGTAGTATGGTAAACAACACATAAGTATCGGCACCCTCCGCACCACACAAGTTTAATTATTTATATAGTAAAATTAATCCGGGACGGCCGTTTCGAGGACACGAATGGTCCTCATCAACCGGTGACCGAATGATGTGAGAAAAAACCTTTTTCTAAAACTAAACATGCATGTGCTATCCCTACTTCTTAGAACAGAACCTAAACAGTGCCTACAATGTACTGCCTACCGAAAATCCATAAGCCGGGTAAATCTATGAGAAGAATTGTTTCAGGCATAGATTCACCCACGTACAAACTGTCCAAATGGCTACTAAATGAATACAAAAATTTACCCGTCAAAGCAGACAGCCTCGAAGTAGAAAATTCATTGGATTTTGTAAATAAAGTAAACAATATCAAACTAGAAGATGGGGAAATTTTAGTATCGTTCGATGTCTGTTCACTCTTCCCTAGTGTACCGATCCCTGAAACCATAGAGTATTTAGTTGAGCTCTTAAAGCTCAACAATATTGAAGATAATAACAAAATAGCAGAATATAAGAGACCAACGTCACTCTGCATGAAGCAAAATTGTTTTCAAGTCGAGGGCAAGTACTATGAACAATTAGAAGGTACAACAATGGGCAACCTCCTGTCCCCCTTCATAGCCAACGTGTTCATGAGCAAATTAGAGACATGTATGAGAGCGGATGCCGCGTATTTTCCTAGAATCTGGCATAGGTATGTAGATGATATTTTCGCGGTTTTTGATATTAAGAAAAGTAATATCCCGGATTTTCTCGCGACCCTCAACTCAAAATTGCTTCGGTTCGCGCAACACACTGAAAAATCTTCTCGGTAATCCTAAAGATAAACCGAAAATGGGAGAAAGGTCGGGTATTTATAAAATTGAATGTAGTCACTGTAATAAAGCCTATATCGGTCAAACAAAAAGAGCGATAGAAACTAGATTCAAAGAACATATAAGAAATTATCGCTACGGCAGATTGGACGCGTCGAGTGTGGCACAACATATAAATGAAACCGGGCATAGTATTAAATTAGAAGACTTAAAATTGATCAAAAACGTAACGTCGCCGCGAGAATTAGATGCGTACGAGACAGTTTACATAAAAAGTAATAAAAATCTGATGAACAGAAAAAACGGACCATTGTCGTACTCTGTCCGTTTTGACCTTTTGCAGTAGGCTGGCACTTGTTTATATTTTGGGTCATAAAAGAGATCTTCCCGTCCATCTGGCCGTGTCTTTCGCATGTCGTAGTTTAAGACGCGTAGAGGGTAGAATAGGCACTTGTAAAACAATATTTCTTCTCGGAAGAAGGGATAGTTCATGCATGTTATTTTTGGCACGTTGTAGCTTGAAGGCGTGCAGAAGGTAGAAATAAGCACTTGTAAAGAATATCTGTTCTAAGAAGTAGGGATAGTAAATGCATGTTTAGTTTTAGAAAAAGTTTTTTCTCACTTCATTCGGTCGCCGGTTGATGATGAGGACCATTCGTGTCCTCGAAACGGCCGTCCCGGACTAATTATTATATTACTATATAATAAATTAAACTTGTGTGGTGCGGAGGGTGCCGATACTTATGTGTTGTTTACCATCTATTCGTTCTTTTATGTAGCTCATCAATTACGTCATCTGGCACCGTCGCCTAATGTTAATCTCTTGGTAATAATAGATATAATCGTGTATCAATATATTTAACAAATTAATTTAAAAATATAAAAATAAAAAATAATATATAGAATACAGCTTATATCATAATTTATAAATAATTGAAAGCAATATTTTCCCGCTGAAATTTAAAAGTATTATTAGTTTATCCTGCTCCCAATCACAAAATCGGGAGGACAGCCAGAAACCTTAAAGGAACAAGGTATATGCGTTCTGTCAAAAATGTTGTAGTATATTGTTTATTATTGTATTTTCTTATGAATTTAATCGAATATAATAAGCGATAATGGGTCTTAACAATATTGTTTTGCTTAGTCAAGTTACTGGATACGTAATTGCGTTAATATTTTCATTATGTATCGTTATTCCGATGAGCTTGCATCAAGATGAGTTTAGGTTTGTTTACAATTTAAATCTAATAAATAGCTTTATCTATTTAAAATTACACTTTTAGGGGGCATTGCTTGTTATTCTCAAGCGGTTGCTGGCAAGAAACTGACGGGCAATTACAAGTAAATTGGGCATCGCAAGGATATTGCAATTACACTATCTTCGTAGGTGTAATATTGCTTCTGGTTTCTGTAGCGCAAATATACAGGTTGCTAAATAGTTAAATTTATTTAAGTCAGGTTCTCATCTCGACTATTTTCAGATTATCCTGTTTCTTACGAAAAGGAATCGATAGCAGTTTTTTATCCGCATTTATTGATGTAGTTTGTAGTATGATTTTATGTGCCATGACTATTATTGCGGCACTGATGATAACACTTGGATTTATAACCTGGTGTGATATTATGATACAAAGATTTCCATCGTATGTTAATATTCGTATTCCAAGAGGGTTCTTTCTTAATTTTCTTGTTTTAGTTGTCAGTCAGCTGCGGGACAAGATATTGATAAGAAAGATGGTATTATTACTGATGGATTTTATATACATCTGGGAACTGCACAGGTAGGTGCTTTATTACTAAAACGATAATGTTTATATAAATTTAACAGTACGGACATTTTCCAAAGTGGAAATTTGGATCTCGCCAATGAAAGAAATTGATATATCGGTGTAATCTTTGTAAATGCAATAGTTAGATAGACCATGCCTCACTTTTTACTCTTTCACGGCTGTGCATACCGGTTCCTTTTTGTCAATTATAGCGATACAACGGAATAAAGTGTAATGGAAACTTAAACATGCCTTGACCGTCCTGGAGAAGCGCGAAATAGTGGCGTTTCTGGGAGGGGCTAGTGTCAAGGTAAAGATAGGGAGTGGAAGACCTTTATTAGGCCTTAGGATATGTTGACTATCTAGCTATAGTAGTACGAGGCAAATTTATTAGGGTAATACCGGAACGAATACAAAATGCCTTAAATACAGTAACCGGTGGAAACAGGAAAGACTTACAGTCGATGGCCAAAAAACACAAATTATTGTATTCACAAAGATCATGCTAGGAGGAATAGAAATTCCATTTGTCAAAGAAGCGAAATACCTTGGATTATGGTTCGATCAAAGACACATGTAATTCTCATATCGTTAAAATCAACAAATCTGCTATTGCCTTAGGCAGATGTGTGGAAAAACGTGGGGATTATGCCCAAAAATGATGCTGCGGTTATACATAAGGGTAATGGGACCAATGATAACATATGGCTCAGAGGTATGGATTGCAGGTAGAGCAGCAAGGCCGCTAAGTGGCATACAAAAACTAGCATGTCTGTGCGCTACGGGAGCCATGAAAACCACGCCAACAGCTACTCAGCAGCGAGGGCGATAACTAGCAAGCATAGTGATGGCATCAGTCCCAAATACAGCTTCGACAAGTATTATAAAACGGTAACACCAGATGGAGAGGAATGGAAGAAAGGCCTGCCTATATGGTAAAGGCCGAATCCGTTTGGTACTCAGATGGTTCATAGACAGGGAATTGAGTCCGGGTTGGAATTTGTGGCAGTAAACAAAAATTCAGACAATCAAGAAGTAATAAAAGCCCTAGATTCCACACAGGCGAAGTCGAAACTAGGCTGGAAAGCCGAACTAAGGTGACCCTGGCCTGGCTACCAAGAAGGCCATCGAAGGAATGGAGGAGACAGACGAATTAGCCCGAGCAGGTTCGTCAATTGCTGAAAATTGCCCAAGGCACTCTGTGGGAATGAATTAAAGCAACCACTAAACAATGGAAAGAAATCTTAAGACTGGTGGAAGATTATTCCAGGTCAAAGACAGGCCAAGCAATTTCTGATTGGACACAGGCCTACATTTAGAGCGGACTTACTAAGCAGAGACAGGAAGTCTGTTAGAACAATAGTGGGTCCGCTAACAGGACACTGTATGCTCAAGAAGCAGATGAGCAATCGGGGCCTGACAGAAGAAACAGCATGCAGATTCTGCCAGGCGGAAGAAGAGACTGCCGTCCATGTGCTGTACGACTGTAGCGCACTGGCAGGAGTACAGCTCTCAGAAATGGGCTCGGAATACTCAAAAACCGAAACCTGTATAGAGCGATCACTCACAAGGCTGCGCAATTCTAGAGGGTGTATGTGCATGTGCACGCAACTAAATCCTTTTGGTACGCTGTTCTCTATAACTTGAAATAGCTTATTGGACGAATATCAAAAATTATATTTTCCCTTCTTGATATTTTCAATAGATATGCGTGGTTTAGCATATTTTAATGGGATCAGATTTATTTAATTTTTATTGTTTATTACGGATAATTTCTTATTCTTATTTATCGAAAATAACTCCTTTTACAGTTTGGGATATGGGGGTCGTTCGCTATGTGGGTGGGATTAAGCGTATTCGCCCTGCTTAAACTGTGCCGCTATCATCAAACCGAAAACATGAGAGTCTCGATGTATCGGGAAAGGCAGAGATTGATAAATGAAAATGCGGAATCTCCCGGTAGTTCTCTGGGTAGAGAATCGACAAATACGCAGGCAACGATTACGGTGGAGTGATTAGTTGGTGCTATTCTCAAGTACCCATGTTTGTTAGTTTACGCTATCATTCATATATCATTACTATTTCATCATGCAGTGTATCACTTTTCTAAATTTTAATATTATGTTAATCGATGCTCGTTTATAGTGGCAATCATGTATACTACTACTACATAAATATACATAGCATATATCTTCTATTTAACCAGTAGACACGAATAATGTACAATTATTTTATTAATACATTTATACATAAGATTTACGCATACTAAGTTTTGTTTTACGCTGGGGTAGAAGGGCAGAGAAGCCTGCAGGATCATATCTTTAAAAATTATAAATTCCTATGTGATAGAATGTTACTTGATTTTCTTTATTTATGTGTGTTTTCGTCATGTTTCAGATGTAATGAATTTGTGATACTTATATAATGTTACAATTATTTATATATTTCAGATATAAATGCCTATATTACGTATTATATTATTTCTATAAACGATGTTTTTGTTTATGAACACCTGCGCTGTGAACCGAATAATCCTTATCGTTTTTCCAATTAACAATTGAAAAATAATTAAATTCGAATTTCTAGAATTTGGAAATTGAATTTCAGTTCGTATTCGCAATTCCGATTTCAAATTTCCAAGAACATTTCTTGATACCGAAATACTCGGTTTTTGTAATTCTTGAACTTCTAAGTCCTGCTAATATTGAGCCAATATTTAATTGCAATTATTTATAATTCAATGCGGAACGGGTGCTGGAATATGCGGAGCGGACAGATTGAAAAGGGGGCATTTTTGCCAGCCTTAGGAAGCTCACAAGAATAATTCAAGCAGAAATTTATAAAATCACTTTATGTGCTCGGAAACTTTGGTCGGAATA
>LR736875.1:5785154-5841539 GCA_902654985.2 Oryctes borbonicus
TCCTGGCAGGACCCTCAAAAGAAAAGTCGGGAAAAATTGTTGGCCATGAGCAAATCCGACGTTAGATTGTGGATTGGCACCGTAAGTGATCATTGTTCACTAAACACGCGGTTATTAGTTTTGAGAAAGAAAAGGTATGCAGTATTAATGTTTTCCATTGGTACGTTATGTTTATTTATTTAAATAAAATAATTTCCCGAACGATAAACAGAATTAAATAATTTTCAGTCGCGAATGATATTTTCCGTACCTTGGTCAGACCCAGATACACAAGGCGTTATATTTCGGACTTGTTCGTTAAAATATAGGAGCATAAAGTAATTAGACAATGAAAAATAATTTCGGAGAGTAAATAAAAACGCGAATGAAAACGAAAATATTTATTCTTTCTTAAATCACATCTGCATGATAAATCAGTGAAACATATCTTAAAATTTTACAAAATCACATTCTAAAACAATCTAGTTTCTATACATACACATTTCACAATGATCATTGTAAAAAATTGTTAACATATCTTTCGATATAAATAGATATATACATTTACGTGTTTAATGTTCTCCATAGAGGTCTGCGTAGACAATTATTGGTCGCATTTATATATAACATTCCAGGAATTCTTCCGATACAAAGAAACTAAGAAGTAGATATAATTTAAAATATCCTTTGTTACAATAAAATACTAATACATGGTGAATAATCGATACGTACAGTAAAGCAGTCCGTTGATAATAACTTAAAAAGTGCCTGCAAACTGTAACATTACAGCAAATAATTTATTTTAAAATAAGTTACATTCGCGTTGAAATCATTACATACAGCGGTAGGTATATCAATAATCATTGTACTCGTTTTATTAATGAATAGAACTAAAATTTCATTAATATTTTTTTTTTATTTTTAAGTATTAGATATATTCATATATTCTCAGTAACAGTTTCCTTTTATTTCTTTAAATAAACAATATATTTGAGTATACCGTTATATAAGAACATTAATACATACTTTTATAAATAAAGCAATAAAGAACTCTTAAAAAAAGGGGAAATTTATTAACGCACATTTAAAAAACTATTAAAATAAATGCACTTTAATGTGTAGGGATCCATATCACTCGCACATATCGTTCACCATCTTTTCCATATCTATATCATTGTCAATGTCTTGCGTTTCGTTCTGATAACCGTTCACAGTTTTTGACGTGTCTACTTCCATGCTAGACGTTGATGATTCGCCGTCTACGTTTGAAGGAGGTGTAAGCTTCATTAGCTTTTCTTTCAGTTGTTGGTAGACCTTCTTGAAACTTTCTACGCTCGAAAATGTCGACCTCTTGTTGTTTGTTCTTGATACGCGCTTCTCCGTAACGTCATTTTCCATGTCCTTGATCCAATTCTCCACTTGTTCGATGATCTCGTCCCGTTTCAAATAGAAATGTGCATTGATTACTTCCTTAAAGCAGGGGCACGGGTTAACAATTTGTTCTAGCATCGCCCATCTTACCGTCGCCTGACAAATATTGGCATTGTATTCTTTCGAGCTCTGAGTACCAGATGGCGTCCCTCTCGATCGTTCGTATCCCGGTTCGTTAAAATACGGTTCAGGTACTAGAATTAAGCTTTGAATAGAAACTAATACTTGTAAGAAACTAGAAGTTTGAGGGTTCCATTTCTCTTCGGGTCGACCATGCCATGTATTTAAAACTGAGAGACACACTTTTCCGTCATTATATAAATTCGGATTAAATCTAACACTATGATGTCCTGTCGTTTCTAAATTTATCATCATCGGGGCCTGCGGGTAATCCGGCGGAAAGTAGACGTCCAATTCGAAACAACCGTTAGCGTACGGCGTTTCTGCCGGGCCTGTGATTAAAACTTTCATGATATCTAAACGATCCGTGTCGCACCTTACGAATACAGAACTACTATAACTTAAGGGTAAACTAGTCACTAATGTTACTGCCTCTTGAGCTAGCCTCTTTACTCTGGCGGGGCTCGATTGGTCCCCCGCCGTTCTTGCGTTGCCCTCGAAATGATGCGAGATTACAAATTTATATCCACCTTCGGGGAGCTCTTGAATCATTTCGTAAGTATCTGGAAAATATAAAACAAGCTTAGATTTCAACAAAGTTTCATTCGTAGCAACATTATTAGAACTTCTAGCTAACGTGTTTCGTGAAATACCCTGTAGAACTTTTTTAGAATTTTTAGCATTACTAACTTACCAAACTGAAGCGCTTTCATTACTTTCAAATATCTTTCCTCCAAAGATTCTGAAAGCGGTCGCTCAAGATTAAAGTCTTTAGATCCTTCGTTTTCTGCATCCACGAGTTTATCTGTGACGTTACATACTAAGGTGGCGGTTAGTTGAATGTCGGGCATCAGCATCGCTAGACCTTCGTCTCTTTCGATTTCCTCCAACTGTTCGTTCGTTTTAAATTTATATTTGGCACTTGTAGGTTTACCATTAAACCTATAAAAGGATACAAAACGTGATTATGTAAGGTGACAAGAAACGAGTTATTCACGAAAAATCAAAAGAAAAACACTTCTATTAGCTCCTAAATCGGAAATGAAAACATACTTTTTAAAACTTTTATGAGTCTGGGCTGACCTGAGCTTGGAAGCGTAGGTATCGACACAGGTCTTCATATTTTTGAGGAGAGAACTAATCGACGGACTATTGCTGGATTTCTGAGGTAATAGTAGATTTACGAGTTGGCAACTGACGGCGAGCGCCCTTAAAATTTCTAGTGCCGCTCTGTACAACGGGATATGGCGGGCCATATCCAATACTGCAAATAAAACGAGAAAATTAAAAGAAATATAAAGAAGATTGAAAGCATTCTTACCCGAATCGTTTCTCAAATACGAACTTAACGCAGGTAGAAGTGCACTATTCGCGAGAAGTTGAGAAAATTGCGGCGGCAACACGGAGCCTGTACCTAATTCGTCATCATTTTCTCCAGCCGGGTTAATGTAACTTGAAAGTACTTGTAGTAACACTGTGACATGCTCCTCTTCACTACGCTGCTTCAGAAGCGCTTGCTCAACGTTCCAACTTTGTTGCATCGAACCAGTACCAAAACCAGTACCTAAAAGCCGCGATTGTGAAAATGAATTATTTATTCGTTATACAAATAAAAAATACTTGAAAATAAGTTTTACTGTCATCAATAGTAATAATTGTAACGGTATGCTGTTGTAGCAGCAAGCTTGGTAAAGTGTGGATTCAGCTTTAGGTCGGGGTGGAACTTACCTTTTGCCCAATATAACTGGCTTCGGTCATCCTTGGATTTACTTTCCTTTTGGGTACTTGATTGAGTTTGATGGGTGAATATACCAAGGCATGCTAGCAGGAGGTGTACGACTCCAATATTAATGCTGATCCTTCGAAGTAATCGCCCATCGTCTGTCGTTAAAGGGGTAGCTTCATACAATTTCTTTAGCACTTCGAATGGAAGTGTTGGTAACGAGTCCGCTACAGGTGTTTGGAAGATATCTCCTCCTGTAACATTTCGAGTTAGTTGACTACGATATTTTATTATTTGCTTATTTCTTTTTTCCCGATCCACTAATAACTAATCTAAGCAACTAAAAATTATCCTTCCCCAGATAGATTCTATTTGCCTAAATTATGGCTTACCTTCGCCATCGTCTGTAACACCTAGTACTAATCGTAATAAGCATAACGCTTTCTTAGTGTCTCTTAGGAGAACCTCTGCATAGCCCGGAAGTCGAAGAAATAGGCTAAATGCAGTTAGAGAATGCGGTGGTACGTTAAGTATTGCACCGGATGACTTCATAGTTTTCGGTGTGTTACAATTTAGTGGCTCTTCCAGATCTTCATATATATCGTCACTTCCTACAAGCGAAGAAAAAATGGTTATGCGATACATTTATAGTAGTGCACAAAATACAATTTTTTTAGTTATGATACAATAAATTGCTTAATTTTAATGATACAGCAATAATCTACATACAAACTCAACTAGTTACTCCGGATAAGTAACGGTTTTTAAGTTATTTTTTTTATACATCTTTTTTTTGCCACATGGTATATTTTACAAATAAAAGTAGCATGTGGTATATTAACCTTCAACCTTCACCCAATCGGATTCCGCCGAATCCGGTGGTTTTTCGATATTAGATGTTCTAACTGTTTCCGGATACACTGTGGGGAGATGCTGCGCAAGTAAAGCTAATCCTCCCATGGAACTGAACACTTGTAAGGCACTACTAAGGGGTTTCTGGGTAGCTGTTGGTTTAATCCTTTGGCTTTCCTCCTCCGAACCTAAGGAAAGCGAATCACCATACAACATGAAAACAAAAGAAAAAGTAATTTTACCTTTATTCTGATAGATCGTAAGATGAATACACGGCCAATCTGCTGTTACTCCATGATCTTCTATCATTCTTAGCAATTGCGCTAGCGTTAAATTTACAGGTAGGATTTGATCCGGCAAGGCGTCGCATTTGACAATACGACCGTCAAAATTATCAACATTACTCGAACCCTCGGTAGAGGTGTATCTCTTTTTCTTCAGTTGGGGTGTTGCAGTAACTTGATTCTTCGCGTCTTTGGCTCTTTTATCTTTGGCAGTCACTCCAGCCGCCATACTGATATCGGAATCCACCATAGGCCACCAGTTTTTTAAGGATTCACTTTTCGCACCTGCTTCTTTCTTGGTTGGACTCTCCGCTTTTAAGCTCGTCGAAAATGAAATGTACTGTACTAGAATATCCCCTATCATAACGTTAGTTCCGAGATAAAGAAGGGCGCGATCGTGCGTTTGTTTAAATGCAGGATGGAGAGGTAAGTATGGATGAAGTACCGTCGAATTTTTGTATAATGTTTCGTTCGCTTTTATACTAACTGGTATCTTCTCATTTTCTAGCAAAAGTTGCAATATTAGCCTACGCATGAAACCTGTAATTCCATTCGTTTGCTGCGCAATTACTTCGCATAGGACTTTAGCTAACAGGGCTTGATTGTTTGGATGGCATAGGCAAACTCTCGATAAGAATCTAACTACAACTTCCTCTAGTTGCGCGAAATTTTCCGAGTGCACGCTTTTTCTGTTGTAAGATCGCTTACATAAAAATTGCAATAGCGGCAGCCAAAACGATGATCCTTCCTGAGATCCTAACCAGTCCCTCATAAGTCTTTCTTCGCTGACATTCGCGAAAAATTTTAAAATGACCGTGACCCTATCCAATTTAGACATTAGCGAAGTAGATTCCGATTTCGCATTGCAGAATTGTAATACCGCGGAATTTAATATTTTAGGTAATCCAGAATCCAATAACTGTTGAATAGCCGTGGGAGATCGACTAACCAATGCGATTGTCTCTAATTGTTCATTTGATAAGTCTAGATACGGGAGCTCGCTAATCACAAGGTGGCCGTACCATTCGGAATTATTTTCAAAGATTTGTTTCGAATCGTCGGTCATGCTTTCGGAATCTTTCCGGTCATCTGAAATCGAAGCACTACGGTCCGTGGACAAGTTCGGAATCAAGACGCCCATCCTTTGTAGAAGTATTGGAAATAGTTCGCTCTTTATGTAACACAAGGAGCATAGCAGGGAGTCTAAGGCGCATTTCAGAGGTATGTTCTTCGTAGCTATCATATTGAATTTGTAAACTGCGTCAAATAGATCCAAAGTAACCATTGCTGCTAAATTGTAATTCACGTTCATTTGATTGGCCGTCCATATAATGGAAGCTATGCAAGAAATATACGCCGAACTGCAGGTATCCATGTTACTGCTATGTATGGCTTGGATAGCTGTCCGCTGTAACCAGTCTAGCATCAATGCTACACGGTATGGTGTATCTCTATCCTGAAAATAGGTTACATTTTACAAAATTTGAACTAAATTAATTACACGTGCTGCAATATCGGGTGTGACAGATCGAGTGGGATTACATGGGTAAATTAAATGAGCGATTGATGGCATAAATTCGTTATTAACAATGTGAGCTAGTGCAGACTTACAAGCATAACCCTAGCGAAATCGTGAAATCGTTTTGAAAATTAAGAACCCTAACTGCTGTTTTCATTCCTCTTATAAGTAAAAACTAATAAACTAAAATAATCACCGTTAAGTGTTACTAGTACTGCTTACTAAAAATTGACAATTTACGTGATAAAAAAATGACAATCAAGATAATATTATCTACTTACTTGGTGTCCACATACTTGGTACAGCAATTCACAGGCGGATTGGGAACCAGCTGAATTCATTAATATTTTTCCTCCGACCAAATTTAAAACGACATTTATCGGATCGCTACCATTTAATCTACTGTCTAATAATATTCTAATTACATTCAATCCATTTTGCCTATCGTACAAGCTTAATTCGCAAAGAACTTTTTCTAAATTCGGCAAATATAGGCTGGGTATATGTGTTGGTACTAGCAATAGGCCGCAACACGTATTTAATAAGTTCGGAACTAGCGCCGCGCTTGCGACAACGTGTTGTTCTAATTCCTCGTCATCTGACAATGTAAAACAATGGTGTAGAAGACGTAACCAGCCCAGGCTATACTTGCAATGCGATTCGTCTTCTGATAAGTCGAGAATTTGCTGCTTAACATTTCCGCCGAAAGCGGAAGTGCCAAGTAGTCTAATTTGGGATAAGCCGATGTTGTTAGCATCTCTAGGCTTGTACAAGCGCAGTTGGATACAGTTTACTACTTCCGGAACTGGTAGATGGAGTCTGATGAACGTCATGCCACTTGTAGGAAGAGGGGGGCAGGCTGGTACTAATTTTGAAGGTCCATCAGCCGATACCTACCAATACAATGAATAAATATATTAACGTTATAAAAGTATTTAATTTTAAAAAATCACATATATAATAACACTTCCTTACCTCCAACGCAACTGCAGAAGGACAAGTTGCTAAAGCACTTAAATGAGGTTGCAAATGCACTTCTCTCAATAATACAGCGCTAGGTAATTGCAAAGTCAGTTCTGTATGAGCTTCTTCTGGATAGAAGTGGTAAGACCATTGAGGAGTCCGGGCTCTTCTGTGAGTCGCCGTGCCTCCTTGTATAAGTACATCGGCTGGATGCGCAGTGCCAGATTGACATCTGAAGAGAATTTTTAGTTAGTAATTGTTAAGACTGCAAATTATTCTCCGTCTAACAGATGCGGATTCAGAAAACATAATACTAAACCCTGAATACGGATCGATTAGCTAGACAAGCTTTCGTAATTACATATACAGGGTGTTTCAGAACTCTACCGACAAACTATCAAGGTCGAAAATATGGTAGAAAATGAGCTTAAAAGTCTTAATAAACTTGTGATATTCGCTAATATAGCTAGTCAGGGACATGGTCCAAATTGAACAAGTAATAAAAGTAAATATAGCTACGTTGCCATTTAATCAGGCTGTGTTATATTTCGGACAACCTATATTACCGAATATCTCCGATCTGAAGCGTTTTTAACCACATGTTTATTAAGTTTTCTAATATAGATCCGATCCTCACAGTTTGTCGCTAGAGCTCTGAAACGCCCTGTACTTACAAATTGAGGTTGCTTACCTTATGCTTCCGTAAGGTGCGAAATTAACTAGAGATAAATTATTTTCTAAGCAAGCCTGTTGGAGTTTCTTTGTCGAGGATGAGGCTGCAATTGCGGTATTAGCATCAGATCTAGCATTGAAGCCGACAAAATGTTGCATGACCATAGAGACCGTGCTTGCATGTGAAACAGTATTTGGTGCGTTACTGCTACGTACTAAACTTTGTCCTAAAATTCTTATGCCACCTAAAACAAACGAAATCCTTAGAATAGGTTTGCTTTTGGTTAAAGCGTTTTTTGGCATTTTCAGATATGTTAAAAAAAACCAATTGGTGTTTCTGTAAGTATCTACCTGCTGAAAGAAATGACCTTAACGATTCTTCAGTATCTAAAACCTGCAATATGAACCACAATAATGGTTCACTCAACTGCGGAGTTTGGGATAAGAACATAAGAAGGGGTTCCATTATGAACGTTTTTTGAGAAGCCTTTCTTGCCAAAGCCGCAAGAAGATTGAACACGGCATCTCCAACGGTAGTTGGTTCGCCTAGATCAGCAATCGTATTCTAGAAGTAAAAAATGTTTATAGTAACTGTAACATAATCGTTCCAAAGATGATTTTACTTGTTGAGACATGTTAGCTAACATAGATAATGAAGAAGCCTTACAAGCTGCCAAAGCTTGACATAATCTAATAATGCTTGGATGATGTTGCAGAACGGTGTCGGCAAGACAAGGTACTGGCGGGCTGCTCCTAAGTGAATCTTGATGTATCTGTTCCGCTTTGCTCTCATCTGTTTGAGAAGATATTGCGGTTTCCGTTTCCATAGCTTCCTAATAAACAATATTTTCGTTTAATAACGTTTACTCTTATTTGACAAATGTAAAATTTAACTTACTGGTTGATTACCCATGTTTGGCAAAGGTGTTTGGACTAATTTTACTAATAATTTCAGAAGTGATATTAATAACATATCCCAGGAAACAGGTCTATCCTGTTTGTTAGTTTCACTGCCCAAAACTGACGCAAATATTCCACTAAATGAATGCGAGGTTTGACTTAAACGTTCTCCAATATTAACGCATTTTATTCGATCGCTGTTTGAAACATACGAATGGACTAAAATTCCTATAAATTATTGAAAGGCATTATTTTTATACTCTTTGCAATGGATCTTTAAAAAAATTACCTGTACATTCCAGAATACTTATGGCAATACTCAAATCTGCATTGGCGTAGTCCAAATAAACCATTGTTTGTAGCAGCTTACACTGAGCATCTAGTGGTCCTTGTCTAGCATTCAATGGTCCTGATGGTTGAACTAGTTGGTAGACTATTTTCAAAAGAAGACTTTTCAATAAACTTCCGGCTTGACTATTCGGGCTAACTACATCACATCTCATGTGTAGACGTACTATCAGATCGTGCAATGCTCGACATAAAGATGGACCGGCCTAAAAGATGTATGTTGTTAGGATTACGGAGTATATGTACACCTAGGTTGACAACCAAAACTAATTTAATATATCTATGAAATATTCTTTACTTTGTTCGATAGATATTAAATCAGATTTGGTTGTCAACCTGTATCTTGAAAGCTTATAAGATAAATAAATCGGTAATGCCAGATAACAGTACAAATTCACTGTATAATACTGAGATTCTTACAACTGCATGCCGCATTACGATTTCGTAGACGGCGACACCTAGTGTGTAGAAAATTATACGGGTTGACAGGTTTTTGTCCCATTGACGAGGAGGGTTCTTGGGGGTCTTTGGTGTTGTTAAATCCAAAGTCATTGTCAACAAACTTCAATCGCGTCACATTTTCAAAATCTACAGTATGTTGCCAGATATGCGTTTTTCCCCTTGTGACATCTATCCGGCAACACACTGTATATTTTTTTCAATGTCACAACGAACAGTTATTTACTAAAAAAAAACATATTCCGCTTTACGAGAAGGGATGTTTTTTGGTGGAACTACGGGATTGTCCTTCAAATTCATTTTTCCAGGATCTTCACAAACTACTCACTTGTGTTCCTGATAAGTTCAACAGAAGAGATTGTCCCGCTACTGCTGCTTGTGAACAGTTGGGGATGCATCGAATTTCAGCTGTACGCATCCATACTTAATAATGATAGCAAGGACTGTGGGGAAGTATGGCAAACAACAATAAAGTATCGGCACACTCCGCACCACACGTGTGCTGCGAGGCGTGCTGATACTTTAGTATTGTTTGGTATCGATACTTGAAATGTCAAAGTAATCGAAGAGCAACGTGTAGCGCAAGTAGCGTAATAAAAGTTGGCTTTAAAATATGGTCGTTTTTTCTCGACATATTTTGCAGTAGGGGTAGGCAGTATAAACGTCCAACAGTTACGTTGGGAACTGCGGGCAACTATTTGCTTCAGCTGAATTTGCCAATTATTTCGTAGAACTTGCTACATTTTACAGCATGGGCAATAGAAATAGAGGGCTTCTTGAAGATGTTTTCGAAGAATCAATAAATAAACGCTATTCGTCCGAAAAGTATGGCTGGTTCATAGTTTGAAAAACTCTAATTATACCGTGGCCATAAGAGAATTTGTCTTGTCCTACCTTTGGGGGGTTACAACCAGACATTGAAAAGATTTCTATTTGTATACTTGTTAACGGTAAATATACAAATCTCAAAAAGGTTTTTCTAAGGAAAAACAAAACTTTAAATTTGTAAACTGGTGTAATTATGAACTTGAAGAACTGATTCTTTTGGATGGTGACAAATGAATCAAATGAAAATTTTTAACATGTTTTAATAGCTAAGCTATCATCTTCAGCGGAAAATCTGACCTGATAATGACAGCGAAGTGTTTGCTTCAATATTCCAATGAAGCAGTGTTTGAATACTTAATCTAAAGAAATACTTACCAGACCTTTATCGGAGAATACGAGCCCAGTACCAGAAAGTAGCCTCAAAAACATCTGCACAAAATCTGAGTGATTTACTATATATCCAGTTCTACAATACAATCCAAATGTTTCGGACCATTCAGAATTAGCACCGTTTATCCCGTGCATTATATTACAAATTAACGTTAATGTTTGGAGCGCAGAGCACCAAGTTCTTAACGAAAGACCGGGACTCCATGTGATAGCGGCCATCAGACAATTTACAGCTTCAGGACTCAATGCAATAAAGGGGATACTATTTGGATTGAATTTCTCGTCGGAATTTAACGATAACGTTAGCCATAGTTGTAATATGTGTTCTATATTGGTGGAGGATTGTACTTGTAACGTTCTAAACAAATTATCAAAACAGGTCACCAACATGTTACGATTTCTGGTGTTAGAATGTGTTTGGATTTGCCATGGAATCGTTAGTTCCGACGGCCATACGCTCAAATCATATTCCACGTCGATCGGGATTACGGGTGCATTTATGTTCTGCACCAAACTGTGACTGCTCAACGAAATTAAACGCCGTAGTGTTACTTCCGCTTGTAATTCTACTGTAGTTTCTAATCTGGAATCCATAGCGCACGAGTCACTGTATACCGAGTGCGTTTTCGATGGCTTCTTGAGCAACGATCGGCCTCTCTCTAAAATGTCGTCAAGAAAATCTTCAAATTCGGAATCATCAGATTCGTACACAGACGGTAAAGGAGTGCTGTGATTGTTTATTGATGTAGACTTACTGCTGGGTTTCGTCATTTGCTCCGTCATTAGATGGTCTTCAATTTCAAATGACTCGCACAAGCTTTCCACGTCGGATAAAATATCTGCAAGTAAATATTGAAAAATTAAAAAATTTAACCTTTTCGGCAAAAATTAATCCGGCAGATAAATAACGGAATGTTATTACAACTCAGATTTACAATGCTGACGAAGCTGGTTTATTATATTAGAGCTTCGCTTGAAAACATACAAGCCTTCAAATATGAAAAATCGATAACTGGAAGAAAAATTAGCAACGAGAGAGTCTCGTTACTGCTTTCTGCCAACGTTGGTGAATCGCATACCTTGACCTCGGTCATTGTTGGCAAATCTCATGAACCTAGATTTTACGAAACAGCAGACTTCAAAAATGCGAACAAAACTTGAAAATTTTGTGAAGTTTTACCGAAAGCAAGTGCTTCCGACATCGAACGTCGTTCCACAACGGGAGTGTCTGTATATATCATCTGAAGACGAATAAATAGGAATGTTTATTTAAACCTAGTACGAATAATGGGGGGAAAAAATATTTATTTCTATTCGATAATAAATAATTTTGGAGTGAATCAAGGTTTTCGTACCCACCGTATCATAAAAAAGAAAACCTATTTTTATGCAACGGACATGCTCTTTCCCGATTTGTGTACAAATCGATGTTATGATTGGTTGTGATATTACTACATGTAAAATCCATGTCTTAACAGATGTAAATACGATAATTTACTAAAATCAACAAACTTACCTGTTCCCCAACTTGTTGATGCAGGTGATGGGTCAGTTTCCATATCGGATTCTGTGTTCGGAGTAAAAGCTACATCGACAACATCCTGCAGCAAACAAGCTAATGCGTGTGGTGCCCACGGAAGCTCTGACCCAATGCATAAATTTATTAACTTACTCAGCTGCTCCTCTGTCATTAAGTTTGCAAGAGTCAAACCAGACATTCGTACCAATCTTGCAATTACCTAAAATTGTACATGTAAAATATGTAGTATGAAAGACCCTTTTAGTAAAAATCAAATCATTTTTATTATAAAAGAAAAAAAACTATGAGACTTGTGCTTTTTAATTGTCTGCTATATCATTCATGACGCCATAATATTTATTTACACATATTGACAGGCAATTTTGATTAAAATGCTTATTTCCTATTTGGGGGAAAAAATTATATTTGGTAGGCTATGACGTATAATGAAAGTGATTTATGAATAAATATAAGATTTGCTAACATCGAAGCAGAATTATGTTTTTAAGACAGATGCTTCGAATGGATGCAAGCATGAGGCAAATCGGATATAAATAAATATTATGACGTCATAAGGGCAATCGTGTATGCTCGGACGTATCCCAATGAAATCGTTTGTTATTGTAATGTCTGAATTTTAATTCTTTATTACGCACTATTTAATAAATCATTTATACAGGCTGGCGCATCACATTCCATAACTTTGGCGTACAAATTTTTTTGAGTCACCTAGTACATATCAAAAATCCAAATAATCTACATAGCCCTAAATAAAAACATCTTATCGTTTTTCGTATACAAGCCAACGTGAATATGGTGCCCCACCCTGTATACATAGTTTTATTCATATCAATAGTTATTTTGAGTATTCGCTTGTATACTCTATTATAATTATAACCTACTTTGCACGATAACAAGAACATATCCGCACTGCATGAGTGATCTATCGCCAGCAAGAGCGTAAGCAAGCCTTTCGACACTGCAAGGCAATGGAGGCTATCAATGCGTTGAGGGAATATTTGCGGACCTTTCAATGAACTACTTTCGTTTTGATCTTTTCTCCTTTTATTACTTGGCTTAGTTTCCGACTCTGCTTTTCCTTCCTTCACCTTGTACTGTTTAATTTTCTTGAAGAAGTTCTCCTGGTGTTTTAAGGCTGCTTCTAACTTCGATGTCAAGTTCGCTGCATGATTTGATATTGCTGATAATGCCTGTAAACCCATTTGTGCCATATTCTGAATTAGTAGACTGGTATTACATTATTTATTGTTGCTATACCTGTACCTGAGCGGAGGTTTGGACTACCTTATGGGTAAAGTCCAGATTATCAAGTTGTTGCTTGTATTGAATGAATCGCTTGTGTAGTTTCTTTCTGTAGTTGGAGTTCAAGTTATCAGAACTACTTTTCCCAGCCATTTCGCCGGTTACCCAGTCCCATCTATTCGCATTTTGTTGAGATCCCTTGCATAGATCTAATTGCAGAGATAGAAAGAGGAGCAACCAACCTAACAGGGGCAAATCAACTGTTACTGCTAAGAGTGTCTTCTGATTCTGCGTCATTGGGAGTAATGCTTGTGATACGACACGTAGAGTAGCATCCAGTACGGCGCTCCTATCTATGCTTTTTCTGACTAAAAATGCTAAAAGCACAAAAACACGGTCCTGAGGGAAATTTTCCGTATACGAAGATGAAAACATTGTTGCCAATGTATCTGCCAAAAAGTTTCCCCAATATGGTTGTCTTCTACATGATCTATCTAACAAAGTTGCTGCTAGGATTTGTACTCTAGACCGTTGGGAAATGCAAAATCCTTGGAATAGTTTCTTACACACCTCTAGATTTATATCAGAAGGACTATCAATTGATAACAAAACTTCTAAAAGACCTTCTGAAATTATTCGCAGTTTATCAGTACATGTTTCTGATAATGTACTTAATTTGACCAGTTGCGTCGATTTATTTAATGAATTTTCGATTCTTGACATTACAACTCGTACAATATTGATTTGTCTTTGATACGTAACGGCTTCCTAAAAAAATAGTAAATTTGTCTTAGTCGAAATAAAAATAATTTTTATTCGAGAACTAACTTGATAAACATTGACTATCTTCATATTTTCCATAGTGCCAATGCTACCATTGCTCCTGTCCCTAATTGTTTCCATGTAAGCTGATAGGTGTGCGGCGTTAGAAGAATCGGACATTAAAAACGGACGCAACAAATCTTTTAGTTTAGAACACGCCAAGCTATATCGACAGCTAACGTCCTCGAAAAGCATCGTAAGTATGTTGAGTTGATTCTCAAGATCTGCTTGTGAGAGCTTGTTGACATTTTGCAATTGGTCTGGTGGAATTTCTTCGGGTAATACTATTAAGTGACCGTAAAAACTACCTATCGGAATACGACATCTCGTTGTTGACATTCCATACCTTCCTACTGTAGTAATCTATAAAGATATATAAATAAATTATAATATTTACTTCTAGGCATATTAGGGACAATATGTGTTGTTACTCAGTGATCGCCAATATACTAATATGGCAAATCCTGTGAGCTGGCAATTTGTGAGGTGGTCCGGAAAATAGTGCACACCAAAATGTGTTCAGCGCTTTTTTGGATATGGAAGGTGCTTTCGATAACATATCTTTATACATATCATACTGGATCATTCATACGCTTGGTAATCGTAATATATGACACGGTGAACGACTATACCGTAAGGGGTAAGGACTGCTAAGGATGCTCGCAGGACGGAGTGCTTTCGCGCCAGCTTTGATGGCTGGTGGTGGACGATCTCCTGCGTAGGCTAGAAGGTGAGGGTTACACAGTCGTAGGTAGTGCAGATGACATAATCATACTAACGAGTGGTAAATTTGAAGATACCGTCTGCAATACAATGCAGGGCCCGTGACTAACTAATCCTTCCAAGACTAACCTTGTCTCGTTTATACCCAGCAACAATACGTTTAAGGGTACTTTCGTGTACTTATGAGAAGTTTCCTTCAGGAAGTTAAGTGCCTAGGGGTGATCCTGGATAACAAACTTACATTCAAATCGCACGTTGAAAGAGTTTCAAAAAAGTAATTAGAGACTTATGGACCTGTATACAAATGTTTGGAAGAACAGTAAGTTTTTCTAGCTTGGTCTGGTGGCAACCCGACAATTTTCAAGAGTGCTAGAATGAAGTAAGCAGAATACAGCGCTTAGCATGCCTCGGCATAACCGAACAACCTCGACCGCCGCACTGGAGACTCTGCTTAACCAACGCCTTTGCATTTGCTGGTGAGGACAAAGGACATACCATGTGAACAGCAGTAAGCGTCGGGAAAAAACTAGAGACGGGCATGTGTCCATTTTTAACATAATAGATGAATTCTCCATATTAAGTATGGTACCAGACGGAATCTCCAGGAGGTACATCATTGTGAAAACCAGCTAGTCGTTAGAGAACAGTGGAAGCAGGAGAAAGTAATTCTTGATGGTTTCATCTTTTTCGCGGATGGATCTAAAATACAACGGAATGGGTGCGAGAACATATGGCGCGGATAGATTAAAAAGGGGTATTTCTACCAACCTTGAGAAGCCCGCAAGCATATTTCAAGCAGAAATTTATGCTTTATGTGTTCGGGAACTGTTGGAAATCTTAATCAGAAATAACACCATCTTTATAATAACGGACAGCCAAGCGGATATAAAAGGTTTTAGTCCGTCCAAAATAACGTCATAAATGGTACAGTAATCTATTCAATTACTGAACACTACACTACACTCGGAGGAAAGAGTATACTAAGACTAGTATGGAGGATTGGAGGAGTATTGGAGAGGAGAAGCAGGAAACGTGCATTCGAAGGCTTTTCTGGTAGGACCCCCAAATGAAAAGTCAGGGGAATTGCTGGCCATGAGCAAATGCGATGTAGATTGTGGACCAGCACCTTAACATCTACACGAAATGGATTTCGTACCTGAACTCGTATGTAAAGGATGCGGCGAGGAAGAGGAAACTTTTACACACCTTATAAGCAACTGCAAGCATACGACAGTAGTAGACACAGTGGCTTGGGGGCGTGAAAGAGTGATTCGGGAAAACTCTTTAAAGAAAATATTCAGAGGGGATAATAAGTCACTTGACTGCAGTGTAGGGACCACCTCATTGCAATAATTATCATTCATTTTTAAACTTTACATTGTTATTACCTTCATGTATCTACACAAAGGTGCGGGCTGCAAATCGCTAAGTACAAGATCGCGATTTCCAATATCAGAGGATACTACCAACCGCAATCCATCTGCTTCTTCATTCTTCAACCATAAATCAATACTTATAGACACTAAATCGTGAGACGCTGGTATTACGATATCCGTTAGTAATATTGGTTGTCCAAAGTCTAAGGTGACAAATCTTCTAGCACCAGAATGCATCCTTTCCACAATAATCACTTGTTGAGGAGGAGTTACTAAAAGTTGCTGCCACGGTAAAGTTTTATTTGGCGATAGAATTTCCTCAGCTCGTTTGGTTTTCGTTTGTGTGTTTGTAGACGTACCCTCTTGATCGACAGATGATGTTAATGTCCCTACAAACAAATGATCAATTCGAATAAAATATTTTAAAAGGTATTATTATTTCTTACATAATTTATCAAACTCCTCTTTCTTTGAAGTGTCTTGATTAATTATAATAGGGTAACTGTAGGCATAATCGAATGAATTTGAGCTATTACTGCTTCCTTGCCCATTGGAGGTCGTTTTTTCTTCGGTTTGCTTGTATACTACCCCTACATCTGGAATGTCGCCAAATAAATGCTCGAAATCTACCTTTTTAGTTCCACTATTCGAGTACACAGTGACGGGACAAATATTGTTAACCATGCTATTGTTTCCCGCATCTGCTCTTTCCAATCTCGTACCGTCACTAGCCGATATACAGGTGAAATGCAATGGCTCAGTCTCTAACAAACCCCTAAACACTTTTGAAGGCGACAAATTTTTCAGTTTAATTTTCAGTTCACCTGACGTAGTGGTTAAGATATCTCTTGGATCTAAATTTTCTTTATGGGCGTATGTTGCAGGGTATTCCATTTGAGTTACAGTTTCACCTGATACCACTGATGCATATGTTACTGATGAAGCCGATGGTTTAGCGGTTGGCGGTACGTCCATATCAAACAATTCTGGCTCTAAAGGTGTACCGTACAGACCAAATCGACTTCTTAGTAATAAGTGATAGGGATTTGTTCGCTTGTTCAATTCGTCTGCGATTTTCGTAAGAAGATTGATGCATTTTGATGCTAGTATGAGGCTGTGATTTTCTTGAGCAACTTTGTATATTAGAATAATTAGCCACTGCAGACTACCGGCGGATTTAACTTGCTGTATGGCATCCAAAATATTAAGCAATGCGTTAAAAACGCGCGAATCGAACTGTGAACTTATAGCATCATCGATATTTTTTGCACCACTGAAATAGAGGAAATTGTTTTTAGTATACAATTGATGTAAATGTTTCTGAAGTAAATAAATTACTTTAGGATATAAATTTGTAACTACAGAGCCTATGCTATATGATTTTTCAATTAAAAAAATTTCCGCATCAATGATAACAATGGTTGAAGTACACATTTATCAAATTTTTAGTTTTCCTTTGAATTGATTTACTTACTTGCTACATATGGCGATTAATTTTACACACTTGTGAGCTATACTTCTTCCCGATAACAGGAGACATTCCCTTAACACATTATCCAAATTACTCTCCATAATCTTCAATAATTCCAATTGCTGCGCAGGAGATTCTCCCATTTGGCTTCGGTTACGTGTTAATCTTATTGACGCTATCCAATTTAGGATATCGAGTGCAATGCCTTGAGGTTCCTCACCACTGCATTTTATTGCGGTTAGCAATAGAGACTGTACGAAAACGTTCGATTCCGACATCGTACTTCTTTGGGTCCTCTCGTGAGGTACTTCAGTATGCTTACTACTATAAACCGTTACGCTTAATTCGTGTATAGAATCACAGCCCATATACTCAGTTTTCCTAGTGCTAGCGGAATTTTTATCTATATCACTGCGAGCCTTACTCTTAGAGGAGACATTTGGTTTCGATTCCTCCCGACTGAAACTACTGACCGCCTTTATATGTAGTAGTAAAGTCCGATTTCGCGATTTAAAAAGCTTCGGACTAGTAAGTGTCACGCAACCGGATTGATCGCTTAAATCTAAGCATGAAGCGATATCGGTCGGACCGGCGAGTATATCAGCGTTATGAGATCGTAAATACTCTTGGGATGTGACCGGGTTATCGCAGCTTCTCAAAGCGTCGAAGGAAACAGCATCGTCTACAGCAAATCTAACGTCCCGTCTATGACCGATACTATTCGTATTTTGTCTTAATAGAGTTACTTCAATACCGGGATTCGTCGAACCCGGTTGGAGCGTAAAATGAACATCTACGTGACCTATGCATACTGGAGAGGGTAATGTAATTTCGAATATATGTTCATCCCACGTAGTGGTGTCGTTTTGAAGTCTCCAAGTCTTAGTGAATTGCTCGGTTTCTAGCTGGAGATGTTGAGGGTGCCGTCGTTGTCGCTGCGGCTGTTGCATATCACTCCAGCAAGGCGGAACTACTGCGCAGAAGCCCGGTTTGAACGCTTCGAAGTGACACAACGAAAAAAGACGTTTAAGTTCCAATAAGGGTATTAATTCTGGTGGATCGTGGAAACACCTAGTCGTATCGCTGAGGTCTAACGAATCTAACGGTTGGGTGCTGACACTGGGCATATCGGAATTTAGGCTGAAGAAATCGTCTTCGTCGTGATCTTCTGTGGAATCTGAATCGGTGTCGTTTAATGCGTAAAAATGCAAGGAGCCGTTGCCGGTTGATGCGCATAACCTTTCCAAACCTGAAAAAAATATAGCAAATATTACAGGCTTGCTTTTTGAAAAAGATCCACCAGTACAGAGAGCAAATGCGTCCCATTATATACACAATGTAAATTACATTCACCCCGTACCCCTGATAAAAGTTGGAACTAGGATTCTACTCAAGGTTTGCTTAAACCAGTGTCCAAGGAACACAAATTTGGTAGAGATCATCAAAAAGAATTGGAGATTATCATCATGAGATTAATGAAGAGATGATTATAACAAGTGGACTGAAGAAAAGCGAATGGACAATTCAGGCGAAAAGCGTTGAAAAAAGTCTCTCGTTTACAACCATTCCTTGTCAGCAGAACGAATATGTTGTAATATATACATAATAATAACTATTGAAAAGTAATTGAACAAAGAATATTTGTGCATGCAAATAAGGAAAAATAAAGAAGAAAAATGCCTTGCCCCCCGTCATACGATGAACGTATGTTTATTACCACACGTCTTTTTCATGCGTTTGGGCCAGAAATGGAGACGTAAGGGATGTGCATTTGACCTACCGACTCGATCAGCTGGTTCCTAAGCCTCTTAAAATATGGAATATGAAAATCTTCTTGCATCATATAATATAATTAATATTAATACTTACTGTTACAGTACGCCGCAGAAACGAACTTTTCATTTTCCAATCTCGCAATGGATAGAGTCTTCAGAGTTGCAAGCTCTAAGATGCGCACAACGCCATCCGCACCAACCATTATCGCGCTTCCTTCAACGCTATTAATTTTAACGGTATTTTCCAACGTGCGTTCCAATTGAGTGAGCAAATTAATTTCAAGCGGTTTCTCGCTAGGGTTCAGTTCACGCACTAAAATAGGCTCTTCGACCAATTTCACCATGTTATCACTAAGATTTAATGCGTACAATAATAAAATACTATTATTGCTATCGTAAGTGCTGTTTAATACGATTAGAACATGAGAACCGTCCTGTGTTGGCATAATATCAGAGACTTCCATATCCGTCCGTGTCTTATACTGTTCCGGTAGACAAACACATTGTACAGCGCGTGAATAATTTAACTTCTTAGCTGTTTTGCTGTTCTTCAAACCGATAATGTGATCAGATATACTTTTATCACTTACATTCGGCATGCTAAGAGGACCATTCACGAAACTATAATCGGGTGGGATTATTAAAGACGTTGCTTGAGCAGAATCCGTTTCGGTCTGCATTTCCACGGGTAGCACTCTTGGTCCAGAATGTTTTGGAGCAATCGATGGAGGCAAAAATATTTCATCACTCTCGCCAGGAATTAATGTCTGATAGTTATTGGTTTGTTGTTTTATTATATAGTCACTTAAAGGTTTCATATAATTTAAATCGTTCGATTCATCCAGAACACAGTCAGAGACTATACTGCTATAAGGGAATATTAAATTTTTAAATACTTCCGGCGTCTCCTTATTGCTTCCGCTGTTATTATTACTATTTTCTTTTAAAGTATCATTATCTTTGTCGATTAATTCTTTTTTGTACAAGAAGTCATATACAACTAAGTATAAACTGCTCGAGTTCTTTGTATTATCCGGAATTTCGTCAATATCCATTATGTTCATCGAAGATAAGTTATTCTTATTTTGATCATTCAACGTTTCTATAGACGCTTTCGGTTTCGATTTGTTCGAATGTTTACATCGAATTTTAAGGCTGCATATTATAGTTGGTCTTGGTCCTGCAGATTGGTTTGATTTGTTAGTCGAGATTTTGTCACCAACTATAGCTAGAGACATTATTCGTTTTTCCGTTGGATCCTTAACTGAAATCAATAATATCTGTGTAAATTATTTCACATAGAAGTTTGTATCATGTTCAATATTAAATCATCTAAGAAATTAAGAATATTGCTGAGGAAAATGGTAAAATAGGTCTCTTAGTAGTAGTTTTCATATCTTCTTACTATTCGGATTATACAAAATTAATTTGCTTATTTGTCAGGGTGATCTCCAAGTGGAAGCTGATTTTTCCAAATTATATTTACAAATGATGTAACTTACCATCATCAATATCTGTCCACATTGCTGGCACGCCAAAATCTTGGGTAAATTTCTCCAAAATATGCGAATCAAAATGCGTCACGAAAAATGAATGTGTTCTAGAAACTTTTCCTGCTACATCAAACACTGATACTAGACCGTCCTTGTTAGCAGTAGGAAGCAGGTTTGGTACAGAACTTGTACCTAGCGTATTGACACCTACGCCTCTGTAAGTAGCATCGATTGCCGGATTCGTAGCGTATGTCGTCGATAGAGGAACGTTTTGCGTGTATTCTCCCATGACAAACGGACAATTTGGAGAGTGCCTTTCGTGTTCGCTCCAAGGTTCATCGGTCCTTTCCCAGCATACAAGGCAAACAGTGCAGGTAAAACACATCGCCCTGTCGTCACCCGAGGAATTAGGTTGATGATAAAAGCCCGCCTGCGCCATTTGATCTGGCAAAGCCCATCTGTAAATGCAAGATAGATTCAGTTTAAAGCAGAATATTAAGAGTAAGAGACGTGAAACATACTTGTAATCCATGTGAGGCCAATGCGTAAAAGTCTCTCGTCTTTTAGCTTCACTGGCCATTGATCTCCTGTCCGAAACATTCGGCGGTTCACTCATCAATTCAGCTAATCTTTCTTGGACAGCTGAAGCGACTCCAAGCTCTGGTACATGCTGATTTTTTACGAGCAGTTCTGTTATTGAACTGTTTGCTGCGGCTCGTAATATTTCTAGAGGTAATTCTAAACAAACTGTATTCCACTGAAATAATATGTACATTATAAGTATTCAAATTACACTATTTTTGCGATGAAGTCATTCATTATAAATGAATGAATTTAACATGAATTATAATAATTCCGATAGGGTGTTAATAAGTTAAGAGAACTCGAACAGCCTTCAAACGGAAGCACCTTTATTTTCATTTTCGGGAGCATTGTTAATCAAAAATAATGCTAATATATATATAGCTCATGGTAAAAGCAGTGTAAGGAGAGAAAGCGCTAAACCAACGAACATGTTTCTACCTACACGACGTCATTACCGTTACTTCGAGTGTTTTCCTACCTCACACCGCTATTTGATCTTAGTTAAATTTCTAAGAACAGCAAAAAACGTATCTCCCGGTACTGCTAAGAGATATAGCCATACCCTTTAGAAACCAGCGACAAAAAGCCGGCTATAGGTGCTAAAACTCTCGCAAAAACCACGGCAATTTGCGGTGGCTCTTAAGCCACCAAGGGAATCGAAGAGAAAGGGAAAGGGATAAGTTGCCCAAAGAAGCAGCGAACACGCCTTTCATTGGTCCTAATCCTTGTTGTGGTATACAAAAGTGTCATAAAAAAACAAACAATAGAGACATGGGAAGACGATCGAAGAGCCTCATAATGGGAAAGTGTTCCGGTACTAAAACGCAAAAAAAATGTTATCTTTTGACAGTTGACAGCAATATGCGAGCAATTTCAACGACGGCGAGTACCAACATTGTATATTTACATATTATAGTTCCAATTGTGGATATGGCTTAAAATTATATTAAAACCTATAAATGTATATTTGGAATTCTCCTCAAAAAAAATTGTGCGACCTATTATCTTAAGCTTTCCAGATTTATTCGTTTTTTCTTTGTAAATTCACAGAAACCGATGTTTCTCCGGAAGTGCGCCTTAGATACATATGATTACCTCATACCTTGATTAAGCACAAAAAAATAATATACACGCGTTTATATCGTTCTGAATTGTAAATTGAGTAAATCGCAGAAACAATTAGTAAGTCGAGTGAGGAGTTCACAAACGTACTAACGTACAGCATGTTTCGTTAAAAAAATTGCAATTTTGAGGAACTACGAATTTATAAGACAGGCTTCCAATATTAGCCTAATTAAGTAATTAAATAATGGAAAAGATAATGAGCAATTGTGTTAATGATATACTCTTAGATATAAGAAAAATACAAGAAAAAAATCATTTTAATTGTATTAACACATATTTATTTTCGACAATATAAAAACATAATTGCCTAATAAAAAAGTAAATTTAAAATTTAAAAATGATTCCAAAGAAAATATTTAACAAAGCACATTCATCAAATAATTCTACATTTTACACTAGTTAATGAAGGGAATTAAATCGCGAGATAGAATTTGAAGAGTAAGAGATATTTTGTTAACACAGGATGTCTCATACACAGAGAACTGCAACGATCGATATAGAAAAGAGAATACACTGGAAAACTCTGAAAACTTGGCAGTACACTAAAACCGACATGTATTACTGAACTAAAATATTTTTAATAATCCGCCACTTCCGGTTATACCGGAATTAGTTCTCAACTTCGTTATTTCAAATGAAGCCTATATATAATTATATTACAAAGTCGCGAAACTTATTTTTTTTATATATAATTACCTACTTTTCTCTTTCATATCAAATTGCTCTTATAAAAATACAAAAAAGGGTCACAGTGATCAATGAAGTGGGAAAACACCCTGTTGCGACAGCTATCTCAAGCGGTATGCATTGTTACTTCCAATCTATGTAGTAACGAGGTAGCGGGGAATTTCCAGCAGATAAAAGTAACGATTTTTTTTAATGCATCATTCATGTTTGTTCTTTGTTGATAAAGCTCTATCAATCAGTACTTTAAATCAAACCTTGAGTGATAACTTTGATATTTGTATACAAAGGAAACCAAAGAATTTAATAACAAATAATGACAATAGTATCGCTTTTATTATATGACTATCTAACTTATAGAGAAAAATAATGCATGATCTAAAAATTAATTAAATAACATATCATATAAAGAATGCTATGCAAATATCCCAAATGCAGCCTACTTATTATTTTATAAATTATTTAAATTGGCAAAAAAAGATTGTCAAAATTACTAGCTGCAAACATCACATAACATGGCTGAATCCTCATATACTGGCTTTGTTCTTGTTTATGGGGGTAGTGGTGCATTAGGGAGTGGCTGTGTAAGTCATTTTAAATCTAGGAATTGGTTCGTAGCATCAGTCGAAGTTTGGAAGAATGTTTCACCTGAGGTATTTAATTCATAACAAATCTAATTAAAATGCGGATAAATTACAGTTTTATTGATTTTAGGAAGATGCCTGTCACACATCCAGTGTGTATCTCCTCATTGACGGCAAGGAGTCAGCAACGCAGCATGTGAATAGGGAAGCAGATGTAAACATTTTAGTACGAACTGAGAGTCCTTTGGTAGAACAAGAAACAGATATCTTAACATGCCTACAAAATCTGCTAGAAGATGTAAAATTAGATGCAATTATATGTGTAGCTGGGGGTTATGCAGTTAACAACTTAGATAACGATTTCACTCAAAGTTGTGAAAAGATGTGGAGACAAAATGTATGGCCATCGCTTTTATCTGCTCAAATCGCAGCGAAATTCTTGAAACCAAATGGAATGTTATGCTTAACTGGTAAGAAATAGTCTATATTCAATATTGATATACAGTAATTTTTTAATATAGGTGCAAGAGCAGCCTTAGAAGGAACACCTAACACAATTGGATACGGTTTATGTAAAGCAGCAGTACATCAACTCGTGAAAACTTTAGCATGCGCAGGAAATGGGCTGCCAAAAAATGCATTTTCCGTAGCTCTACTACCTGTTACTTTAGATACAGTAATGAATCGACAAATGATGCCTACAGCCGATATTTCTGGATGGACACCAACTAAATACATAACCGATTTATTATTGAAATGGGCGGATGGTAAAGAGAGGCCAGTCAACGGAAGCTTAGTACAATTTGTTACACAAAACTTCAATACTGACGTAACATTCCTGTAGTATTAGTCATGTTATGTATTAATAAACATCAATAAGCAATTAAATATGTATTATTTGATGTTTACTCTATAGCCGTGAAGGATTTATGAAAAATTGTGAAATATGAAATGACTCACTTTTTGTGCCTTAATTCCTTTTTTTGATTTAATCTGTGCTTCTGAAATCTTGTCAGTCAACTCATTAATGGCGTAATCAATTGATGCTGTACTAACCGTAGATAAACACTTTTTTAAAATTATAGCCTAAAAATATAGAAAACATTAGTATAATAATATATCTTTATTTCTAACAGTTTACTTCTGATAATAGTAACTCTAATTTAATTTCATCTTTAGCACTAGAGACCGGTTTCTGTAGAATTGTGTCCAGCAGTAAAACACCATTGTAGTCTGAACGAACTCCAATTGCTTGACCATCACAAAATAGCACCCTGTCCTGTCCTGCTATATATCTACACACAACCTCACTGTGGTTCTCAGCTGTGATTAAACGAAAAACGTTGATTCACATATACATTATACGAGAAAATTTGTTCGCTATTGTCAATATTTACAAGACTGAGTTTACCTGACAAGTTGCTGGAGTGCAGAACAACACCCGAATTGACGTCTATAACATGAATGTGTCCAGACTTCGTGCAAACTATAATTACGTTTAAAGAAGGGTGGTAAACAATTTTTTTCAAATCGGTGCCCGCATTTAAATAACCGTCTTCTTTCAACAAGCACGGATCATCAGCCATTTTGCTAAACACATTTTGCGCCATTGATGATCACCATTTGTAAAAATTTGGCAGTTGACTGCAACTTCATGCTAGTGTTTCACGATTACCAACGTACAATCGCAACATTACTGTCTATTGCTGAACTACGAGAATTTTTCCGAATACATGAAGTACATATATAAAATTGTATATGTTTAGTTGTTCGCTTCTAATAGAATCTGAATTAAAATATATGATTTCGTTATATACATACATCTAGAATTGAATTTTTATTAAACAAAACTGAAATAATTTTTCTAATGAATTTTAATATGTGATCTGATAATAAACGATAAGATAAATTAATCAGTGAATTAAAAAATACAATTGCATTAAAATAAATATTCCCAAGCTTATATAGGATTTTGCGGCTTTTACGCTATGCAAGGCACAATAATAAGGGACAATAGAAGATCCTTGTGTAATATATTTCCGAGTTACGGCTACAGTAACACTTGTTTTTTAATATTCTCGCTTATTTTTAATTATTGATTTTGTAGACCCTAATGCATTATGCAGATATTTTTTAAATCTCGCGGATGATTTAAGTTGGTAGCTCCAGAAATACTGGACGCCAACTATTTAGCGCAATGCATGAAAATATAATATTAATTGCCAGAACTACCAACCTAAATCATCCGCGAAATTAAAGTAACCCCGGTTATAAAAGCCATATGCGTCACAGGGGCTCATGGAGGGGCCAAGCCTCGTCCTACCTAAATCTCCAAAATAATTTCACTTTCGTTTCTTATTGCTGGTCATACAAAATTCTCCAAATTCTCAACCCTGATGGGCCCCCCGCTTGATCTCAAACTCTGGCTAGGCCCTTGGAAGGATCGCTCATTACCGAATCTCCAATTAGTAATATTACCACTGCGTGACGTCACCTGCGTTCCAGTTGACGCTGAGTGTCGTGTACTTCACCGTTTTATTTCCTTTTTTTTTCACTTTAAATTTAGGTTTTCTACTTATAAGTTGTAGTTTGTAAATGGGTAGGTGAATGTGTTAATTCATGAGAATGACGAGCAAACATTGAGCAGTTGTTACGTGTAAAAATAATTTACATCCAGCAAAAACAATCATGGACCATTGCAATTGGTAGTTCGCGCACTAACTAGTTCGCAAAATTTTAAAATTTCCATTGAATGTAGACCATGTAATTAATAGTAGAATAGGGTTTTTTAATTTGCCAATATGTACTGAACGTTAAAATTTCACACCTTCAGAACATTTATTCAATTTTGGTGAACCAGATGACCAAAAAATGTAAAATATAATAATTTGATGGTGTTTTTATTATTTAAAACCTCTATTTTCCTAAATAAATATATACGAGCGTAATTTACTTGATGCATGTGGGTGCATGCATGAGGGCGTATTTGAGGCTTCTTGACTGGACAAGCAATCAATATCAGCAGCCACTTTAACGATACTTAAGGCGCGTTGAATTAAATTTTCTGGGTACATATGTAGTGACCTATAAACTTATTGTTATTACAGCGAATTTTCCAGACGTAGCAACACATGCCGGTACTTAGTATTTACGTTGTTACCTCATCATTTTCGATGGGGTACTCTTATTTTTATTTGAATTGGTGAATAAGTTATTTTCTGTTAACATATCAATATACTACATGTTACATAATATGGGAATCCGGTTAGTTTTGGTTACCGAATGGGCGCGGTCAGACCCAGTAAGCGGCTGAGTTACTAACGTAATAACTATTTCTGAACGATCCAGAGCTGAGAATGTTAATACTCAGCCGTTGAGCATTTTCTTAAGCACAAGTATTTTACGCTAGATGAAGTCAGCGTATGTTATCCTTTTCTCTGTTTTCCTATAAAAATTTTGATGTGTTATATATGCGCATCCTACCAGAAAACGATAGAAGTTAGCACACCGTTCGGTTCAAAATATGAAGTTACCATTGTTGCATTCTCTAACTGCGCCTAATGTTTTTGACGGAGTTTGAGAACTTTGTGATTATGTCGTAACATATTCCTCCTGATGTATCTGTAATATTATTTGGATTGTAGGGTTACTGTCATTTATTAACAAATGATATTTTGTTGTAATTTATGCTATTAGAATAACAGTAAAATGAAAATTAGTTTATATGAATATTATACATGTAACTATGATTCTTCTGTTTGTTCCTTAGGAGGCCTTTTAGCAGGTCTACATTCAGGATACTTGTCAGTGATGAAACTTCTAAGTTCTCCATATTCTGCCAACATATTAAGCCGTACTTGTTCATGTCCTCTTATCTTCTCCTGTTTTTTCTTATATATTTGCCATGATTTTAGTTTAGTAAAGAATGGCGGTTCTTTCCTTTTCCTGTATATCACTCTTCCATCTAGACAGTACTGCGTAAAATCGAGAGTCTCACTACTACTCACGTCTTTTGGTTGGCGACATTCTGCAGGGGACGCTAAAACATTCGGAAAATTACCCGTTTCTTTCCTTAACTCAATTAGATGTAGCTTTTTATCTTCGGCTATTTCTTGGTGCGTTTTCTGCTTTAATAAACCCAGGAAGAACGCTTTGACGATGTGTTGTAAGTTTGTCGAGCCTTCGACCTTTGCATACAAATCCTTTATGCCTATTACATTGCAGATCGTTCTAATCGCTCTATGGCAAGCTAACCCGTGTCCCGGTGGTCTTTGTCTGACGAATATTTTTGTACTGCCGAATTGCGTGAAGAAATCGTGATATACGGTATGGTCCCTAAATACCTTGATGTGCATTAATTTTTGTCCCGAACGGTTTTTTGCTTTTCTTAATGCAATTTTTGAATCCACACCTTTGCCGGTTGCAAATCCAGCTAATCCATTGCCGTTTCCTGTGACTACAAATACCGAGAGCCTCCTCTTTCTTCCGAAATTTCCCTTCATATTGAAAACGGTTTTCAATTCTAGGACTCTGGTATCGAATCCTTCGAAGTTATCTAGAAGAAATAAATAGGTACATACAGAATGTTTTAGGCGGAACTATACGCTCATATAATTGATTACGGAGATATTATGCAACTGCTTGGGTGTTATCCTCCCAAAGGGCTAATTGCATTTATAGATAATAAAGATTCTCGAATGACAAAGTAACCAACAAAAATTTGGCAATGTTGCATTAGTTTTTGTATATGGACAATGATCTGTTGAAATGAAGGACATAAACAGCGGTTTTATGTAACTTTTCGTTATATTTCTACTTTTCCACATAGCTTTCATAATAATTCGTGTATCTTCAGAATATTAAAGACTTACCTTCGCCAATCGGATCGGGTGGCCCAATGCTTCTGCCAGGCATCTTTGCTCCTGTCCAACCCCTCTCTATAGGGCTTAGTTTAGCATGTTTAAATGTGCCCATGGTATCTCTTAATTGTATCAATTTCTTTTCTCGCTCGGGATCTTCTGGCAGCATTTGTTGTTCTACTAATTCCTTCCCTCTTATAATAGGCGCCGATAAGCCAGGCCAAACAATATTTGCTTTTCCTAAAAAATGAAATTGTTGTAATCGAATAATTTACATAATGTTCGCCATAAGACGGACCTACTCCAATTATTTGACCACGGTTAAGATCTTTAATATTCTTCTTTGATACGGTTTTTGCTCGACCGCGCTTCTTGCCTGCATTACTAACGGATGTTATTCCTTTCCACAGCGAATTAGCAGGAACTAAAATTGAATTTAAATGCATATTTAAATGTATTCTTCTAGGTTAAGTCATACGTTTATTGAAAAAGTTAGCCGAAGTCCTCGTAGAGTTGGTGAAAATTATTTCCGAGGCAGGTAACGATGAGTATACACCATTTGGGATTACTTTACATCTGGAATTAATTGCTAATTTTTGAAAGGATTTGGTAATATTTAATATGTGAGTACCCATACTTTAGAAATATTAAACAAATAAAATCGGTAAAAAAGAAATTATATTTTATGTAACAATTGAAATAAGGAATAGGAAACTGTAAATCTTAGCCCTAAATCTTGCTGCTGATTAGTGCTGCCACCGCGGAGAAATATTTAAATGATACTGTTGAAGTAACTTGAACTATTGGGGGGTATTTATTTAAATTTTTTCATTACATCTACTAAATAACTGTTTTATCAATATCAGTTACTTATATTTGTTTCTATTTTATTAATAATTAATTAAAGTAACAGGGCTTTCTTTTTCAGTAAAGAATTAAATGAAATGTTGTTTTAAACTTACATGACCGAAAAATATAATGCTAAGATAGCTTAGCTTCCTCATGGTATTGATGGAATAATTCACGGCAAACGCAACAAAAGGAGAGAAAAAAATTACACTAACACACGGACATGTTTCTGCCTACCCGGCGTCATAAGCGTAGCTTCGAGAGTATTTTTATCTCTACCTTCTATCGCTGTTGCCTCACAGTTAATACCACAACTTTCAAAACGACAAACTCGACATTTCTTAGTGCCCAGGGCATATTGTTTCTAGGCATTTTCTGATGTGTTCTGTTTATAAACTTACATGGTTTATGATTTTTTTACTTACTTATATTAAACGCAAATATGTACCTCATTTAAATACTTATCTCTTGCATTAATTGATTTTTTTGGTGAAATATTAAAAGTTAACGTTTTTTCTTTTGAGTAGGTGGAAGTGGTATTAACAGTTACTTTAATGATAATGCATTTAATGTGGATGATAAAGATGGCTCCTTTTCATTTTAATACTAGAACACCGTTCAATTAAATGCATTTAAATAAGTATCATGTATTATGTGTTAGCAACATATACAGGACGTTCAAATATATCAATGCATCGTTGCTAACTTCATTATTAGCATGTTTCTAACGCTGATTGCAATGGTAAAAACAAAAAGTGGATAGTTTGTTTTCGATATTTTTTTATGAAATATCCTATATTTTTGTTAATATTTTACAAAATAATTTGTACTGTGAAACTACTGCAAAAAGAAAGATAAGAACACGATATTTAAAGCTCTCTACATATGTTATTGTCGCAACTGTTTCATGTTTGGCTGTAAATCAGTACAAAAAATTAAATACATAGATTTAGTGAATAAGAGAATAAGCATATCAGTTTTATTCTTCATTTTAAAGTATTAGTAATTTAATTTCACACTATCACAAATTAAATAAATTTATACAAAGGCATATTATTTTTAAAAAATTGTTGGGAATATCTCGAGCAAAATATGGTGTTAATGGTATGGATACGGTATTTATTAGCTCACATGTATAAAAATAATAATAAAAAAAAATAAAAATTGGCCTTTCGAAAGTTTTTTGTCTCACCGAAGATTCACCAGTTTAAGAATCAATGCATTACATAAACGAAATGTCATCTTCGTACACTGGGTTGAAATACATTATAATAACAAACATCGTTTTGTTAACAAAAAAAGGACGATAAAATAAAAAATGCACCAATAGAAATCTCATTGTTCGCCCGATACCTTTCCTAATGGTTTATTTTTTACGTTTCAATGCTACAGTTGTCTAAAATAATTAATAGAATTTTTATTAATAGAATATAAAAATATTGTTAGTATAAATTTCTTAATAAATATTTTAATATACCCTTTTTGCTCAGGTAAGAAAATGGATCCAAACACATTTGATTCGACCACCGTGTGTTCTCTCGCACCTCATGTTTTGTTCAAACTAATCGCGATTGGTAATCCCCTTATCTCTGTAGATTAAAGAGTTTATGTGATTCGATAAGGTAATCGTGATTTGTTTGTGTTTGCATTTGATTGACGTGTAAACATTTATGGCTTTATCCAAAAATAGGAAGGATCAAATCAAGTTGAAGCTGGAGCTGAAATTTATACAGAAACATTCGGTTAAAACTGAAATGCCCCCAGGAAAACTATTTTTTCCCGGAGTATATTTCCGGAGGCAAGAGCTGTTATTTTTGCAGATCTATTACTTATTTGTGCTCCCGAAAAAAATTATTTCTAACCAGAGGATCAGAAAAGGTTCATTTCTTTTTCAGTATTTGATGAACTGGAAATTTGAGATAGTTGATTATTAGGGTGGGCAAAAAAATAAATAAAATCGAGAGTGTATGTAATTCGATGATTAAAAGAAAACTTACCGTCTTAAGTGTCTTCCGTGACTTGAAAAACTGGAGAAGCGAGATTAAATATTTTTAACGTAAGGTGCGTTTCCAAAGTTATTTCTGCAAAACGCATCCGTCGTGAGGAAAATATGTTCTTGTATAAAGAAAACGATCGTTCTACATCTAGTGATGTTATATTTGCATAATTAAAAAAATCTTTGAAACAACTTAACGCATCTGTAGACGAACCTTCACAAATTTGTCTAAGTGTGGCAAAATCTGAATCTTTGTCTAAAACACTTTCAAACTTAATTAGAACACACTCATTTTTTGCGTCTTCTACCGAACAAAGCTGTGCGTGTACATGTTTCACAATTTGCAGTGATTCCTCTAACGACAGTGCAGAATTTTGTAATTTTTCTATTCCTTGCACTACTTCGATGCATGCGAGAGTCCATTCGTTAGCTGCGCCGATGGCGCGTACCCGAATTTGCCTACTCTATTGATTACGATTGCTGCTTGTGTAATATACAAACGTAAAAGTTAAGGGCAAAGTATGAGATTAAAAAACAATGTTTTAAGAAAAATGTTCATTAAGTATCTATATTGTGGATTAACAACTAATAATATTGCATAATACAAAAAGGCAGCAAAACCTCTTTTCAGTGGAAGAAATGAAACTAAATACATGCTGATTTTATATGGAATTTAGATTTGTAACAGCAGAATATTGCTGAATTCATAAGTTTAACTGAATTTACCTTTTAAGAATTCATATTGAACTACCGCTAATTGAAAATCATCCATGTAGCGAACTGTTTGCTTCTTATATTGTTCAAATTGCTTGCTCTGTAGTAATAATCTAATATTTAAAAATTTAATTAATAAAGCATATTTGGGGGATTTCCCCCAATTCCTGTAGCAATTTACGAATTTGACAAGTAAAACTTAAATGAAATTAACACAAATTGTTTTAGATTTTCCATTAGATAAATACGAAAACAAAAAGTAATACATAATAATAGCTCACAATAAGTTATCCTGAAGAAGAAAGTATCGAATAGAAATTTTGACACAGCGAAACTTGCATAGAAGAAGTCACCAGCAATAAACGCACGCAGCCTACGCCTAAGTAGTGTTTATTAAATTAAATTAAAAACTATTCTCAAATTAACACACGAGGCACAATTAAAACAAGTGTAAATTATAGTTAAATTAACACATAAGGCATATTTAAAATGAATAAATGTTATTGCAAAATTGATTTAATTTAAATACAAATGTTTAATAACAAATTTATATTAGATCTAATTAAATTTTGTTCTTAAATACAAAATATATTTGAGCTTAATATATTTATATTTAGTTTCACAAAAAAATTACCTTAGTGTATAATGTGTTTATTTTATAGGAAAATTAAAGTATTTTGGGATCGAAGTGACATCGCAAAGAAACTAATTTTTAGGTACTTTAATAGTCTATTAATAGAAAAATATATGATTCAGTAGTTACATTGTTTATATATATATATATTTATTGAGCACTAATACGTAACATATCGCAACAATAAGTAGTATACAGATACTATCTTTTATAGATTCCTTGTACATCCTGTTTTTATCTGTGGGTCATGATCTGAAAACCTTCTAATGCTAGGATTTAAATCACCTCTAAATTAGGAGCTAATGTAGCGGAAATTTTACAACTGGCCACTTGAAATCGCTTTGAGTCGGTTCTTCGTACATAAAAACCTTCGACGCACACCGAAATACTCGGGACACTAATGTAGGAAAGTGGTATTGTTGCTAACTCAGGCAACCGCACTAGAATCTAAATCTACTATCCAACAGTTAACAATCGAGGATTGATGCAGGACTCGTTGTTGCGTGTATCCGTAACAAAGCTAATCCTGGCTGACAGCTGGTGTATAAATAATGCATAATAGATTTAGATGGATAAGTCAGATTAAACAGTTTCTTCGTTTTTTGCTACTCTGCTCTTCCGATTCACTTATTGTCAATGTAGGAAGGATAACAGTTACTTAAAATCTTGTTGTTAATGTTCCAAATATAAATTGTTATTATTCTTAAATATATATATATTTTTTTAATTCCTAACGCGTATTGTTATATGGTATTTCTTCATATTAGTTTTGGTAGTAGTGGCATTTTCTTTGGGATTTTGAAAGTTGACTTTTTAGTATTTACGTTACTTTTAAGAGTATGTAAAATAGTTTAAATCTTGCCCTTAGCTTTTTTGGTCTGTCTTCTGAGATACTTATTGACTCAAACAATGAGGAGGCAACAAAAAGGTTGCCCTTGCTCTTACACTTTTACACATCCCAAATACAGCTTCGACAAGTGCTATAAAATGGTAATTCCAGATAGAAAAGAGTGAAAGAAAATCCCGCCTATAAAGGCCGAATCCATCTGGTACACAGACGGCTCAAAGATAGAGAGTGGAGTCGAAGGACATCGAGGGAACCTAAAAGCAGACGAATTAGCCCGAATGCTCGTCAACTGTTGAAAATCGACCGAGGCACTTGGTGGAAATGGCATATACGGTAGTAAAAGCAACTACTAAACAATGGAAAGATAAGAAAACTCAAGACTGGTCAGAGACAGGCCAAACAATTTCTGGCCCATATTTACAGTGGACCTACTAAGCAGAGACAGGAAGCCTGTTAGAACAATAGTGGGCCTGCTAACAGGCCACTGTGTGCTAAGAAGCATATGAGCAATCTGGAGGATCCGACAGAGGAAATAGCATGTAGATTCTGCCAGGTGGAAGAAAACTCAAGACTGGTCAGAGACAGGCCAAACAATTTCTGCCCCACATTTACAGAGGACCTACTAAGCAGACAGGAAGTCTCTTAGAACAATAGTGGGTCTGCTAACAGGCCACTGCGTGCTAAGAAGCACATGAGCAATCTGGGTCTGACAGAGGAAACAGCACATAGATTCTGTCAGGTGGAAGAAGAGACTGCCATCCATGTGCTGTGCGACTGTACAGCACTGGCAGCAGTACGGTTCTCAGAAATGGGCTCGGAAACCAATGTATATGGATCACTCACAAGACTGCTAAATCTAGCAAAGAAAACAAAGCTGATGTAATTGATCTAATGAGAGAGGAACCACAGATAGATGGAATAGATCTGAAAAGGTCGCAGTGGAACAGGTCAAGAACCACCTTGGATAGTAATCTAATCCAATCCTTCGCTATTTCTAGTTAAAAAAAAAAAGGAAATATGCGAAAATGACGTTACATTTTGCATTGCGGGTACACTCAGGTTAAGGTTGCAATTTTTCATAAAGTAGTAATTTTTCCTCTTCAATTAAATCCAGGGTATTTAACATTTAACAGTTGGATTTTAAAAATAAAAATATTTACAAGTTTTAGAAAATGAAGAACATGAAGGTTATGCGGTGTGTTTAATGAAGGACGGAACAACTCGAACTTTATTCCAAATGCACCTCGTTTTATTTGATTTTTGGAATCTGCTACATATTAGTTAAAACCTTCCTCATAACCGCTACCAACCTATCAGGAACAAGATTTTTATCAATGTATGAGTGAAATCAATTAATTTTTATCAAATGAATGAGGATAATAATGCAGAGATTATTTTATCAAAAAATTTAGTAGCCAAATGGGGTTGGATTAATTTTTTTAATTTAGTTTTACGTTGATTTAATAGTGTTCTGTCTACTTACTTATGTACAAGCATCTTAATTTTAATTTTATAAAATTCGTTATTTTCTTGAAAAATACAACACATAGATAAATGACAGTTGGAAGAAAAATTATCACAGCTTCCAAAAATCGAGCAAAAAGAGGAAAAAAAATTTAAGTAGCGCCGCACCGGTGACGCATTTATTTTTTTTTTTAATTACCAAGAAATATGTGCTTCTAATGGTTATTTATAGTAATGACAGTTTTAAAATCTGTCCCATTTCTCGCTGAATACAATGTATATATTTGATATCATTTTTTCGTATTACTTGAATATTTTAATTAGATTTGTATCATATTTTATGGGGCGCACTTTTCTGTACAAAATAGGTGTAATTAATCACAGAGAGATCTTGAGAATCATCAGATTTTCCTGGCTAAAATGTACAATTCCGTGATGATTTTTAAAAGTTCTTTCCAAATAGGTAACGTACTCGTAGTTTCAAATAAATAAAATGTAATTTTAATCTAAAAAGCACTTTTGATAATTGAGTACATAGTTATTGTGGACAAAAGTTTCTACAGTAGCAGTAGCTATTGTCATTTTTCTGTATATAAAATGTATCCTACCATCAACTGTTCCAACAACGCAATCATGTCATATTGTGCAAAGAACTAAACCGATAATTATATGGAGTCTGCTTCTTCATTCATTCAAGACAAGCTTTATTTAGTATTTACTCACAACAAACAGGTAGCAACTATTAGCGAGTGAAACGTTTTGTATAGTTTGAATCGATAATGGTTTGTTGTGGGTACTATTTAGAAAGGATACAGTAAATTAACGACTTCCGGAAATTGAAAAATAGATGTTTCTTGTTCTTATTGTACTTCACAAGTTAAAGTCTACTGTCGCTGTTTGATCCTATAAAATAATTTTAAGGCTTTTTTCGTTGATTATCATCAACAAGAAAAGGTTTTTATCTAATAAATGTTGCTACGAGGGCCGTACAGTATTGATTAGAGAAATTTCTTGAAATTGTCGTCGTCGTTGTTAAATTTGGTTCCCCGATTTTCTTTCTAGTTTTGGAAACAAATGAAAATTATTGGGAGGTACGTCGGTAGTGATTGCTCCATCAGCTCGAAACCTTGTAAGTTGTATTTAAGAAAACGAGATTTTTATATGTTAGCGAGTCGCAAATAAAACACAGCATAGCTAGTTAACGACATTTCATTTCCGAAAGGAACCCGTGGCTCAATATTATCAACTGACACGTCCACCTTCCTTTTAAAAGTTGGTCTATTCGGAACAGCTTCATACCCATGTAAAGCTGGTTCCAACGAATCTTCTGGTCAATCGCAGAAATTGCATTTGGTTGGTATTCCGATCGGGCTGAAGCCTGAGACTATGTTTTGAATAGATGCAGATTTAATCCAAAGAATGTAGTTAAAATTTCTGATTATATTGTATTAGTCAGCCTGCTTGAGGGGATTGTTTCTTTTCATAGCATGCTCTTGATCTTACACTTAAAAAAAATTAAAATAGAATTTTTTGTGAACATTTTACAAGGAATATTTGGGGAGCTCAATAATTCCCCAACCTCAATGCTCATTTATGACTATGAGAATATTTTGCAGATTAACACTGTATACTTCCAATATTTACTACAATGAAAATTATCTATTGGTAATGTTCTGTTTCTTCTACTGGTTTAACTCTCCTGCCTATAAAGCAGCTTTATAGAATTTATAATTATCATTATTTATAAATTCTATCCAAATTCCTCGCTAAAGTCCTCTTTGTACACTTCAGCTAGGTAACAAAGCCGGCGTCTAATACGGCAGAATTAGGTCCTGGGCGTTCGAGACTGATCAGGGTTAAGTTGTAGATTTTTCTGATAAATTCGATTCGATCCCAAATCACCATTCGCATGTTGACTAACAATTAGCTTCATCCTTTACGGCAAGGGAGTGATACTACCAAACCATGGGATATTTTACACACTAAAGTCTCCTGAGATTACGATAAACCTCTTAATGCTTATATAGCTCTTTAGGCCGACACCATACCGAAAAAAAAAAAACTAAACAAACGACGAATGATCTTCGAAATATTACTTTTTATACTTTCTCAGACAACAATATTTTCTGTAAAAGCAATCCACTTGTACAATAAGGAGCACATACAAGGCAATTCGAAGCCACCCTAAATGTAATTACTGCATCTAGTTTCAGCATCGGCAATCGCATTATAAGAAATTAATTCGTGTTTATAAATACGAAACGCAGGGGTTGTTATAAACCGTGCGGTCGTTTCTCTATATTTGCAGAGCACTCCACTCTGTTTTAGATGCTTTATTGCGAATCTCAAAGTCAATATTGTGAGCGCTAACCCCTTCCATAGTAACGTGGTTTTTTTGGGTAAAAGGTTTAGAAACCTTACGTGATGCGTGGATTTAATTTCATCGCACTTTTTCACTTTCAATACTTAATCGTTTAAAATTTGGTAAAAATTTTGGTGGATTTTGGTAATCTGTTTTTGTTGTTATGGAGACTTGGCTAGGAAAAGACACCATATTGTTTCTTGTAACGATCCTTAGAACTCGTTGCTAGGCAATGTAATCGTAACAACATTAACAATAATGTAAGTTATTCTTATTATTCACTGTTATTATATCCTGCATTTTTCATATTTTCGTTCTTTCTTCTCGTTACTATTTTCTCTTGTTTTTTATTATTTTATTATTAAATTTATAAAAAAAAAAACAACTGAAAACTAGACTTATTATTAAGCTCCGCAAATAATCGTAAAAAAAATCTAACTACAATTAAAAAAGTGATTATAATAATACGTCTTCTATTCGGGATACTGCAATGGTGGCGCAATTAATGTAGTCATCCTCTTGGAAGTGGCTCAAGGCATTCTTTTCATATTCCCTGGACGCTCAACAGTTACTAATTTAGCCACAATAACGCAACATATTTGTGAAAGTTTGAATAAACGCGGTCAGATTGATGTAATTTACACCAATCTTTCTAAAACTTTTGATTTAATTGATCATACAATCTTATTGCGTAAATTGGCAGCCGTTGGTTTGGTTCCTTCTTTTCTTGAGGTGATGCGCTCATACTCGCATCAAGTGCTACGTGGTTTACAATGGATGTGCATTTGAAGAGCTTCTGCCAACCACTGGGGTCCCACAGTGCTTCAACTTAGATCCACTCTTGTTCCTACTTTTTATTAACGACTTGCTACTCTAGGTGGACTGTCCTGTTCTCAGTTATGCTGATGAGATCAGGATATCCTCTGAGGTCACCGAGCCTGATCATCAACTAATGTGGCGTAGTATCTCTGCGCACTCAAGTGCCTTTGAGCTTACTTTACCATATTGACGGCAAAGTTTTCATGCGCAACGCTGAGTTTGTGGATTCCGCGGTTGCATTCGCTAGTTTTACTTTTAAAACCTACATCTCAACTATGTTTTTGAACGCCTACAAATCATTAGGTTTTATTATGAGAATATCTTAATATTTTCAAGACATAACCTTTCTGCCTTCATTTTGAGTAAGGTTGAGTATGTTTCCTTAATTTGGTATCCGTTGAACATTTCTGGCACTTTGGATTTGGGGCGCATTCGGCGTAAATTTTTGAAATTCCTTTCCTTTAAAAGTGACAGGGTACATCCTGAGAAAGATGATATGTTGTCTCGGTTTGATATGGCCTCTTTGACCAAGCGTAGGGACGTTCTTTGCAGGAAATTCTTACATAAACTTAAAGTTGAAGAATATGTTGATTGCTTCTACCTGCTTGAGCGATTATTGTTTCTAATTCTGCCTATCAGTTGCAGACATAATTCAACATTTACCGTTCCATTTGGAAGAACTAATATAATGAGAAGAGGGCTCCATGTAATGTTACCATTTCAGTTTGTTATCCTGTTATTGGGTTTAGATCTGTTGGGTTATTAAAGACTTATTATTATTATATTTAATTTGTTCAATTTTGTAACTGGATATGTCAAAATTGAAGACTACATAAACATTTTATTGAGTGTTGAAGTTCAATTCAATCGCGATCAAGAAAGAATACAAACATCGATGCTCAAAATCGATCGCAACTTAGTATGGACGCACGGTGCAGTATGCTGGATGGTCAATTATTTGGTCCATTTATTTTTTAGAAGTTTACTTGATAGAAATTATAGATAATTTAGCATTAAATGTTAGACAACATGTATACTTTCAACAGGATGAAACCCCTCCACATTTTAGGGTGGACGTTAGACATTTTTTGAACATTCGTTTTCCCAATCGTTGAATTAATAGAAGTGGTTCACAAAATTGGCCACTAAGGTCACCAGATGTTAACACCCTAGATTATATTTTTTTGTGGATTTTGTGGATATGAAATACTAAAATTTTTATTTCGCATTGGAACAGGATTTTTTTTGCGAAAATCATTTAAATTTCTTCAGGTGAAAGCTTGCATTAATATTTGGCAACAATGCAACTTTTTTCCCAGGATATAGTTATTTTCTTGTTAGTGTTTCATATTCAATTTTTACCTCGTCGTATATTGCTTCTACATTCATTATCCTTTGATGTGTTTAGTTTTTGTCAAAGCTTCTACCGAATTTTAGTCGCGAATGTAGACGGGCTGCTTTGTTCCTATATTTCAACGTTATAACGTGTACTTTTAATTTATGCTTTTTGTGTTAGAGTATAACAATGCATAGTATGGTCCAATACAACATGCACGTCTATGTACAAAAAGACGGGAGAATGGAAAACACAAGAATGTGAGTATGTAGAGCATAGCACAATAGGTACTTGAGCAGTCGCTACCTAAGGCGAGTGAGCACTCGAACCGTGAATTGTATGCTTCGTCTATAGTCTCGCCATCTGGTGGCGGTGTAAATGCGAAGCGAAACATCCCCAAATCACCCCCAATCAATCTCGACGTGCTCGGGCTCCGAAGCGAAGAACAAAATTTGAAACGCTGTCTTTTAGATGGATTAAATTCTGTGATATCCTCCAAGTTATTAAGACAAAAATAGATACTAGATCTATACGGGCTAACGTTGTTATTGAAAGAAAAGTAAAATTTAGTTTTTCACTAAGTACGTGCAAAAAAATAAAATAAATTAAAGTGGTAAATTTGACTCTCAACTAATGCTTCTATGTGGATCTTTGCTACACTTGCTTCGTTTATATCTCTGTACCATGTGTTATTCATTTGGATGTCCAACAAAAACTGAACCTAATTGAGCCGCAGAATCTGCCTCCGAGTAATTTTTATCATTTAAACTTATTTGAACATGAATGTGCAAAAAAGTTTAATAAACTGCTTACTGAGATCGCAGATCCTTGTCTTGAAGTGGAAGAAGAAATTGTCAATATGGTAAAGCGTATCCTGGGTGTAAGTACAAGCCGCATTGCAACCCGTCTCTTCAGGACTTTGACAATGCTTTGCGGTTAAATTTTTTCAAGATAAACAGAAACTGTGCATTTTAAAAATTTTTCTTATCTAATAAATAGCTTACATAATCAGCATCGTTAGTCAAGTGAAAATCCATACGCCACGAATGAAAGTAACTTTCAGCATCGATTCAACATTAACGTGTGGTGTGGTATAATTAACAATCAGTTACTTGGCCCAATTGTGCTCAATAATTTGGTAGATCTAGGCGATGTTTTACTGATCACATGTCCTATCAGCATGATAGTGTCACTGGTCATTTTAGTCGTGCTGTGATCGATCATTTTAACAATTGCTTTCCACAATGCTGGATCGGCCGCGATGGTTTTCAAAATTGGCCAGCAATGTCATCAGATTTGAATCCTGTAGATTACTGCCTTTGGGGATGGCTTAAATCATTAGTTTATGCAAGAAAAGTGAATACAAGGCGCCACTCTATTTATTCAACACTCATAAGCGAAAATCACCAGATATTTCAACGCGTCTACAAAATAAATACTGTTTTCTGCTGTTTTATAACTTACATATTTTGCTCAGAACGCTCAAATATTCAAATAATAGCTTCCCAAAAATAAGCAATATTGCTGTCTCAGTAACCGCTGATATTCCAATATATGTTTATTACATTTTTTTCATCATTTATGTTCCCACAATACCTTCTCTGAATATTGGGGATTCCTCCCCAATCACCCTTTAAATCAGTATAATTTTAATGAAATATGTGCATGTAAATTTTGTGGAGATCCATTATATTTATTAATTACCCATTATATTGTAAAAATACATCCCTGGTATATATTCACTACGTACATGGTTGGATAATCCAAATTTTATATATTAGTAAGTAGGTGTTAGCTAAATAATTATATTGGAATATGGACCTGTTGTTTAGAACTCAGCTCTGAATTAATAATAAAATTATTCAGAGTGGGATTGTCACCGCTTTAACATATAAATTCGGCCGCGTGTGGCACAATAGTTTCATATGGGACATATAAATTGGAGATTTTACACTTGTCTCGGCCAGTGTGAAATCTGCATTTGACGTTAAGCTCTGGAGAGATGTTGATGCAGTCTTTAGATAATATTCATAAGGGAGCGTAGGAATATTATGTGAGAATAAAGTTTTCATTCACTGTGCAGTGTCTTCCACATGGAAATTATTAATGCTTAAGTGGTACATTTTATTTTAATTTAAAATATTCCTTTAACCAAATTATTATGGAAAATATATTATGGAAGTGCTGTCTCCGAAACAGCTACAGTTATTTAATATGTACAAAGTAGAATAATAATACTTAGATACCTATCTTATTATTTCATACTATATTGTATTTTGTGTACAATTGTTACACATTGCGTTGCCTTTTTAGCTTGGCCTGATGATGCATCAGCTAAATGCGAAACCGGTCCCCTAAAAAAATTAAAAAAAATACAAGAATTTGCGAGAAAATCTTAGACCTTTTTTCTATTTTTCCCAATGAACTATTTATAGTTTGTAGTTATATTGCTTACGATAAACTATGTAAGCTCAGATACGACGAGCTTGAGATTTTGAAAATTTCGTCGTTTTTTACACCAAGCGGAAATGAATATATTAAAAATTTACTTAAATTACATTTATCTCTGAATGTCATAACGAATTCATCAAAACCGAAACTATTTCCTCAATTGATCACAGATTCTGATGGTGCCACAATAAAATATTGGTTTTTCTCATTGGTTTCTTATTTAATTTAATATTCAATAAATATGCAGGCTGTATAAATATTAGGGCAAGACCTGCACGGTCCCCACCTTTTTTGTTAAATTCTTAGCCGTTTATCTTAATTGAAAAAATCTTCTATCTTACCTCCACGAAGTCTTGAAAGAAGTTTCAATATTCAGTTAATTGAGGCCGGGTTTTCACAGCGCGCGGCAAATTTAAAAGTTGCGTATCTTGATTTCAGTATTCCTTGTAGCAGTGGTCACTGTTTGTGACAAATATAATTTTAAGAAAATAACGAGTTTATAAGGAAGTCTTTGGAAAGGTGGACCAATGTCTTTGAGAAACGGGCTCGTTGACATCAAATCGTCGAAATATTGATAGACTAAGGCAAGGACGCACTGTACAAGTAGAAGAAGAGATTTTAGACTTAGTAAAGGAGAATCCCTCAATTAGCACTAGGCAGATGCAACGAATATCCCAAGCCAGAAAACGGCTCATTCTGTTTTAAAGGGAAACATTCTGTACTCACATCACGTTGCTAAAGTTCAACGATTAAATTTCTGCAACGCGATTTTAAATAGAATTCGTGATGATGGCGATTTTCTGAGACATATCTTTTGGAGCGATGAATGCATATTTGATAATTTAATTTAATACTCGTAACTTTCACTATTGGGCACAGGAAAATCCGCACCAATTTCGTGAACATGGTCACTAAAGAACGTTTACTAAGCATAAATAAATCATAGAGTATTCGTCCAATTTATCTTCCGCACCGTCTAGATTCTACTGAATACCTCAATGTTTTGAAGGGAGTTATAGATGACATGCCATCGAATGTACGACCCAGTATGCTGTACGTACACGACGGAGCTCCCGCTCACTATGCTCTATATATCGCGAAGGCTGCAACCATGTATTGAAACCGACGGCTTTGAATTTCAACATTAAATGTTTGCTTTAAAAGCAATTAAATAATAATAAAGCTTTAATTTCAGTAGATGTAATTCTTTAATAAAAGAGATTCTTTCGAACGTAATTTTATTTTGAGAAATAAGTATTGAATTGAAACACCTTCTTTTGCCATTTGTTACATTAAAATAAAATTAATAATACGAAACTTTGTACGATGGGTTTCTAATGCACCCTCAATCATCGCGCAAATTAATAGAAACTTAAGTAACATACAACGACATTGCCAAATGTATTTTTCTTTTCAAATGAGACTCGCGGGAGTCAATGTACAACATTATAATACGAAGATTTTCGATTAAGAAATATACAAAGAACATCGCTACATATAATTCTTATCTAATCGCTAAAAATCGGTTCCAAAGATCTATACTGGATGATGCAACACTTTTGGATTGAGCAAAATTCTAGTAGGGCTGGCTAATTGATGTCTAGAAGCACGGGGTTATTCCATAGCCTGACACTTCGCCCAATAATACTATAATAAAAATTGTTTATTTCTCATAGTGTACATTGGCCGCACTCGTGTACTAATAATTAAAGTCCGTTACTTTCCGTGCGCTTCACGATATTAGCAAAGACTAGACAGGATCGTGTTTATTCGTTTCATGAGAATTGGTTGCCTATTGGTTTCCCCGAGAGTCAACAAAACACGAATCTGTCTAGTCTTTGCTAATTTTGTGAAGCGTACGGAAAGTGGCGATTCTTACTAATAAGTACGTCTACGTATGTAAAATTTTAATTTCGTCGTTGTCTGAAGAATAAATGCACTTTGTCTAACTGTTGACTCGTCTTGTATATTAAATCGATTCAAATAATTCTATTCCGGGGGGGCTACCCATGGGTTTTCGTGCAAAATATACGCCTACGATTTCCTATTGAATGGATATTTTTTCGACAGCAACACCTGCCATCTTCGTTACACTGAGAAAAAAAAAGAAAAAATGATAAAACAAATTGAATTTAAAATTGTCAACGGTAGGATGGCGACCCACAAGCGAGGATCCTAAATAAACAACTACCAATCTAGACGGACATTGTCCCTTTTGTTGGTTTAGTTCTGAACGGTGGCATGCCGTACTGTAGTGAATTCATGTCTTTGCAAAGTAAACACCCGAGAGATATTAAAATACCTTATCCACAAGTGAAACATCGATTTGTAATATCTTGGACATTACAAGCTCGATTTCAATATCAATAGCTGAAGCATATTAATATACTCGTTATTTTTTAAACTGTTATGCTCAAATGGAGTTTATAAGTGAAAGTTATGATTGTTTGATGAAACATTGCTTTTGTATAACATTTCAAGGTATATTTTTTATACTTAAAAATATCCCTTTCATATCAAGCAATCTGTTAACAATCAAAGATGCAAAATAAACAGAAATTTCCATCTTTTTTAACCGTGTCGTATAAAGACTGTGGTTGTTGTAGATGCAGCAGATTAAGCGTAGCTTCCGCAACCCGACGGTACCGCTAACCATTCAGGAAAAAAACAAGGGAGATAAAATAGGCAAAAAATAAAACAATAATCAGGCCGGCGAGGGCATGTCATATCTCGTCGAGAGAGCGTGACTGAGGGCCGTTAGAGGGCGCTGGAAGCTGGTGAACGTCGTTTGGGGTGAGACGAGTGTTCAAGACCAGGGGGGGACCATACGTGACCTAACAAAGGCCAACTCACGACCACTGTTGATTTAATGATGTCTTGTTTTAATTGCTGACAAATTGCCAATTGTCGCTCGTATTGCGACGGGGCATGCATACCGAGTGTTGTTGGTTCTTCTTCCGTTCCGTTTCGTTCGCCGTTGATTGTTTTACCTTCCTTTCTATTCTTCCTTCATTACTTTGCGATATTTTCTTTCCATAGTATGGTTGTAACAGCGAGCACACTATTGTCTAAAAATTGTTGAATTGAATAAAAGAAAAATGTGAATCTTTAAGTTATTTTGGGAATCATACGTACATACACTGCCGTTCAGTGAAGTTCGGTCATACAATAAAAATCTATTATATCACACTGTATACAATTATTAATACATAAAATTAGAAAAATATTAAGCATACACTCTTTTCTAAGGGATTAAAGCCATAAATGATTATGTAAAGTAGAAATATTGCGACAACCACAATAAAGTCCCTTTTATTATCATTCCAAGAATTTCTGGGAAGTACCGATCTTTTGAAACGGGTTGTTTGGGGATTATTAACGAACAATACATTTAGGAAATATACCGCAGTATCATTCTTGTTTATTTATTACAGGCGTAAAGATATAAATTTGCTTCATTTTACTGTTAAACGTGTGTCGGTGTGCATCTGTTGTTTTTGCGCTAAAGTTTTAAGAAAATTTAATTCAAAATGGCACGTGACTAGCCTACCAGTGTAGAAGAACGTTCACGCATTATTACGCTGTTTGAAGAAGGATATTCGGGGGGACAAATTGCTGAAAAAATAAATATGAGAAGTTCAACAGTAAATGACATCATAAAGCGATATCGGACAACTGGAACTATAGAAAATCGTGTTCGTCCTGGAGCATCTAGGAAAACAACAAAAGCTGAAGATTTGAGAATTGTATTATTAAGCAAACGCAATAGAGAATTAACAGCGCCACAAATAGCAGCCGAAGTCAATCGCGGCCGTGAAGAACAAGTTTCGGCGAGTACGGTAAAACGTCGACTTCAACAAGCGGACCTTCATGGACGCGTTGCCATTCGAAAACCCTTATTACGTCGGGGCAACAGAGCAAAACGGCTACAGTGGGCCCGTTCTCATCTAGATTGGTCGTTAGATGATTGGAAACACGTGCTTTGGAGTGACGAGCCAAAGTTTGAGGTTTTTTGGGCAAAATCGACGAGTTTATGTCCGAATGTAAAACCGAAAAGTGATCCCGAACTGCATTGTGCCTACAGTGAAGCAAGGGCGTAGTTCTGTGTTAGTGTGGGGATGTTTCTCTTTTGCTGGGACGGGAGATTTATGCAGAGTGCAGGGTGTAATGAGGAAGGAAAATTATTTTGCAATACTCCAGAATCATGCAGTGCCATCAGGATTGCGTATAATAGGCCGTAACTTTACATTCATGCATGACAACGACCCAAAACACACTGCGTTAGTGTGTAAGAACTATCTAAAGGAGCAAGAGAGAAGAACAGCACACTCTGAAAGTAATGACATGGCCCCCACAAAGCCCAGATTTGAACCTGATAGAGTTGTTGTGGGATGAACTGGACAGGAGGATCCGAAAAATATGCCCAACTTCACAAGAACATTTACGGAATATGCTGGAACATGAATGGATTAATATTCTACAATCCATTTTAACAAAACTTATCGAAAGAATACCTAGAATAGTTCGAGCGGTGATTAACAGCAAAGGAGGTTTTTTCGATGAAAAAGAAATATAATGTTCAGTATGTTATATTAAGCCAGAATAACTTTTTATTTATTTATTTTTGTCTTTTTTGCCTGTACATACAATAAAATTGCATTTTGTTTTTAGTTTCGTTTGTTTCTGTAACCTTTTCATGTTTTTTAATAACCGACCGAACTTCTCTGAACGGCAGTGTACATTCTGTTTTAATCGAAATCATTAAAGTAAAACAAAACTATTTTCGGATTAATTAATAAATTAAATAATTAATTAAACTATAATAATGCAACATATAAAGCACATGTCTTATATCTACGTAAAAGATACAAACCAAAACGTTACGTATTTCGTTTCTAATTGCAAAAATAAGGCATTTCCTAAAGTTAAATTAATAAATTAGTAGTGTTTTTGTATTTTAAGCTTTCATTAAGCTAACATTAACATTAGGAGTTTCTCTTGTTTGTTTCTACCGTGCCTTCAGCTGAACAGCTTGAACAGTTCCTTGTACTGTTCAAATAGTTCTCTAAATAGTTTGAACAGATTATTGACCAGCTTGAATAGATTGGACAGCTCCCTGAACAGTGTGAACGGTTGCCTGAACCGCTTCAACAGCTTAATATTTAATTTGAATTTATTCAGATAAAGTGCAACGGTGTTGCTAATTTTATTTTCCCTTTTTTTTTGTCTCCTGAATGTAAATTAAGCACAGTAGTTTTTGATCGTTTCCATAGAGGAATTACGTTATACATTTAATATATTACATTAAACTCCCGACTATAATGCTGGCATTTAACTTCTTAGCACATGGATGCAATTTCAATAGTTTTGTATCTAATTCGTTGTAGATTGACATAGGAAATCATCGAAGTATGTGAGCATCGCGCCATCGACTTTTTTTGACAGGAACTCAAGTACTTAACCGAAAAGTCAGGAATAATAAGTTTTTTTCTTTTCGATAGTAACTTGACAGGATCGAAATGCAGAATCTCAAGTGGCCAACCGACCGGCGTAAGTACATACGACCCGGGGCGGTCTTACATTTCACTTGCTAAGAATAATGATCGAACATCTTGGCCGGTGCGATTCGTGGTGCGGCGCATGTAATCATGGGAATGCGTTTCAGTTCAGTGCGTCGTGTGGGAGCCGCGGACCACAGTAGCGGACGCCGCGGGACAACCTGGGGGACCACCGACGGTACCATTATGATTGCGCATCGGAAGCGAAGCTTTGTATTTTGCGTACGTTTTGCTCAAATACTATCGCCCATTGACGTGACGTGACGTGCCGATCTGTAATCGATAATTTCTCGAGAGCTTTCCCGCTTCTACTTGTTCTCAGGTCGTTAGTGGAAAGTGTCCGGAGGCAGCGACTTCGCAGCGTTTCAAGTTTGCTGTTGCGGAAATAATTTTTCACTAACAATTCGGAGTTATCACATATACCGAGAAAAAGAAGTGATTGAACCAATGCAAAATGCATTCACCGAACTACGAGTTTTAGTCACCTATTGGCAATGCACATTAATTGTTCATCTGCTATATTTTCTTTTGTTTTTTTTGCTTATAGTATATAATATACATTGTATGTGCGCAAACCTATTATCCATTGTTAGTACTTGTTATTTACGTGTGTTATTGTCTATATTGGGATCTAGGCGAAGATCAGTAAATTTATTACTGACCTCGATCCTTTTGCTTTTGTGTTTGTAAAAAAAATGGCTACTTCTTTTTTCTGTTAGGTCACTGCTGTCGTTGGCTGGACATAATGTTCTCTTAACTCCCTCGCTTCTGAAAACAAGCTCAGAACCATCAGAGGGACCTTAACTTTGAACGAGTGAACATGCTGAATATTGTGAATTATTACAACACTACATTATATGAAGAAACGTTTAACAAATGATAAATGATTCTCCATGACTAGCCATAGAGAGTTGCGCCTGCTTCGTCAAATAATCACGGAAGCAAGTGTATCTACGTAATCCACGTTGATTTACGTTTCCATCGCGAAATCCATATACCGTATCTATACATAAAACTATCTTATGGCCACGACACTGTAACGGATGTATATTGATAGCTCCATAAAATGCTGTCCGGCTTTGCTGTCACTGACAGTCGAGATTTATCCGCCTTTCCCTGATGATGCCATCGGACATCCACAAAAACCCGCATTCACACACGCACGCACACATAGCCGTCCGTATACGGTCCCCATAAGCTGGAATTCGGTAACAGTGGCGATTTGTTCAACAGTTCGGCTTCCCATAGTACGTCGGATGGCCTGTCGGGACTGGCGAAAGCTATATAGGCGAGCGATAAGTTTAACGCAGCCCTCTGTCTATCCGCCCCTTTCACACAATAATCCGATTATTACGGGAAGGAAGAATCGAATTGGAAATTAACTCAATTTACGTCAGTTTTTTAAGATCACATCTTCCAATAACAGAATTAAAAAATGATTTTTGTATTTTTCTGCTCAATTTATTTCCTGTATTTAAAGCGTAATAAGAACCGCCGGAGAATTGACATCATTGTAACTGTATTAAATAATAAATATTGGTTATATACTCTAAGCTGTACAAATTAAAACGCCTAAAAATAAAATAGAATAATTTTACAAGTAATTTCTTTGAAATCTATGAGGTAATGGTTTCGTTTATGGTTCTGAGAGATGAGAAGCAAATCATCGGAATTTCTTGAAGACCAGCGGTGTATTAATAAAGATCTACAAGATATTTCGTCATCGGCTTGTAATGAACGTATCCAAAATGTAAGCGATCAGTTTGGTCCCAGAAATGCATAAAGACGTTTTCTACCCGCACTTTTTACAAGCGCAACGCGCAAGTTATTACTAGCCAAATTAATATAAGCTGCTTGCAAATGGGGATTCAGAGTACAAGCAGAGATTTACCACTGGTTCAGCTAGTGACGCTAGTATCTTTTTATCTTCATCGGTGCCTTCGAGATTAATTAACGGAGAGCCTGGTGATGCCCTAGAAAGCCAAATTGCACTGTGGAATAACACGCAAGCTCTATCTACAAGATATAGTTGTCCAATTAGATTTCGGTTTACACATGAAACGACTGGTGTTGCCAAGCTAGAAAAGGACGATGGAGAATCTCAAATTCAACAGTTGATATGAAATTAATGGCTGCAAAATTGCAGTTCACTTCGACGATATTGGAAAATGACCGAAGACAAGGAATTAGTTGAAGAAAAAAAAAAAAATTTAAACCCAATTTAAGAATTAACAAACCAAAACCTAGCTACGGCAATAGTAATGGTGAGAACTCTGGTAGATGTTTTTTGGAAAATGCAAAGGTAGTACCATTACTGAAGTTGACGTATATATCATAAAAATGTTTGGAACAATATTAAAAACAATAGCCAGAGGACACATTATAAATATAGCCAAATTTGAAACCTACACCTTAGAAACTGCCTCCCACTGTACACAAAGTGCTTGTTCATAGGTCTAGCGTAATAAAAAAAAGCACAAGAAGCGAATAACAAGGAAGTAAGACGAAAACGCAATCTAGACAATGGAGTTGTTCAGACGTTAAAGGCCCCTTCCTTGGTAATTTCAACTACTTCAGAAGAAGAGTTGGGCAGTGAAACAGTTAGTGGTGAAGTATCAAATTCAGATTAGATTTTTATTTGTTCTTGTATTAAAGTTCGGCACATCTTTGGGTCACTCTGCATATGTTTCATTAAAATTCAGCTTTCCACAACATTGAGTCCCGGATTTTTTTCTATAGCGATTCCGGATTGTAACAATGCATAGAAGGAGCCGGCGGCTATTTAGCCATGTTACCTTCAAAAACTAAAAATGCTGATAATACAATACTGTCTTTTTGTGATATATCTTTAATAAAAAGGAAAAAAAAACATATATAAGAAAAATAACTGCAGCATTTTTTTTCTGATAGTTACATAACTACATAATTTTCTTCCGACAAAAAAAAAAAAAAGAGTAAGAGGTTTTATAATATTATAATATATATGGCAAATGTTCCCGTGCTCATGTGACATTTTTTTATTCAAAAATAAAAGGTTCAAGATCCAGCTCGTGCATATAATTCCAATATAGTAATTAACTCGAGCAATCACGGTTTGCACAGCGCCGTTAATATAATATTCATGGTTATTCGTAAACCACCCCTTTCACGACATCTCAAGACATCAGTCGAAGGGGCGCATTTGAATGTTCCCCCACATCGCATCGCCAGTCGCTTTCGTTACTTAATAGTGCTTGGCTTGCATTGAGTATCAGAAGGCGTGCTATTTTATTTTCGACTGTGGATCAGGTTACGGGAAATCATTTCAATAGGCTCCTGTCGCTGCATCTAATTTATTGATTTATGTAGCGTGCAATGAAAATTCTGAAAAATGCATACACGTACCGTAAATTGCGTGTTTTTCTATGTGATTTTTATATTGAAAGTGAGATTTCTTATATACTTTACTCTTTATATATTGTAACGTTTTACGACAGTGAGGAAAATTTATAAATTTTTCGTTTTTCCAAATTAATTTAGATAAATAAAGATAAAAAAGATTTGGGGAATGTCTCTAAAACATTCTTTTGGAAAATTAAATTTAATTAGAAAAGATAAATTAATTTTTTAAACGAGCATTAGAAATTCAAAACGAACTAACCTGATTCACAAATTTTTCACTATAATTATGTGAAACTTTTTGAAAATCTGTTATTTCTGAACACCAAACGTGACTCAAACTTCGAAATGTGAATAAAATTCTTCAAATTAAACACGTTTCAATTGGAAATTTAACCAGCACAAGTTACCTCGATGACGGATAGATTCAAAGTTAAAAATTAAATTTTTCCTCACTTCATTCATTTAGGGCCACCAAATTTTGCTAATTTTCCTTTCCAAATACATTAATATCGAAACAAAAACGGAAATTATTAATTTTAGATGTATCATTCTGCAAGCGATGCAGAGGCGCAACTATGACCTAGATTTTATGCTTTTTTTAATGACCATTGTACAACATGAAATTTTATTTAGAATATTGATGATAATAAAGCAAGCAATTATTAATTAAGGAATTTACATTGAGGTATGCTTAACATTATTGTGAATATTGTTATAGACATTAATGTGGATGTTTTGGGAAGTGAGAAGAAGTTATTGTCCCGTTTCACCACTATCGTCGTCGGCTGGATTTAAGAATACGCTGTTAACCAACACTCCAAAGATTCCAGAAACAGAATTATTTCTCTAGAAGATGAGCTTCCGGCCATTAAAGAGATCCTTACTTTGAACGGGTGGACAAACTGAAAGTAGTGGATTGTATCTTTACAATATTTATTTATAAAGCGTTACACCTAAAAAAAGAAACTCAATAATTGCCATATTTTGACCTATACTACAGAGAAATTTTACTACCGGTTATTCCGGAAGTGTCATCAACATTGTTATTTTTAATGTAGCTTTCTGTATACATCAACGGATTTCTATAGAAAATAAGATGTTTTCAGAAAATCTCCCAATTATGAAAAATGATGCGTAAACGTAGTATGCTGAATACATCCAGAAGTCCAAGTACTCAATTCAGAAATTTTACAAAATGTAAAACAAGAAATAATTCGTCGTTCTCAAAAATGCATGTAAATAGGCAAAACTTAGAACATCTGTAATAAGCGAAAAATACTTCTTGGCGATTAATTTAATTATATAGTACACTACATTTCTCTTGAAAATACGGAAGAAACTGCGCAAAACGTCTTTTTATCCTCTATCGAAATTCATTCAAATGTTCAAGATGTGCTATTTAAAATAAAAAAAGCTAATGGCACTTCCTGAAAAACCGACATTGAACTTTCCAGGTAGTATAGATCGAAGTATTGCAATTCAAAATTGTTAATCGGCATACCTGAGGAGTTTTTTTAACCAAAACGAGCTTTTAAGATTGTTATTTAATTCGCTTCTATTTTTTGTAAACGCCATGTATGCAATGAGAAAAATTAATGCTTTAAAACAAGTAAATGAATAAATAATTGTTCATTGTCTGCTTGACCAAATTTGGCATGAGACTAGTTAAAAAGAAACATTACAACTAAGAGAATTTATTAAAATATTCCTCCATAAAATACGTTATCTGACAAATAGAGAGCCTTCAGCCTGTCCTTAAACGCCGAGACATTATTTATAACCTTAATATCGTTAGGTAAAGTATTATATATCTTTATGCCTATATATTGGGGTGACCTCTCATAAGTTGTTAAGTGATGTCGGGAAATACTAAATTTATATTTATTTCTTATGTCGTAATTATGGAATGAGCCATGTGTTATAAAAGTACTCGTATTACACTTAACAAAGGCGAGCATTTCAAAAATATATAAAGAAGTGGAGCTTAAAATGTCTAGATCTTTAAAAAATTCTCTGCAGGAAGTACGTCTACCAGCACCCACATGTTTCCCACTGCCATCTTCTGCAGTATGAATATTTTTCTGTTATAAGAAGAGGCTCCCCAATATATTATTCCGTACATAGAGTATAGATAGTAGGAAATCATAACATTTCTCCCAACAAGTTTTTGCAAGCGGTACAGAGACAAACATATAGACGGTAGCTTCGATTCCAAATACGTGCGCTTCCCCATTTAAAGTATTTTCTATAAATAAAGTACGTGATACGTAGTTGTTGTTGGGTGAACTGATTTTTTTGTTACATTAAATATTTGACAACTAATTGGGTTGGTCTGAAATCGAATCGAACAATTGGTTGAATAAATAGTGTTTTTCTTTTAAAGAAATGTTGAAATTTAGATCAGTTTAGCGAAAAATTAGTTTAACCCAAATGTGCATGTCTAGAAACGAGAAAAGACTAAACGTCTAAGACTCTCTTGACCCACTTCATGATATATTGACCAATCATCATGGGTATCGTTATAGAAATGTAATCTAACCCATTGCTGTCACATCACCTGATTCTCCAGGATCTCTCGCAAATTTCTCCTGATTTAATGATCTTCAACCTAAAACTCCCGATTTTTACCAAAATGTTTTGCTTTTGTTGGCGTAAAATGTTATAAAAAAGCACAGGATCTATGCTACTGTTCCATTCCTGTATTGCGTGCATAATGTTATACCTAAAATTAATAGTTTCCGTTTGTGTCTCAACGTCATTGTATTTTTGAAAAGGAAAATGACAACAACAAAATTTGTTGTGGTCCTATCGCGGTTAATAAAGCAACGAGATTGACGCTAAATTCAATTTCTGACTTTGACTCTATCTGTCATGAAATATATTTAATTTCAAGATTTTATTCGCATTTCGAAGTTCCTTGTCTCTTGTGCTGATTAGAGAAAGCTGGCTTCTACAAAGTTTCACATCAACATAGCCTTTATCTGGTGGAATATCTCCGAATCGGGCTAGTTCCGTTTAAAATTTAAAATTTCTAATGCTCAGTTAATTACATATTCCGTTCTCTATTTGACGTTAATTTGCCAAAAGAGACGCTCCCGACTCCCATAAACTCGAAATTTATCTAATTAATTTTGAAAAAATCATAAATTTCTGAACTTTTTCAATTTTTCCCTCTCGTAAAACATATTCGAGCTATGCGGGCAAATAGACGTACAAAGCAGGTACATACGATGATGATATCCAGTGGCAAATTCCGCGAGGAATGCAATTTAGGGTGCGGAAGCGGCTGAAGTTGCGAGAAATAGTCAGGGAGGGATGACGGAGATCGGAAAGCCGTCACCGTCAGCCACTTGACCCGCGCATACCAGCCAATGGTTACTTAGCAACTATTAATCACATTCTATCGTTAGTATCAGCTTACCGGGGTATATTCTCGGCCAGAATATGAGCGCAATCAAGCTGGAAATTATTGGTTTCAAGTGAAATGGTTACAGTGTTATGCTTCTTCTGCAGTTTTTGTAATTTAATGTAATTTATTATAACATTAACGTTCTAATCATAAACACATTTTTTTTTTTCGTTAAAAATCTGTCTTTAGAATTTATTGTAAATTTTGAGTTAATGCTTCTAGGATTGGATTCAGACGGTTAAAAGTAATCGAGAGTGAAGAGTGGAAAATTTTCTTTTATTTTTTGTCGATAAAATACAAAAATCTCAGATATAAACTTTAAACTTTCTTCCTACTTAAAAGCAAACATATCATTAAAGCACGAACTTTCTGTAACATATTTTCCTCTATTGATGCCGCAGCAACCTGAATATGAGCCACGATATCTTCAGAATTCATTTAATGTAATTTATGGGATTCAATTCGGATGATCTAGGAGGCCATGAAGTGGGTGCACCTCCTCCGATCCGCCTCTCAGGGAAATTTTCATTCAGAAAATTCCTAACTTATTCCATAATGCACCGACGCACCATTATGCTGGAACTAATAATTTAATCTAGCTGCTAATAGAATTTCTTCGAGTAATAGTCGTGGTCCATTTTAAAAATTGAAGATACACGTATGGATTTAGCGGGTTAAGTAGAATTTGTGGACCAATGTTTATTGACCATTGCCTTTGATGAAGATCTTGGGCGTGTTAAGTGAGGTTTTAATCCCTTCATTCTTGCAGGTTATGGGTACTTATGATAACTGTGGATTCATCACTACATGTAATCTTTTTAATAAAATATTGGCATTGTTTACGTTTCGCAACAATCTATAAAAAAATAATTCGGACTCCTTAATAGTCTATGAATTGTATCTTCTTCAATATGAGTTTGAATGAAGGCGTATACTTGGTTCCATCTCAATTAATTCAAGAATATATTCCTCTTGATCGACGTTTAATGTAGATTGATGTCCTGCTTGAATTTGTCAAAGATTTAAATTATGTATTTCCAATAAACTTTATCCTACTCGTCTTATAGCTTTTGTATTGGCGTGCAGACGATTTGGAAACTTTTCCGCGTATGCCCAAGCTGCAGCACTGACAGTGTCATTACACGCATGTAATACCGCTGCAAGTAATATCGTTCCCTTTTAAATAGACAAAACCGAAGGAAATGATACTTATCAAATTGGCACAATGGTTGATAAATTTTCAACATCGCGATAGCCACTTTATTAAAATATTATATAACAAAATGGGGCGACCGGAGGATAAAAGTTATTATTTATTTTTAATTTTTATCAATTTTTATCAATAACTCTATAACAAATGACAAACGGAAAATTTTCCACACTTGATTATCGATTTCTTTTAGCCCCCTGAATTAAATCACAGAAGCACGGGGGTCAATTTTACGGCACCCTATTTCACGCACAAAAACTACATAACGTCTGTTGCAGAGGTACATTTCTGTACTTTTGTAATCACATTTGACGAGAAAGAACCTGTAGTCTGGACAAGAAATTGTAATCATAAATATAAAATATTTGGAAAATATGTAAATAAGTGCTTAATCAAATTAACCAAAGGTGCTTCATAAAATGTGAAGTTAAGATAACATGAAAGCTAGGAAATTCAATCCAAGTCTAAAAAACAAGTAATTTAAAAGAGTGGCGGTGCTCATTATAAACCTCGGTTGTTGGGTTCGAACTCTGAACTCGCAATTCTTAGAATAGTTTTTTGAAGTTTTCCTTCCTCCAAAAATTGGGGAATGCTGAAGATGGACATCT
>LR736875.1:5841549-5964565 GCA_902654985.2 Oryctes borbonicus
AAGTGAAAAATACTTCTTGGCGAAAGTTTTCCTTCCTCCAAAAATTGAGGAATGCTGAAGATGGACATCTTAAGTCTCTCCACGGACTAGGTGTAATAATAACTGATGGGTGACCAATATCCGCAGCAACTGGTGAAAGCTTTTGGGGGATGCGAAGACATGGATTATTATTATTATTATTATTATTATAACTAAAACTGTTGCACAATATAATAACTACTCAATTAACTAGATTTTCCTCAAAATACCGAACGAAGTTGCTAAATACAATACAAGATACATACGAGGTTAACTTAAGGTATGGTGATAAGATAAATGTGATTTTAGAAAGTATGACAAGAGCTTCGGGTAAGCAGTCTTCACAAAATTTCCTAATTTCTTGTTGAAATACATGTAAGTGTGAGTATCAACAAAAAAGTTTAAATCGTTTTTATTCGTTGACTGTACCTCGATGCAATTTTCGGTTATCCCATAATATTATTACTGCTGTTGAATGTCAGGTATGAGAAGGCAAGTGCTTTAAATCAATGAGGGTCGTAGAGTATTAAAACAATCCTCAATAACAGTACTGCAGCTTTCGGGGCTTAAACGTAATCATCCGTACATCTCCCCTCGTAATCCTGGAATTACCGCTTACCTGGGAGTTAAACGTTCCAACTGCAGTCGGTATATACAGTTTGTCAGAAAGGGGGCATAGCATTCAGGGAATTAATGATTGGTTGCATGAAAAATATAGGTGCACCTATATTTTTATACGCGCTTGTTTTAGAGAATATGATTAGAGTAATCGCAGTTTTATATAACTTTTGATAAATTTCGACATTTTCCGAAAACAGAGGATAAGCGTATGGACTTTTGAATGAAATGCTCGATTTTTTTAGTATTGTTTTGGACATTTGGTGAATACTGCGGGTTCCTAAGATATTGCTAAATAAAATGTAACTTCATTCTTTACTTTACTTTTTAATTAGATATAGTCCAGTTCACCTTTTACAAGAAATATTGGTCTTATGGACATCGTACTCTACGTTGCGAAATCTATTTAAGTAGGTGCTATTGATTATAATTAATTATTATTTATACCACATCAAAATATACAACACAAATAAATTGCTTTATCTTCTGTACAATCCAGCGTGTGAACTACCAAGTCTGCAAACGCTACGTAGGTATTTGTCGTCAGTCCGGGAGAAAAATGAACGGTTGTGGCTAACTATAGATGAAACTACAGACATTAAAAAAAATTCCGTAGTACCAACTGAAGGATGTACAATGACGTTCAAAGGACCGTCACACCCTTACTTGGTAGCCTGTAAAAGATTAGACAACTTTGAAATTTCACTAAAGCAAGTGTTAATGACGGTTTATTAATTATTCAAAGCTGTTCAACTGAATTGGCTGCACATAACATGTTTGCTTCATGCCTTACAGCTTGTAGCAGACACTAAAAAAAAATGTTATTCCGATGTGGATCAACTAATAGCAGAGACGAAAGTGGTTTTTCTTAAATCACCGTAACGTATTTGCCTATTTCGTTCACCGGAACCGCCGCAGCCAATTCTTACACGGTGGGGTACATGATTAGAAGCAGCATTTTATTATTTTAAACATTTTGAAAAGATCATATTAGTGATTTTACATCTGGACGCTAAAGAAGCAGCTGCAATGAAGCTAAGTCAAATGGAATTCCAAAATCCTCAAGTTGCAGCAGATTTAAAAATTGTTAACGACAATTACGTTTCAGTAGCCGACGCAATAAAAAAATTGCAAAACGCTTCGTTGTCCTTACGGGATTCGTGTAAAATTGTTGAGCACGTACAAACAGTGCTACATATTTTGGATGAGGAAAAAAGTGTTTCAGTCGGAGAAAAATTTAATACTATATTACGTAATAATATCGATTTTTCTAGATGACGTCATTTTTTAACAATAGTGTTGCGGAAGATCCCTTATACAAATTCAAAGACCACTTTAAGTACGCGAATATTACATCGCCTAGATGTAGAACGATTTTTTTCTGCGTATAAGCAGATATATACGCTGCAACTGACGACTTTCAAAGAAACCACTGTAGAAACGTACGCTGTGATACAGGTGTTGAAGGCTTCACTTCCGGATTTCTTTTCAGCCATCTAAGCATATTCGGTAAGTTGTTTACTATATTATGTCTGCGTTTTCATGAATTCTCTTATTGTTTTTTTGTTCTAAATAAGGCGCGCGTTTATTTCGGTTAACCCAGCGCAGTGACGCTACTGCTAGGTAATCGACTTGTTGCGCTCTAATGATAATATATTATTTAGGAACTGAAGGAGAGACTATGTTATATCTCATCACTAAACCTATAAAATTTATAAAAGAATTATCCTGACTTGTAACGAAGTTTGCCGTTAGAGAGTTGCGACTGCTCAATATCTAAAATGTAGCACCTACAGTGGCTAGAATAATTAACCTGGAATTGTGAAAATGTAAACACCCTTGTGTTAAATTTAGCAAAAACATTTTCTCGGCGAATAAAACTTCCTACCCACCGATTTATATAATGTAATAATATTCTAAGTATTAATTTAATATTGTATTTTTGGACAACTTTTTTTGTGATTTATTTATTACAAGCTAGAAAAAACAACACCATCAATCATTTTCGTAGAAATCTATTTTTGTATATTGCAGGAAACTATGATAGGAACTTACGTTTATTTTATTTCCTAGAAAAACGTATGTCGTAGAAAAATTTCCGAAATGCGGTAATTGCTTAAGTAGTACAGTAGCAACATATATGCGTATACAGTGTGTTCCCTTAATCCCTGGATGCAAGATAATTCTCTCCCTGAGCAACTTCAAGAAAAAGTCCTCAAATAAAAATATTGCTGCACAACATAAGTTTATAAGTTCATTGTTTTCAATGAAACATCCCATAAAATCTAATTGATAAGCTTAATTTTTTTAATTTTTTTTTAATTTTTTAGATTAATTTTTTCTACTCGAAATAACTATCATTTTCCTACATACATTGTTTAGCACGTTAACCGGAACGTATAAATAATAAACAGCGAAAATAAATCGATCGGATGGAGTTCAACGTAAAATAGAAGGAATAGATCTATTTAATGCATCATGCAGTAAGTTTTTTCAGCAGAAAAAAAAGCAATAATTGAAAGTTGTTTAAAAAATTTGCATTTCGACTAATTAGAGATCTTTGCGAGAAAACCTTCAGGGATGTAGTTCTTAAGGACGTGGACAAGCACACCCCAGATGTTAGCAAATGTTCAAAGAAATACAAGGAATCGCATTACAGTACGAAATGGTGGTTAGAAAAGCAAAAGTTAAGTACGTCCGTTAGAAGGAAGTTCTTCACGGCAAGAAGTCTACTGGCGGACGAAGAGCGAGTTGCACCTACGCTACCTACGTTCTTGCAGCCAGATATATGAGAAGATCTGCAAATCCCTTCCATCAAGCTTTCCCTTAGAAAGCTGTGGAAAGGAGCCTGGGAGCTTTGGCTCTAAACAACCCGCTGATTCGGACCAGGCTGTACGCCTCGTGTGACGGGGATGGTCCCAATCTTATATTGCTTGAAAATCCAAGGAATACTCAATCGAATCACCGCTCTGATTTAATATTTCGCCTGTTAAAGAACCAGCGGCGATAGATAGCTATAGGAAATATGAATGGAAGTTGACATGAATTAAGAGAGACAATAATATACAGGATGTAAAAAAAAATCAATCTTATCGTATCAACTTTGCAGAAACTGAACACCTTGTATGGTTGTATATAATTTTATATTATGCAGGACTTGTCTCCCAATACTTTTAATTTGAAGATTTTTTCTCTATATTGCCCAGAAAGGGAATTATCTCCCGTCCACATAGGTGGACACGCTGTATTTTGAATGTTAATTTTAAGATTTAATAATAGTTAAATAAAAAAAGACATTGTTAAAAAATTGTTGTTACGTCTTTATTAGTAATAGTTACAGCGTCGATGAAGTAGCCAGCGATAATTTAATTCTTAGAAGCATCTCGAAAAGTATGTTATGAAATAATTTAGCTACCTAAATAAAGCAGTCTAACGTACTTGTAATATTATTAAATTATATGGTCAAGGTCCCTCTGTGGATCATTAACAGTTACGTCTATTTCTATATTCATAAATGTAGGAACTTACAGTCAATGTAAAAAGGAACACTAAATAGTATTATTTTTTTTTTATATCTCTTTATAAACACGTTCATTATTTTAGAATAGATACCAATCACAGATTGCTGAAATTATACGTTAGAGTAATTTAAATGTCCGCGAACGTGTATACATCCAAATGCGTAAGCTAAATTGTATTTGTATGTTAATCAAATTAAGTAACTCAATCTGCGTTACCTACTACTAGAAGAATAGAATTGCGTAGTCACGTTCGAAAGCTGTTCCCGTAATAGCAGCAATGAAGAAAAAAAAAGAGCGTTTCTTTTTCTTTCTGAAGTTTATTTGCTCTTAAACGGACAATTACGCTCATAATAAACTTGCTTCATTATCGATTTATTCGCTACCCGCAATCAAGGTTGTTTTTTTTTCTTTTTACTTAAATTTCTATTTTCATTTAAATTTCTATTGTAAACGATTTTAATTAGAATATTTTTACAGACATGTACGTCAATGAATACCTTTTTTTTCCTCCATCGTGAATTTGATTTCATTGAAATGATGCGATTGTAATAGACCATACCGTACTAATTTGCTGGGAAATTTGATGGGGCCAAGGTTTCGAGGAGGTAGACAGAGGCAAATATTATTTTAGAAGATATGTAATATGTAATAATGTTTAGTTTGACGTATGTTTTTTATGGTAGATACGAGATTTGACCAGTTTCAACCAATTATTAATTGTGTTTTCAACAGTAACTCAAACTTATTATTTGGTAATGAAAGGAATAAATGACGAGTAAATCTGAAAAAATTCCAGAACCATGACCAGCGCAACATAAAAATGGCCGCTGGGAGGCAAACGCGCATCAAATACGTATAGACGAGGGCAAAAAGAATAATGCTGAAATAGCTTCCTTATCATTAAAGTTCGTCACTTTCCGTGCGCTTCAAGAAATTAGCAGAAATTAGACAGACTCGTGTTTATTTCTCATGTTTCTGCCTATCCGGCGTCATGGCTTCCGTTATTGCGATTACCTTTAACACTTGAACATAAATGCGCTGAACCAACCTTACTTACTTTTCTTTTGTTGAATTGTCCTTCATTTACGTGTTTATAAGTAGCATAAGCATTTTTGATATTAATAAACATGATTTTGCATTTTTTGGTGGTGCATTTTGAATTGGAGACAGTGTAGATTGTTTTGCCTATACGCAAGCAATGAGTTCTTTATGCGGTCTGTCGCTGTAGTAAAATAAAAAGACGTGTTTACACAAAGGAATTTTTCAAAGATACTTTTTGGAGGCACCTTTAACTAACTGGCTAGGATTTTATAGAAGTTGTAGTTACGTAATTAATTACATATTCATTACAAAAATAATTAATTAATTAATTAGCTATAGAAAACTCTGCAGATTAATATTCATTGATCAAATACACATCATACTAGATCTCAACTTTATATACGGTACTTTTTTAATGGAAGCTTCTGAATGTTACTCCATTCTACTATAATTCTTATTTTTATATGATTATTTACAAGCGAACAACAATTTAGACTAATACTAAATATAGCGTACAAATATTAAACAATAACTTGGCCTTAAATACATGTTAATACATTATCTTCTAAAATAATTATTCACTATCACCATCACTTTCCATTTCACTTGAACAACTATTTTTGTTCACTCATATAATAAATGGCTCGATTATATCATCGATTAAACCATCTAACACACATATTTTTCTTTCATCTTCAATCACATGTTCTACACATTTTTTCTAATTGTTCATAGTGATATTCTGGATGGCCTGTAGTAAAAGTGACCTTACATCTGCTAATTTGAATGAGGTATTCTTAGTTGCTACTTCATTTTTTATTTGGGCTCACGCTAACTTAATTGGGTTGAGTTCGCAGTGATAATGTGGTAACCTCGACGCAGTTTTTTTACAACTTCTGGCCATCTCATCTGTCACGTGTATTATATTGGTCTTTATTAAGGGGAATTAAATGAAGAAGTTCAGATCGAACCATCTTTTCATCGTATTCGATATTTTTTGATTTCACCCAAGCCTGCATACCGAGTTTTCTAGATGTTGTTGTGGGAATTTTTTCAACTTTACGACTATGATATGTAGCATTATTCATAACAATAACAGCATCGCCTGGTAGCAATATCAATATTTGATGAAACCATCTTTCAAACACCTCGGCATTCATTTATTCATGATAATCAGTTATTTTTTTACCTTCGAAAGAGCACTTTTTATTAAGTGTTTTTTATAAAAAAAAAAAACTATGAATTAATTGCTTTATAGAATTCGTGACAGTTTCATCGTAATCAGCAAACTTGACCTTGCCACACAACTTATCATGCTTGATATTCTTGCGACAATAGCAGTAATTCTCATTCTGGGGTTATTAGTTCGCAGTTTTTTGAATATATTCAATATGTTCTGCTCCAGAAGCAGTTGCCACTTCTTCCATATGCACGAAAAACGCTGTGAAAATTTTCTACATGGAGAATACGAAGAACTTTTTTTATTATTACAACGCAAATTTAAGGAGGGCAATTAAATACAAATGCACTCAGAAAAATACATCAATTAGCTGTTCTACTTTTTAACGCTTCGATTTAAAAACACTCCTCGGAAATAAAAAATAGCCTTTAGTCTGCTGCTAATTGTACTTTAGTTAATTGTTACACTGTCTGGATAGTATTCTTTTTTTTTGTTTATTACTTAACTCGTTAACCTTGTTGCTATTACCAATTAGTTAATACGGTTTCGGACTTTTCGTTTGTTTGTGTCCCAAATTTTCATTAAATAAATGTCGTGACGTAGTCGTGAATATTAGGGCATATCTGAATGAGTCCATTTTGTTAAAATCCTTTCTGAACTTTAATCTTTTTTTTTACACATTATTTAACAAATTATCTTGTCTTTTACGTAACATACTCTATTGTACATGCTATTTATTAATGCATACATTTTTTATACGCATGTATCCCATGATTGATGTAACTACGACGCCTTTTTGAACAATGGTTTTTTACTAGCATTCCTAACTTAATTGTTGAAACGAATCCTCACAGATTAAAATTAATTTCACATTGCGAACAACGTACGATGAAATCCACCTCGGTAATTTTCGTCGAATTCTACGGAACATATTAGCATAGCTTACGTACTACGTTGGCGATAGAGGTATACGCGTGAGACGTGCAACGCTTTAAATCCATAATACGGGCTGACGCTTCGAACAATGGGACCGTTTAATGCCCAATGCAATAGCCTCGGGTCGTGTAAACACACCCTTAAGACCTGTCATCGCCGGTGACATCTATTGTCATCAGCAGTCAAACAAATTTTCCGTGAACCAGTCGTCCGGTTGTTTGGTGGCGGCGGCGTTATCTCCGGCGATCCGGCGTGAAGAGAGTGGAATTTGTTTCGAGAGCGGGTTCTACAAGTCATCCGGCTCTGTGGGTGGTGACTGTAAATAGTGACGTTGGGTGGTACGATACGGAACCGCGAGCTGAATGAAAGTTACTAGTGGTGGCGCTAGATTAGTCGTCATCGTCGTTCGAAAAGAATTCCAACTCGGGACGGACACTATAAGACATCAGAAAGATTCATTCGTATTGTTGCTCATTATTGTCGATGTTCCCACACGTCCGGTCTTGCTGACGACGTGTAATTCAAATGACGGGGAGAGAATCCTTTGCATTATTCTTCTCTCAATGATTGTTTTGTTAGACGGTTTATGAATAGATGATTCGCGTTATGTTGATGATAAATTGGCTGCATTTCGATGTATTGTATTAGAGATCGTATTTACTTTATAGACAAGGAAGCTCATATGCTTTACGAAGCAACGTATTTATACATAAAAATGGGCAAATTTTATACGAAAAGAAATTGACCTATTTTAGAAAACAAGTTACAATGTTTAATGTATTGATAAAGAATCTTACTCTTAGGGAAAGGGTTCCTTAAGTGTGCACCGCGGGGTGCTGCGAAGCATTAACAGAACTTTCCGCAATACCTAAACTAGATTGTTTCCATAGCTCGTAGAACTTTCTAGAAAGATACGAAACATTCTAGAAGCACATAGAATATTCCATTTTCATGAAGTTTATAGAATTTTGTATGTCGCGAGAAAAGTGAACCGATGTTATTAATGGAGCTCGATCAATGTTTCGTCGCTATGGAGGATTCCACGCGCTTATTCGTAGCAAAGCATCGTACGCTATGTGGACCACCACTTAATTTTTTCTCATATCTTACCAGATATTGCAATGTTTGTTGTAAAAAGCAAAGTTTCGGTATTTGGATTTTGAGATGAATTGAGAGACCCTTTGCCCGGGACAGCTGTTGATGAGACGAAGGTTCTTTTTTCTTTTAATGTCAGTTATTATATATTTTTTAGAAGATTTAGTAGTTCCTGTCACACTTTGCCCATTTACAAGTTTGTTTATCATCTCATTTTTATCCTGGCGCGGCAACGTTGCATGTTTTCTCTTTACCAAGACTGAATTGAATTAAAAGGTTGAAGCGTTCGAAACTGCAGTTAATGTCGACTGTGTATGTAACTTGTTCTAGAAAAAAAATTTTTTTGATCGAATTAATTAATCCTTATATATGTATAAATAATCTTTATTTCAAAAGGAGCTTGAGACAACATATCACAAAATCTTAATGAACCAGCACAATGAATACAATGTTTATACGAGAATCTAGTATCTACTTAAGTATTGGTCTATATTGTACGGTTCTACAACTTTCACCTTGATAAACATCAAACACATCAAAAATGTTATTATATATAGGCTGTTTCATTTAAAATAACAAAGTTGACAGATATTTCCGGTATAACCGGAAGTGTCATATTATTAAAAATATTTTAGTTCAGTAGCACATGTTGGCTTTAGTGTACTGGCAAGTTTTCAGAATTTTCTAATATATGGCTGTCGATTGATGCAGTCAGTTTCCGGTGAGACGCCTGTATGTGCAATGCACATGCCTTCAGCTCTAAAAGTACTACGATAGGCTCATAAGCCTTCTTTGAATTACAAATACTTTTCGAATCAGATTGTTGCAACCCCAAAATATGATATTGTAACGAAATAGTGATTCGAGGATTGCGAAATATACTGTTTTAATGGAATCTTTGGTCGCCTAAGCATTTAAATCTGATGACAAAATAAACTGAATTTAATTTCTTTAAAAGCGCATGTATGTGTGTGCAGTTGCGATGTTTTGTTTGGCAAGCACGATGTCGTCCGACCTATTTACATTATGTTATTTAGTTTTAAATAAAATGCAATTAGTTTTCTCCTTATTTATTGTTATTCATCCAATCGAAGCTAATGTGAATACTTTCTCGTAACTCGCTTAAGGTGACCCAAAAGGCTCCCTTGAGCCATTCCGATATCTTTGGTGATAATCCGATTTATTTATTTATTTATTAGAAGTTCTTACACGACCTGATGTATTCAATGATAATTCGTACATTTTGTGAGTGAGATATTTAAATTTACTTACCATACTCTTAAAATAGCTATGTCTGCTGTAGATATTGGTGAAAGTTTTTTTGTTAAATGTGCCTGGAAGATTTTTCAAGATGTTTGTGACTTCCTTTTAAGCTGCTAAAAAATTCTATAATTTAAAAAAATGCCCCTACGAATCGCTTGTTTAGTATTCAAACAATTTGAATTTTAGCAACATTACGTATAGCGCTTGCCTTTTTCAGCAAGTTTAGTGTTAATTTCGTGGACTTGAATTTATTGCAATTTTATTGTGCCATTAATTCGCTGTTTTGAATAGGTAAAAAAAAAACGTTCCTCTCAAGAACGTTCTGGTACTTGGAGTTTAGGTAGTCAGTGTTGTATAGGATCGGGGTCACCTCGAACCATTCCAAACTCGGAAGATTACAAGGGAGAAGAAGAAAATCAATAATAGTAACGTAGGAGTGAAATTCAATCCTTTATGATTTAAACAAATCAAGGATTGTTCGCTTTGAATTAATTTCTATTTTGAATTTTAATTTCATACGTGAATATAGTGTGTAAATACAGTAAAACGCTGCATTATTGTGTTTGGGGATTCTACAAAAATCGTTGGGTTGTGGTAATTTGTACTTGCAAGCAGGCCCGAAGCATAAGGAACTCCTAAGTATTGAGATTCGAATTATTGGCACTCTATTGTACATCGTTTTAACTATAGCCTTAGTGAAGAAAACGCAGCACCTTTAACATTGGTAGCAAACTTAAGACTTTTTTGAAATATATTGACAACGATGACTGCTTTATAAAATTTTGAATAGAGATTAATATAGTATACGGCTTCCTCGTACTGTATACGTCGGGGCATTGTATCGACAATATTTTCCACGCTTCTTTTTTTTTGGTCTTGAGTATGTGATTTTGAGTATTTGCGACTCTTTGGTTGAATTTTGATAAAGAGCCATGAACGTTTGTTTGGATTGAGGTCGGGAGATTGGGCAGCTAAATACAGAAGATGGAATCCATTTTTATGTATTCAATATTTAATTCTTTGAGCTATTTGGCGGGGAGCATTATCTTATTGGAAAAGGTTTTAGGGACAATTACCCGCAAATCATAATGTTAACACCCCCGATAGGATAAGATTAGAAACGACGCAATCCGTATGAAATTCTTCGCACTCTTTATTTATTAAAAGCATCTCCTTTAAAATTAGCATTTAATTTGACAGTAATATTTTTTAAATGATTACTTTTATAGTAGTTTCATTTCCAGTTTTCAATTGTTCAATGTTGGTGCTTTTTGGTAATTTTCGACGATTTTTTTTCAATCGTTTCAAACTCAGTTTTTGGACCACCTTCTGTAATAATTTCTGCAGGCAGCTGCAAAGAAGTCTTTTTCCTATCACGAAGGGATAGGAAGGGGTCGTTCAAATAAATGGTCCTTTCTGGCTGTTATTATTCCTGGCTTATTTTTATAACATCCAACAATCCTATTTTTTGGCTAAATGAACACCGCGACGTGAACACCTTAACTTTTGAATAATTTTATTTGTAAGATTGATGTAGAACTGAAAATCGCAAATTGTTTCCTCTTAGTTTCACTTAACTGTAATGGGTTCTATCTGCTATAATTTTTTATTTCTTACCTGACGTCCAGACTTTCAATACTTCTAACTGATTGTAAATTATCAGATCGAACAGAAATAAATTGACAACATTTACAATTTGTACGTAATTTTTATTTTGGGTTTTTAAAAACACAGTTACACATAATACAGTGCCTCTTCTACTTACATTACAAATATTTTACATCGGATCTACTGTACAATTTTTAATTGTGAAAATGTCATTTATATTCTACATTAGTACAATCGATATCCATATACAATATTTATCCTCTAATATTTACAAAATTTTACAAATCAACATCTAGTCACTTGGTATCCGTCTTTATGTTATCGTTTGATTTATACTGCTTTTTAGAACTCGTATCTTACAAAACAAGTCGTTTGCGTCGCTTATAAAATTGCACATGTTTAAAAGTACTTCACCTCAAATTATTTTACACTAATTGTAAGTTTACGATATTAGATATTACTTATTTATTCCTTTTAATTATTCAAGAGATCGCGCTGGAAATAGGAAACTGCTCTACTAATTCGTTTTTCACATACATTAACGTATGTAAATTTTTTTTTTACTTAATGTATATACGTTTATCGAACAACTGCTGCTATTGATATCGAAATAAGTTCATTTAAGGGAATAAATTTCAATTTTGAATAGGTTAACAAACATTAACAAATAATCCTATGTACATATCATTGCTATTCTATCTCAATGAGCAGCTTTGAGAAAGACATATAATAAATTAGTATGGCATAAAGTAATTGTAAAAAAATATAGCTTGTAGAAAAACTTTGATGACACAAAAATATCCACGTTCAAATTTGGATGAGAAAGCATTATGTAAATGAGAAACGTCATTGAATATCAAGGTAAATACTCGCAGAACGGTTTAAGTTTTCGGTTCTAATGTCACACAACGCCTACAGTAAAATAACGAATGTAACAGGTGCTCAAGTGCTACTCCTTTGAGCACTTGTCAGTTTCCCAAATGAATGATGTTTTATACTTGCGATGTTAAGGCGAAGTAGGTCAAGTTTGAGTCTAGGATTTAATTTGTCACTAAACCATTGTAGAGGAATATAGACTCTTGTGTGTGTCGTGATTTTGAAGTATTAATTTCTATGATCGAAGAAAAAATGAACCTGTAACCAATGAAGTTTGAGATTAAAAAAGAAAGACTAAACACGCATTCTGAAGGCCACTTCCGATCTTCTATCTAATAGTGTATTCGACATTTTTATACATTACGTTTCGGTTCTTTCTGGCCATTATCAGCTTTCTTATTTCTCTTCTCTTCCAGAAAGAGTCCGTTTTTCTGATTTTTAATTGACGAAAGATACATCTTATGATGATAATAGTTAGGGAACTGTTGGCAGTAATTTTTAATTATTTCATCAGCTAGTAGATATTGATGAAAGCAAAGAACTGAGTAAAATAATCGATATATGCAGTTTCTACCTTTAATATATCGCTGGAATATCAAATGAGAGCTCGTCAAAGTCAGACAATTCCAATACTGATTTTTGGAAGGCAGACGAATTTCCTAATACAGCATTTGTACGGATTAAAAAGTGTTATCTTCATTAAAATTTCACGCCTTCCACCCTATCTGGGTAGCATTCTTGCTTATAAAATCTAATCGCATCATACGATAGGAAAAATAAGATGTTATATTGGTTTTTAGTCAACTGCAGTTTTAGCATTAAAGCCAGAGAAACAACTTTCCTGGTCTTTATATGTATCACTTGAAGTCCATTAAATCTCACAAAATGTGGTCTTAAGAGCATTTGTATTTTTTTTTTTTGCAAGTGTAGCTGCATTTCCATCCAGAATGATATAAATTTAAATATCTTGCGTATTATGGGGCATTAGATCTACTTTCGTTTTTTTTCTAGATTTCATTCTACACTTTTCAAATGTTTTTTGACGACGATCATGCTGGCGCATAGTAAAATTATTACGCAGCCAATCTGAATTTTTTAAATAAAATCTGATGACTACTTAATCATCTTTTCAACAACGACCTTTTTTATGGATTCAATCTTTGGTTCTTTGAGCTATTTGGCAGGGAGCGTTATCTTATTGGAAAAGGTTTTGCATACAATTGCCTTAATGTCATATTTAGACCATCTATGTACGTTTGGCAACTCATGCGGCCATGGCATGTGAATATTTCCGCAACCCCCTGTGATGATATCTACCCCCGATAGGATAATATTAGAAATGACGCAATCCCTATGAAATTCTTCTTTACTTATTAATAGCATCGTTTCTCCCTTAAAATTAGCATTCAATTAGAAAGCAATATTTTTTAAATAATTACTTTTAGTTATTTCATTGGACCTCAACGCTCATTTCCAGTTTTCAATTATCCTATGTTGATGCTTTTTGGTCATTTTAAACGTTTTTTTTTTCATTCGTTTCAACCCCAGTTTTTACATCACTTTCTGCACTAATTTCTGTAGGCAGTTGCAAATAAGTTTTCTTACTATCACGAAGAAAAGTCGTAATAAATGAATTTCCCGATACAGCATTTGTACGGATTAAAAAGTGTTATCTTCATTAAAATTTCACACCTTCTACACGATCTGGGTAGCATATTTGCTTATAAAATCTAATCGCATCATACGATGGGAAAAATAAGATGTTATATTGGCTTCTTTTCAACAACGACCTTAAAAAATTAAAAGTCTTTAAGTATATGCTTGCTACAAACACTTCTTTGTTTTTATAATTTCTTTAAGCAACAAAAATTATACTAATAGATCATAATTTTTGTTTCTGTCAGAAATGATCATCCCGTTTTGTATCAAACGGTCAAAAAGAGTTTTATATGTAACCAATAGTTAGCCCATAAAGAGTGAAAAGTTTCAAAAACTTTGCAAAAAAAAAATCATACCGGTTGAAAGAGGATTTCTTAGCATGTCAATCAATTGAAGAAAGATTGCTAGTACTTGACTGGTTTTATTAATAGAGAGAATTTTTTTCCACTTAAAATGCTCAATTTACCCATTGAGCTTTGGCTAACATGAACGGCTGTTTGGTTTAAACTTATTTCGATGTAAAGCTCTCTATATACTTGAGTCTGGGGCAAATTTAATTTTAGCCTCACTTCGCGTGTATGTGCATGTCGACGGATTATTATTTATCTAGAAAATACAAAATTTACATAAATTTTGCAGAAACGCACCATTTGCAAATATCATCAGACTGTATTAACTTCAAACATCCTGTAGAATTAAATATGTTGACATACCTGGTACCATTAGACCCAAATCTTGACCGAACGAATTAGAATTTTTGTGTTATCAAAGATCCTTGCCAGATCAAAAAGAAACTCTAATATATTACACACCAAAATATAATACATTTCTACACAATATCTACTATTTCCTAATTGTACTACCAAGCTCTGGCCTGTAGTGGTAGATAAGTACCGCACTGTTGTTGGTAATTACCCTGTTGCCTATAAGCCATTGCCAAACCTCCGTTGGCCATACATTGGCTCTGTTGCTGTGGCGGGCAGACGGGCGACTGCTGCGTCCTAGCTTCCGAGGACGTAACTGTGGTTGAAGTCTGACTTCCCGAACCTCCAGAACATGGTTTACCGTCTTTGACTAGCACCGGAACAGCTACCCTTCTTGGGGAACTCGAAGACTGTAACAAGAAAGAAATTTTAAAATAGGAAATTTACTTTAAAGCTCCTTTTTATGTCTACAGAAGGGAATATTTTCACAAAATCTGACAATGGCCTTTTTAAATATGTTATTTTATTTTGTTTAAGAAATTGAAGAGGGGAATTTCAAGAATGCTCGATTTAAAAAAAAACTCATATTAGGGGCAGCAGAAACCAAGCGCTCTGTATATTCGGGCATAATTTTACGTTGTACAGTACTTGTCTCCGAATATTTTTTGTTTTACAACTTTTTTCCTATCTTTCTCATTGGCGGAGTTACCTCCCTTCTACGTATTAGGTGTGATATTTTTGATATTTGGTAAATTTTGATGCAAGACTGAATGTTAATATGCGTGTTTATAATATTTACGTAAAGGGCGACTTAAGTTTTTGTATCAAATAGCAATAGGAAGTTTAAGTGAAGTCCGCCGTACTTACATTTAAGCTAAGAGTAGCGAGTTAAAAATTTATGTTAGAAGGTGAACGCAAGAAGAAATAATTGAATGAATTTTTTGAAACTTAGAACAACTACAAAAACAAGGAATTTAATATAAAAATGTTTCTCAGTATAGATCTTAAATAAAAATCTTTTATAAGAGGTTTACAGATACTTTAAAGTAAGTGTTATACCTTGAAACTGGTTTATTCGCACTAGAAGCTTAACTCAATAGTTCAACCGTACCAAAAGTTTAACCATTTACACAATATTTCAATTTCATAAAAATTTTACGAATCGCCTTTTACTAATTTCAAAGTTCTAAACAATTGCAATCTAAACTTTTGTATTTCAAGTATTTGTTGCCTTCAACGTGGACAATTTTTTTCCTCTCATATTCCGCGAAAGCCTCCGAGTTGCGTTTAGTAGCGTTACATAGGAACGGAGGGTTGATAAATCGTGTCTTAGGCCGGTGCGGAACTGCAGACCTCTTGAGAACACACGCTTTTCAAGTGGCCACGTCACTAGCCGCCATGGTTACCTTCTCTCGTTTCTGGCTTCCCCTTCGTTTCGGTTGCTAAATATAGGAACGACTCCATGCTTCTTCCTCTCATACGATAGACGGCGATAGGTTTTTGTATTAATTTTTATTTATCCATCTGACAATTGTTATATTTATATTGTTACATTTACTTTCGTCTATGTTTGATAAAAAATTTAAATTGCTAAGTTCGCTTCAATTTTGATGATTTCATAGTTTCCTTTCAACTATAATTATTTATATTAATGGATATTTGATAATAATACTAATATAATTTATTATCTTGTTAGAATTAACAGGTGTAAGACTAATCAAAAATGAATACAACAAAGGAAAGGTGTAATGGGACAGATATGTTCTTCTACTTAAAGTAAATATTGCAAGATAAAATAATCAAAAACTGGAAAGAGCAATAACAAAACAAAAGAAAGAAAAAATTAACCAGAAATTGGCCTATCGAGTAGAAAACTTTATCTACAAAGTATTTTTGAACATGTTTTTGTTGAAAATGTCTGAAATATACCGAGGCAATGCATTGAAGAAGTAAGCCGGAGCGAAAGAAATTTCAATATTGTTGTTATTTGCTATATTTTATGTGAACGCTTACGAGGGATATCTTCTAAATTTCTACAAAAAACGTTTTTAGTACGTTTCATTGTTTTTTTTTTTAATATTCGTCACTAAGATTCATATACTTCAAACTAAGTTACGAAATATTTTTTCCACTATCTCTAAAACTTGGTTTTTGAAAATTTCTTGAAGAGACAAAAGTCGCTGTCCACGCACTTTTGTTTAACATTCGGGAACAAAAACAAGTTGTCAGGCGATAAATCAAGCGGACATGGGCAACGAGATGTGGAAACACCCTGTTCGTTGCTGCTTAGTACGAACATATTCACGTTTTGTTATCTGTTACTATGTTTTTGTAGTTTCCTTGTCGATTTTTTGAACACTTTCTTATACCAATTGACACGAGGATTTTTTTTTTGTGCTCGAGTCAAATTATGGAGGATCCATTGGGAGCAGATTTTGTTCAGACCTAAATGTTGCAGTCTTCGATATGCCTAAAAATGCTACATGCCGATCCTCTTTAATCATGTTGCGCACAATATCAACGTTTATTGAAACAACAACCGATTTTGATCGAACTTCTCGAAATTCTGCACTAACATCACCACAACGAAATTTTGAAAATCAGTTGTAAGCAGCGTTTTCTGATGGTGGTTCCTTTCCAAAAGTTGAATGGTGTCATTCGAGGTATTGTTGTTGTGTTAAGCCTTTACTACAATCTTAGTCTGATGCCTCTGCTGTCACTGCTTTAACAATAACAAATACTAAATCTCAATGGCGCTATTTAGTGGTTGTTTCTAACAGCTTAAGGCTTTTGAGATTATGAGCTTATTGCCTCGTTGGACCATCATCAATCATAACACGTAAAAATTAAAGGAAAAGGCTACATATATTTGGTAAATTGTTAACATATAGCTTACCAAATAACATAGAGAGTGATCCACCATATCAAACAGTTTGCTAAGATCTATAAATACACGTGTACACCTAAAACGGTTATTTAGATCAATTTTATTCAGGAATTGCGAAATTAATATTTTGGTGGAACGTCTTTTATAAAAACCATGCTAGGATGAGTTTAAAATATTATTCTTTAGAAACAAAGATAATAAGCTTTAAGTCGTTTAAGCTTTTTTAAAATCTGTGACAAGAGAAAGATGGATCCGCACCTGTCTATTTTGTTAGTTTTTTCCTTTTTTGAATAAGGGAACAGCCATGGAACCATTAATGAAACCCGTTAAATGTTTACGAACGAACTCAATTGAGCCTTTTTATCTCACTTTCGACGAAATTTGAATTGAATTTATCTGTTTTTTTTTTTTAATATCTAACCTATTCCTCACTAATAGTTTTTTAAACATCCCATTCTCTTTAGGAAAACGGCAAAACAATATGATTATTTTAGCGATCGGGGTGGAGTTCAGTTTATTTTTCTCCTTCCGTTATTATTTTTCCCTTTCATGTTAGCTTCATTTACTTCTTCATCCCATGATTTCCTAGGCTCTCTTCTTTTTGTTTTACCTATATTTCGTGCCTCCCAAAAACTTGCTTACCGCGACTCATTCTGTTGAGGTATTCCCACCATTTTAATTTTGATTCTTCTAGATGTTCCCCATTACTTGTAGCCTCTAGTTCATTGCTAATTGTCGCATTCCTTACTTTATCCATTAATCTAGCTCCGCAAATATTTCATTTGTGGTGTTTCTAGTTTCGACTGCTATTTTTTTTTTGTGGTAATTCGGGATTCGCCAAAACAAATGACATCCAATCAAAATATGCAAAAATTGTTCGAACATAAAATGGTTAGATGTTGTTGTAAGTTTCCGCGGTTATCGTCCAATGCAGATTGGTTTTCGAGTTGTAACCACCCATTATTCTCATTGGTTTTTATGCGAACCGACAAATTGATTACTGCGAAATATGGAAAATGATACATACATAGCTGTATATACTAAAACCATTCCCCTTTCTGTTGCTTTTGCCCGAGGAAAATAGCTTTTAATGATAAATGTTTGGTGATCTGCAGTAAACATGCTTTAATATTTATGAGAGACGTAAATAATAAAGCAGCAACATCAAATGTAATTTGAATATCAAACTTGACAATAAAAAATGTTGAAGTTTCAATCTTGGAAGGAACTATCAGATGTCGTTAACACAACAAAATAATTCAAAACAAAACGTTGTCTTCTCGATTACATTTTTGCCTTGTATATTTTTATTAACAAATCCAGAAAATATAATTAGGAAAGATAAAATTTTAATCCAAATAATTCGTTCCGCAGAACAGATTAATTTTGAATCGTCGTGTGCTCGTCAAAAGAAAACAATACGACGATGACGGTTCCTACGACCGGTCGCATCCGTCGGAAATAACCGTTATCCGGATTGAGTGATACTAACAATCGTCTGATTCAATTAGGGACGATTTTAGTGATGGAGAGCGGTCATCAATTAAAGCGTGACATGAGCGATTACTACGTGGCGCTGTGTAGTCATCTCTTCTCCGTCACCTCCTACCTCCGCCAATAAAGTTATCGGTCAGGTCGTCCGCGCGGCAGTTGTCAACGTCTGATCCGATCGCCGAAAGATTTACGTAACGTTTTCACTTCGCTCCAGCGAGATTCTTCAATTGTACTTCAACATCGCCTTATCCAAGCGATGTTTATTTATGCATGTATTTGGGCATATAATTATATTTGTATAATATGTACTCGCGTCATTTCTATTATTTAAATAAATAAGGAATTCGGTACACGGATGCGTTGTTACAGACGCATCGGTAGGTTTGATTATTTGCGAACGTCCGTTGAATGTGCTTAATTGTCAAAGGAGATGTTCTCACACCTGTTCCTTGTATTCACGCTTCATGTTTATTTATGTTGCTTGACTTTACGAGAGAATTGTGCATCCTCTGCGTTTATCGTAACGGTTAATTTTGTATCTTAAATTCAACATCGACTGTCAAAGATCACGTTAGTATAATAAAATAACGGCGCAATTCTGCTTTCGACTTACGGTCTCGTAATAGTTTTGGTAATCTACTGTAATGTTTTAAAATTGAGAAATCATTTATTTTTTAAATAAAGGATAACTGATTTGCGGTCGTGGGTCTGGAAACGTCACCTAAACACTCTTTCGGCAGCTTAAAAATGGTAAATTACAAATAACAACGATTTCGAAAATTAAATTAATGGAATAAAACCACTAACCTCGAAATTTGACGATTACGCTTTTTCTCGTCGGTAACGCGTCTCGTAATAAAGCCCCGCATTCTTTTGAATAATCAAACTTGAATTAAATTTGCAATTAAAGTCAAATTTAAACATTACTACATTTGAATTTGCTTTGAAAATTATTCATTTAGTCAAATACATCTGCTCACAAAGACGACTGGAACTAAACAGGTAGATTGTCTTAATCAGGTTTTGGCACCCCTTCATCTCTTTGTTATCGATTTTTTTTATAATTAAATTTTCAGTCGACTAAAATTTAATTTAATTAAAATCGGTGGTGCAATTTTGTATCGAAATTCTAAAATATTTAAAGTCAATAACACGAAAGGTCGGATACAAGCTTCCGGTTAGGAAAAACATATTTTATCATTTTTGGAAAACGAATCCTTAAAGGAGTCAATTGGGGATGAACAATTTTGCATGAGCAGCTTCCGAAATTCGATAGTATTTCCTTGATTCTAGATTCTCAGAAGCCTGAGTAGCAAATTTCGTTTTTTTTACTTGAAACATTACAAGACTCCCAAAGGAACTTCCCCTAAAGAGCTAAATTTTCGCAATAGAGAGTGAAGATGAAAGTGAAAGAGGAAATTATATTGAGAAATAAATAAATATTGTATTAAATTAAAAATAGAAAATAGAAAATCCGAATATTTGCTTGCGCATTTAATTTACGTTTTTTTCTGCAATTTCAAAATTCACTAAACAAAATCAGGCTACCTGAATTCAGCTATCATTTTCTCACCTCATACATTACGAGGGAAGTGGAGGAATTGTGCTCTAATTAAATCACGCAGAACTTATAGGTAATGCTATTGCTGATAGATAATTTTTGACGTGCTTATGCAGCTATCCAGTGCAGTACAGTTCAGTTTGAGTCAGGTGTTCGACTAATATACATGCGTTTTGGTAGTACTGTTTTTGTAACCATGGAAGACGCGGTTAAATCTCAAAGAGCAATAATTTTCCTTTTTTTGGAAGGAGGTGTAAAAACTTCAGAAATTATTCAACGCCTGCCAGGAGTGTTTGGTGAGTCTGCAGAATCTGAAAGTAGTGTATATCGGTGGATCGATCGTTTTAAAACTGGTGGAACATCAATAGAAGACGATCCACGCAATGGTCGCCCAAGAACGAAAAAAACATTACTGCCGTGGAGGACCTACTGAAAGAGGACAGGCGAATGACTACTCGTCAAATTGGTGTACGCCTAGGAATAGGTACACGACAAGTTCATGACGTCTTACATGATTGGTCGTAAGCAAGGTTTCAGCCCGCTTGGTGCCAAAACTGTTGGGACCGGAACAGAAAGTTAACTTCAAGAGCTGTTAGCCCGTTACGGTGATGAATTTTGACGGATGATAACCATTGATGAAACATGGATTCCTTATTTCAATCCTGAGATTGAATATAAAAGTTAATCCAAAGAATGGCGTATACCGGAAGAAGGGTCTCCATTTAAGGCGCGTACAGTTCCGTCTGTTAGAAACGTAATGCTTACTGTATTCTGGGATTGCGAAGAGATTATTTTTATGGATTATCTGCCGAAAGGTACTACAATTAACGCAGAATATTATTCGAATTTATTATCCAAACCATTGCGGTAGGCACTTGCCAGAAAACGGCCTGGAAAGTTGCATAAGCGTCCGTTATTGCAAGACCACATACCGCAAGAAAGACAAAGGATGTTTTGACTGATTTACGATGGGAATTGCTTCCGCATCCACAGTTTTGAAAAAACCTTTACGGAGTGTTCGACTTGAGAGTTCAACTGACGCAAAACGTGTCATAAATAGATGGACTGCGGATACACCGAAAAAGGACGGCTTAAAAAAATCGTTGGGATAAATGCATTCAGTTGATGAAAATTGACAAAATAAAAAAATTATAGCTAATTTCCCAAAACTATCAACCACGATGAAATCATCCCACCAGCTCTATAACTATTATGAGCTCAAACAGATCATTTGTTCAAGCGTTAAAAATATCTGCGTTTAAGTACATTAATGAAATAGAATAATAAAACCAATGAAAATAATAAAAAAATATTCCGCATTGATATCAAAAAGTCCTATCGATGCTGTTGTCGATGAATGTGAAATGTTGCACGTCCGTTTACTACTGCCATAAACCTTCTTTCGGATACGTAGGAAGAACTGATTGCAATGCTGCGTATATTTCTTGTGTATTTTAAATACATAATCATCAGATATTACTTTTTTCAATACCATAAAAAGTAATTGACGTTGTACAGTTAAATCACAGGTAATTATTGTGAACATGTAATTTTCTATGAATAGCTTGACGTGATGTTTTGGCATAGCTGACTATTTTTTCGTAATGCTATTATTGAAATTTGAAGATGCGAATTGTCTAAGGTGTTTGTCGGATTTCGTTTTTATATAACGCACAAAAAAAAAACCTTTACAACTTTGGAGTTTCCCCTACTACTACCAAATGTTACGTAACCTTGACATATAAGAATTAATACGGGTATATAAGTACTTTGCATATCTAATTTATTTTTAATTGCAGATAGGATGCTGATTTTCGATGCGTGCAACGAAATTCAGCACGTTTTTTTTGTTATCGTATCATATTTCACACTCTTTTAATCGAAAAGAGGCACGGAAATGTGTACAAGATGTTATTGTAATGGTTTATAGAATTCTATGAATAGAATTTATCTTATGTTAATGTCTGTCAGATGCTTATATACCGGGTGCGGAAATTATCTACTGTACCCGGTGAATTACAGCTTACGTATTCATCTAGTGGAAAAATGTTTTTATTGAACAGGTCGGTATGAAGAACCCCCATAAAACATTTTTAGACTTAGATTGCGATTGTAGAAATGTCTTTCGGGTGATGTCGTGTAGTTAATATTTTACTTGACGTTTCGCTGACCATGCTGGCAGCTTCTTCAGAAGATTTCTAAAGACTTCAGTCTGACTGGCAGCATGGTCAGCGAAACGTCAAGTAAAATATTAACTACACGACATCACCCGAAAGACATTTCTTCTATGGATTACGGTCGTGAAAGCCTACACTCAACTATTAGATTGCGATTACTTCTATAGCTGGCAAAAAAATTAATACCAAAGTTTTTACAAATTTATTTGAATATATCAAGAAGAATGTAGCCAAATTTGCAAGAATTAGTCTGATTAACCGCCACAGTTCTCATCACTGAAGCAATTCAAAGCCCCACGTATGTAGAATGCAAAATTTTCAGGAAATTTAACTATTCAATGTTTCATCAATGCTAGACTGCTTCCTGACGGTGATGACTAACTTGGACATGTGTTACACATTTTCTTCCTAAATGTACTGAAAAGTATCCATTTCGTCACGAATGCGACATTTCTTTTTTGTAAGAACAATTTGATAAACAAGAGAAGCAAAATATAGCAAATAATCGTGGTATACGTAATCAAATGCCTGGAACAAGTCGACGAACAGATCTAGTGCTGGCTGTCGATTGTCTAACGCTACATAAACCTTAGACAAAAAAAAATGAAGAGACTGAATTTGTATTTTTAGCGGTAATGAATGCATGCTGTTCATCTGATAATATTCTTATTTCTTAAGTAGCTTGTGATTCATGACGCGCTCATAAATTTCAGCTTAAGTACTGGTAAGATATTAGCGGGCCCGTAGTTGCTCGTGCAACTGATATTGCCTTTTCTAAAAAGAGTTATAATTGTAAATTTCTAAGTTTTCTAGGAAAAGCACCGGCTTTGAATGATAGATTGATCACATGCATTAATGGCTTAATTATGCATTGGATGCATTGATTAACTTCATTAATGTTGTTTTCATTTGATGTCCTTGCGAAATTTAAAGGATTTAGACAATCAGTAATACCAGCAATAATAATAATAATATGGTTTGAAAAGATTTGGAAAGAGTTGACTCACAGTTAAATCAATGTAAGCTAGGAAGTAATTCATGAACCTTATTTTCACATTGCACATTATTAATATATTTAAACAGTATAAATAAATAAATACCATAAAATATCAAAATTAATTTAATTTTCGACTTTTGAGTGCAAAAATCGCAACGAACTGTAAAACTTCCTAACATACAATCCATTGTTCCGATTTAACGCGTTAGAATCTACTTGTCAGATTATTGAAGCGAATTCTAGCTGAAAAGACGTATAAGAAGTAAATCCCTTCGTTACCTGGTTGTGTTGGTTTTGTTCGGCCATGGCTTTTTCTTTCGCCTGCCTCTTGCACTTGTACCTGTGGTTTTGAAACCATATTTTCACCTGCAACAACAGAAATCTAAGTCAATATTTGTTATAAAAACAACGCTTGAAAAAATAGATTCGGCAGGACAGGATGGACGTGAGAGTAGTAGGTTGCTTTTTCCTTTAATAATCGTAAAGCAGATTAATACAAAGGTATTTTTTCTGCGGTTTTGTTGCTCAAATATGTTAAAATTTACGTTTTAGAATTTGGGGATAAATATTTATGTAGTCGTGGACGTGGTTAAAACTGTCGGAATTACGACTAAAGTTAACTCTTTTAAGTTTCGCTTTTATTAAAAAAAAAAGGAATAAAATTAAATATTGATGAAGTTTACGAGTTACAGTTTCCTTGGTATTGTAATAGTCTTGTATTCTTTCAATACGCGTATGATAGCACTAGACCGCCAGATTTCTAATAAAACGAAGTAGTTATTACAGTCCCAGCAGCAAATTATTTAATTTAATTTAACATTAATAACAGATTACAACGTTGCTTATGATTTTGACATGACAGATCGTAGGTAATTTTAGACAAAATTCTTGAGTATAAGCTGTTTAATTTACCGTCATGCGTACAATCGATATTTGGATGACCCAAATACAAAAAACCGGAGGATTCCGGTCGTAGGCATCATAAGTGTTATTCTATGCGCGCATCAAAGTCGCGGGAAGTTCCATCAACATAATTGCAATTGTAACAATCACAACATAAACACATATACATTTCTCCTTCTAGATTTCTCTACTTGGCCCTTATTATTCAACAACAGACTACGTAAAGGATGCATCGTCCTGTATACGACATTTACGATAGCAAACGGGGTACATACGTCATTATTTAAAATGCTATAGTGCCACGACAAAGCTGCCAATTTTCTTCGTCAAAATGGAAACAAGCTATCAGGGTTATATAATTGTTAAACAATATTATTATGATCTTCGGTGAATAAACAGCCCCTCAACTCGCCAGAATCGCATTTACTGTTTATAATAATGATTCTTCTTGAAGCTAATTTGGTTTAGTGCTTCTTTCCATAGTTGAAGGCATCCTTCCTACTCTCTAAAAGCAGAAAGAAATACTGAGAAAAGAAGTACTGTTAATATGAAAATTGAAAAAATTTGGCACATATACCTACCTCCCACACAAAGTCTCCGTGACCCGTTGTTGTCGCGTTTTGCTTCGAAATACGCGACTAGCGAAACTATTAATTTCTTCGACCATTTAAACAATGCTTTAGTTTTAATAACAATATATATAGGGCAAGCATAGAATTTCAACGACAGTGAGTACCAACACTGTATATTTTATTAAATTAGGAAAAGATTATTTTAATCATTTGCTGTTACGTGGACCGAAATTACCAGTAATGCTGTACCAGGTCTGCTATCGTCAGCAATTCTTGAAAGAATATATGTTCTTTTATTGACAATAAACCAAAATATATTTCAAGAAATGTGACAAAAACACAATTCATTAATTTAATGCCAGACTTTTCCTTTCCTCAGTTTTTCTTTGTCTTTTCCACTTTTGGATCCATCTTTGAGTCTTTATTCTTTTCCTGTTTATTCTTTTGGCAGGGTTTGGTGCAACGTCGTCGGTTTTACTCGAGCGTTCGTGTATTAATACCATTCACGTCCAAATGTAGGTCCAGCTAGGCTTAAAACATGTTGGTCCTGAATCATTTGCCTGTCATAAGATAATTGTAATCTTGTCAGTGGCTTTACCATTGGCAAAGAGTTTCGCGCAGGATTTTCTGGAAAACATACGTTTGGTTCTCAATTTTCTTTTTTGAGACCGAGTCATATGTGTTACGTTATTTAAATAACTTGTACTTCTTCATTTAAATCCTTCTTTTTCTTTCATTTATGGTAAACACACAAAATAGCATGCTTAATACTTCTCATAGCGGGATGTCTTGCTAGAATATTACTTTTATAGTTATAAAATTGCAGGAATTTTATCAGTAATCAAAATGTTGCGTATTGAAACTGTGGCTATAGCATTTCTTGCCGCAATAACCATCAAAAGCACACCATAGATGGCCACGAAACATCATTGCGGCAATTAATGACGGAAAACGTGGAACGGCGATTAAACATCAAATAACGAAGAAGAATGCGAAGTGCAATTAGTTCTATTGAACACCCGGTATAATGCAAAGTTTTTTATTCCTAGTGTAAACACAAATCTGTTGCAAGAACTTCCAAACGGTTACGAAATCGTACAATGCAACTTCATCTATCCCAAGCAGACGTGTACATTATTTTAATCCCAATATGCAATCGTTTGTAGACTAGAGTAATAATTTGCCCAAGCGCGACTCTCATAATCGTTTACACATGTTGAGAGCAGCTCTATCAAGTTTTACTTGCAGGTGTTCACGACCCTTTAAGCGTATATATTGAAACGGAATCACCGTCGCATCTTTTTAATCCGGTCGAAGTGAAGAGACAATCGTGCGACTACGCAGAAAGGAGCTGTCGTAGCCCCGATTGCAGGCTGTCGCCCCCTACGCCATTCCGTGGAGATATAGAAATTAAAACCAAAGGAAATTATTTAAAAAGATACCCAACACAATTTTTAAACTTGTAAACTTATACAGAGACAGCCTGTATAATGTCATTTAGATTTGATAACTTAATCTAAATATTATGTAAAACAACCAAAGACAAGGATAGTGGACGTTGATAAATAGTATATAAGAATTTAGTAAATGTAGTTTTAGAATAGATTAAGTTAAATGTGCATTACCGATAAAACTATTAAACCTAAATATCACAAATTTGAGCCTTTTTTTTGAAAGAAAACTTATACAAAAGGAGGGGAAAGCCCTATATTCAAACATCAGGTACAGAGTTGTACCATATTATCAGTAAATTTGCTTCACAAGGAAAATGCATCGAAATTATTCGGTACCATACTAGAATTATTAATAAAAATATTTAAAATAAGAAAATTGGTAGACATAGGTGTCAAATTTACCTGAATTCAATGGACTTGATTATTTTCCAAATTAAAAAAGGAATTAATATTTCTTTTCTGATATCTTCTTCTTCTTAAAAAAAAGATTCCTATGCTATTTTGTTTATTGTAAGCTGTAACCCAATGAGGAGTCGTTTTGGAAAGGGACGCCACTCCATGATTCGCTAAATTTTAGTAGAGCCCGAACTCTCATCAGAGGCAGAGGTGTGCTGCGTTTCTCTATAAAACGACGCCAGAATTTATCAAGTATTTCCTCACAAGTTATTGTATCAATACAATTCAATCAACATTCCTGTATTTGTTTAAGTATTTATCCTAGAAGCCCTACATCCTAAATTATCCGAGGGTAAGCTTCCAGAATTCTTCATGAGAAAACCCGCTACGAACGATTATCCCAATCAACCGTTTCATAGCAACCTGAACAATTGAGGTACCGGTCTATCCTACTTTACACATTACCACTTACCGAATAATAAAATTCTTCCAGTTTATTTGTTAAAGTATTAATAATCATTTCGTTAAAAATTTAATTTGTTGATCTAACTCAGTATTTAAGGTTAGAACCACTTGTATAAAATAAGTCAATATTAAGTTTTGACAGATCTAATTTGATATCTCATTAGTCCTGACCATATAGGGCAGTAAACACATTATTAAATATTTTCTTTTTTTTATTTTTATTTAGGAAAATACGTCAATCCTTGTTTTTTTGTTGTATTAAATTATCGTGGTTAGTTGTTATAGAAAATAAAAGTTGTTGTATTCAAAAAATCTAACTCGTACTTTGTACCCAGCCAGCCCTGCAACCTATACGTTCGAATCCAAAAATAATACATCGTGGAGCTATAAAAGGTAACAACCTTGAATATATAAAAACAAAAAGAAAATTTACACGTTATTTGTTTTGCTAATCAATCTCTTATTTCATTATCACCAATTAAAGACCGATATAATATATAAAGCCAGCTAATCATTTAACTAATCGAAAACGGCACTGAACGCATAGCTGGGAATCAACCTTTCTTTTTTTTTGTATAACTTAAAAATCGTGTTCTTAAATTCTTCCGTTTGACATCTATTTGTCTTTGAATATTGATATTCGCTTTCGTGAAAATCTTTTCTAAATACGTGTCTGTGTATCGGCAGTTATACGCATATACTTTGCCCACGCATTCCTTTTCATAATCTCTACCTTCCAGCAAAATAAACATAAGAAATTCCTGCTCCTTCTATTTGATGAATACTCGTAATTTTTAACTGATTTTCGGGCTAATATCTCCAGAATACAATTAAAATATGCAGGAACGGGCAGAATTAAATACTTCGTACAATTTACACTGGTTTACATATCATTTCATATTCAGTGGGTCACTAGGCTGCGGTTTTATTTTTGTTTCGCGAAAGTATACTAATATTTATAAACGAAAGTCAAATATGAATTAAAACGCCTCACAATGTCGTACAGTATAGGCGAGTATATTTATACGAAAATTTTTTATGCTTAATTAGTTTTGACCTGCGGTGCTTACATTGAAGATCGTAGGAAGTGAATGTAACTTCGTATGTTACACAGCATTATCAGCGTGATGTTTGTGAGATTCATTATTATGATCGCATCTTAAATACCTAACTGCCAAATTGTGACTTGACGTTGATTAATTTGCTACACTAGTACATGCACATATTTTGCATATTTTACAAAAACATGAATAACATATACCCGATATATCGTAACAACGATACAAGATTAATAATACTTTTGTAAAGTACCTTTGAACTTTTCTATAATTCAAATGGCTTGTACTTCCGAGTACTACTCATCGATTTAGTGATTTATAGGCACATTAACGGAAAGCCCACGTTTTGCTGAGTCCAAAAGTGCCTAAAAATCAGTTTAAAAAGTGCTATTTCTAAGTTCCGTTCGCAAGTTTTTTGACGTTTCTGAAGAAAAATTAATTTGACGATCTACACTGCCGTTCAGTGAAGTTGGGTCATATAATAAAAATCTATTATATCACACTGTATACAATTATTAATACATAAAATTAGAAAAATATTAAGGGTACACTCTTTTCTAAGGGATTAAAGCCATAAATTATTATGTAAAGTAGAAATATTGCGACAACCACAATAAAGTCCCTTTTATTATCATTCCAAGAATTTCTCGGAAGTATCGATCTTTTGAAACGGGTCGTTTGGGGATTATTAACGAACAATACGTTTAGGAAATATACCGCAGTATCACTCTTGTTTATTTATCACAGGCGTAAAGATTTTTTTTTTAATTTGCTTCATTTTACTGTTAAACGTGTGTTGGTGTGCATCTGTCATTTTTGCGCGAAAGTTTTAAGAAAATTTACTTCAAAATGGCACGTGGCAAGCCTACCAGTGTAGAAAAACGTTCACGCATTATTACGCCGTTTGAAGAAGGATATTCGGGGCGATAAATTGCTGAAAAAATAAATATGAGAAGTTCAACAGTAAATGACATCATAAAGCGATATCGGACAACTGGAACTATAGAAAATCGTGTTCGTCCTGGAGCATCTAGGAAAACAACAAAAGCTGAAGATTTGAGAATTGTATTATTAAGCAAACGCGATAGAAAATTAACAGCGCCACAAATAGCAGCCGAAGGCAATCGCGGCCGTGAAGAGCAAGTTTCGGCGAGTACGGTAAAACGTCGACTTCAACAAGCGGACCTTCATGGACGCATTGCCATTCGAAAACCCTTATTACGTCGGGGCAACAGAGCAAAACGGCTACAGTGGACTCGTTCTCATCTAGATTAGTCGTTAGATGATTGGAAACACGTGTTTTGGAGTGACGAGTCAAAGCTTGAGGTTTTTGGGCAAAATCGACGAGTTTATGTCCGAATATCTAAAACCGAAAAGTGATCCCGAACTGCATTGTGCCTACAGTGAAGCAAGGGCGTAGTTCTGTGTTAGTGTGGGGATGTTTCTCCTTTGCTGGGACGGGAGATTTATGCAGAGTGCAGGGTGTAATGAGGAAGGAAAATTATTTTGCAATATTCCAGAATCATGCAGTGCCATCAGGATTGCGTATAATAGGCCGTAACTTTACATTCATGCATCACAACAGCCTAAAACACACTGCGTTAGTGTGTAAGAACTATATAAAGGAGCAAGAAAAACAGCACACCCTGAAAGTAATGACATGGCCCCCACAAAGCCCAGATTTGAACCCTACAAAGTTGTTGTGGGATGAACTGGAGAGGACGATCCGAAAAATATGCCCAACTTCACAAGAACATTTACGGAATATTCTGCAACATGAAGGGATTAATATTCCACAATCCATTTTAACAAAACTTATCGAAAGAATGACTAGAATCGTTCGAGCGGTGATTAACAGCAAAGGAGGTTTTTTCGACGAAAAAAAAAAATAATGTTCAGTATGTTATATTAGGCCAGAATAACTTTTTATTTATTTATTTTTGTCTTTGTTACCTGTACATACAATAAAATTGCATTTTGTTTTTAGTTTCGTTTGTTTCTATAACCTTTTCATGTTTTTTACCAACCGACCGAACTTCTCTGAACGGCAGTGTACATGCGTTACTAAAAGTAACTGGAAATTAGGAACTTTTCTATGCGCACAACATGAATTATCTAATGTTTATAAATGCAAATTATCCTCAAGAAATAGATCTCTGACATCATTTAACATGAAAACTAATTTTGCTTTGTCATTATGTTAACAAAACAAGAAATAAAACCATTTTTTTTGTTCAATTTCATTACATAACACATATATACATACAGCATAGTTAAAATGCTTTTATCAAAAATATAGAAAAAATTTGGCTTTTCTCTGGTCAATATCTTGAACGCTTTCCCGAAGTGGTGCATAGATTTTTGAATAAATATATTTTAAACAAGCGTAAGTGCAAAGATTTCATGGAGTCTGCAGAAAGGGTGTTTTATATTTATTAAATTAAGAATTATTATATATAGATTTGGTGGCGACAGAGCAAAATTATTGTCTTCGCGTTAAAAGATATCAGAAACTTATATCTTTAAACTTTATTATCCCTGGGTTACTAACAGCGAAAAAATCCCCTCAAACTTTTCTTATATTTAACTAATGCTGCTGCTATGTTCTATGAACAAGTAAAATGGAATGCTAAATTTGAATTGGTTCAACCATTTTTTTTTCTCGGTGTACAAATAGCTGCTAAATCAAAACGAAGGTATGAATCAGCTTGAAACTTTGTTCGGCACAGTTTCGAAGATAGCTGGCACAAATACTTAAATAGCTGCTTATAATAATAGCTAATACAAAAAAATATTCGGCGATAAGGGCGGTGAACCGAAACACCAGTTTAAACCTGGACATACTTAACAACAAAAGCGGATTTTTTTTAATAGAATCTTCCATTTATTTTCATCATTTCCACACACTTTACTTCAAAACAACGGTAAAACATATTGCACCTCTTATGCCTACTGATTGATATTGGATAGAAGTGAGCAAATTTTACTTACTAAACATTAAACAATGTTTAATATCGTGAATCTCTCTGTATAAGAATCTTTTGTCAAGGACATGTATTTTAATATTCAATTGTTTCTGAAAATGTATGCAGCTAATTGTCATAACTGGAAGATGATTGATAACCTGTACTAAAGATTATATCGTATGATGTACCTTTAATAAAATTAAAAGTCAAAGGTGGAAACTTTTGCAAAGGAAAAAACCTTGATTACATCATTGCAGATTTTCCATATAGATAGGTTACAATGTGTATGTACGCATGTGCATTTGTTTTCATTTATATACGGTTTCGTTATGTATCAAAGAAAATATTTAAGCATTAGTTAAATTGAATGCATGAAACCGTATAATTCGTATTCCAGCAATATACACATTATGTGATAAAATTATATAAGATGTTCGATAATTACATGAAATTATAGAGTTCTTTAGAAATACGAAAAAAACCCGCGAATTATAAGCTAATTAGTTTAAATACGCACGAATCGCGAAAGACTCGGGTCCCTTTCGCTTTGCAAATACTAACAGAAACACAGAATAAGGCAATCGCTAGGCAGAATCTTTTGAACAGATGAGGCATATTTTGAATTAAATGTGAGCGTTAACATTCGCAACTGCAGGATATGGGAAAAAAATAATTCAAATACGATTGTTCAGCAAGAATTGTAAACTGCCGTCTTTATCACTTCGTATAGACGCCACTCTACTCTTCGTGCTCCACGTAAGTCAGCCGCCAATTGATGTTCAGAAACGTTATTAATGCATGTTTCATCTTTGGCTTTGTTTTTCTAATCTTAATTTCTAATTCGTTTCCTGATGTTACCATTTTTTTTCTTTTGTATATAATGCTAGCGGATTTTAGTTTCTTCGACAGTTATTTTTCTTTTAATAATCCATGGTGACTCTGCGTGAGATAATGGTTGAGAAAGTTAAAAAACGTCAAAAATTTTCTCACAAACCCTTTTATTTTCAAAATTAGGCGGCCGGTTTCGTATTTAACGTATTCGGCTAATGATGTATTTGTTAAATACGAAACCGGTCGCCTAATTTTTAAAATAAAAGGATTTGTGAGAACATTTTGGACCTTTCAACTTTCCCAACTTGACCATCACTTTACACAGAGTAACCATGAGGTCTGATGATGTATTTGTTAAATGCGAAACCGGTAGCCTAACTTTGAAAATAAAAGAATTTGTAGGAAAATTTTGGACCTTTTTCAACATTACCAACTTAACATTTTTTTTTGGTTTTCGACTTCATCTTTATTTTGCTATTAGTTTTAGAATTATTGTATTTTAGTTTGCTCTACTGTATCTCGGTGGTGGTGACTGATGACAGTGGGCCGCGCACAACGATTCGACTTCCTTGAGTATTTTCCTTATATATTGTACAGGTACATTGTACTATACAACGGAAATACAGGAGGAAGTCGAATTGTGCGCGACCTTCGGTTACGTCATCACGCTATATTTATTTTTCAGTTAATTGGGCATTTCTAGAATTCGATTTTATTTTGATTAAATTTGATTTCCTTTTATCGCCTATTACTGGAATTAATTTTTATATTAATTTGGGCAAATATATTAATTTAGTTTTCATTGTTTTCTTTTGTATTTACTATTTTACCTAAAAAACTTTCCACCAAGAACTCTCATAAATACCTGGCGCGGCTATATACATCAAGTTTTCTAATAGAACTTGTTTCTGTGAAGGTGGAATATGGACAAACGAAAACAGTAACGATATATTCAAATGTTGCAAGGCTTTATACTGTTAGCATTACAGATTCACGAAATTGTCAACATTGTTTTGATTCAAGACGATGCTGCGCCCCGCATAGCTAATAGTGTAAAAATTCTACGCAACACATTTGGTAATCCTATAACGCGCGACAAGTTCTTATTGGGAAACCCAACGATCGACAGAGAGATACGTTACAGATATATGATCACAGCTTAGTCTTAAATCAAAAGCGTTAAACACACATTTTATTGATAGGCAATTTATTTTTAACAATTGAAAGTTTTACACATGTCTGTACATTACATATAAATAAATTTTTGCATTTGACTGTATATATTTACACTGATACCTGCGGGATTTAAAATTTTTGAACTGCTGAAGTGGCTAGAAAATTTCAATTCTAGCCACTTCCTCTTGAGCAACTATAGTGGTAGCTTGTTCTTTTTGAACTTGAACTTAGCTATTGTTAGATATTTTATTGCTACTTTGCGCTTATCCACATGTTTGCTTCTAGATAGTAATAATGGGCTATCAAATTTAGGAAAGTTTTCCAAGCAACTGTTTTTTTTAATTAGCAATGATTGTAATCAGCAATTAATTTGTGAATTTTTACCTGGCACATATTTCGTAATCACCTTCAATCTGAAGATTTTTTGGTCTCGGGGACATTTTAACTCTATAAAGTAGATAATATCATTGAATATAGATCACAGTACACTTCTTTTAATCGCATTTTGTATGAAGATTTAATTTTTGAATAATTTAAAATTACACATATCGCAACCACCTACACTTAGGAGATTTCATGGCTCGGAAGACATTTTGCTTGATACATTGTCTGGGTACTTGGACATTAAATTAATTATATGGTTTACCAAGATCTTCGACCACAGGATTTCTTGCTTCTGATGACATCTTACCATGTAATTGGGATTATGGATTAAAAGAAACTTCCAGGTTAGGTTATGTTATTAGTTTATTACATAATAATAGTAAATTGTAATTACCGCCATTTAAACAATTATTAATATTCACTTCGACACGAGCTCATAATTTTCGAATTTAAACATAGTAAATTTTATTAATTTCAATTCTGCCTTATTTAATTTTGTAATGTCAATAATCATTAGTGTTAAGAACAAATATTCTAAATTACATTTTACTCAATATGATTTGCAACTCAAGAAATTGTTGACTGATCCTTTTGTAATTATATTCTTCTAATTGTTTCTTATGTTTTGTTCTCCTGTACGCCTTTCCGTAGGATTCTTACTGGCGCCCAAATTAATAAAATCTAATGAAAATTAGGACCACGACCATTGTCTCTATCGAAAACGAGCAGAAAGCGCCCAAAAAAGCACTTTGTAGCATTCACCAATATTTGCAGATATGCCATTAATAAGGGTAAGCCGATCTAGTACAATCGGTTAGTGTATTAATAGCGTTGTAGATTTTCACGTCATCTGCATATGTTGCAAAATCTAAAGGAAAGTTACGGCCATTTCAAACTGGGAACTTGTGAATAAGCTATATTTCAGAAAATAATAGTAGCATGTTCGAAAAATCGCAATAATCCCGAGGACAGGTTTCATTGAATTTAATACAATTAAGGGTACTTTTAAATTCACCTTGAAGTACTTTCATTTCCTTGAATATCTATACAAAAGAAAATATCTTACAAATGGGTCACTATTAAGAAGTTGTTATTCGATATTTCAATTAATTGCCACGATTTGTTTTCAATTCTTACAGCAAATGAATAATGCATCGAAATGCAACGGGTGAAAATACTTTAGAAATGTTGTACATGAGCACGCAGGCGTTCTAACATACAGTTTTAACCTCCGCAAATAACGATATTTGTCTAGAAACTACTGTAAACTTCCCAGTGAATTGAAAACACAGGTAAAGGCGTATTTGTCTTAAATGAAGTAATATTTTTTCTAGAGCTTCTAGGCAGCGTATGGCACACACGTACATACATACACATGCGTGTATATGGATGTAGGTTTACTGTACCATCGCCTACTGTTTGTGCTGTTAATCCCCGGTAGCTAGGAGTTCGGTACTTAGCGTACTGTGTCAACATTTGGAGAGTTTTGATTAGTTGAAGGACAGTCGCACATATAGTCATCTGCTTAATGTTAATTACTTGCTTGTGAACGTATGCGATGTGCAATCTGAAGACGTTTGCTAATTACCTGGCTTGTACGCTAGTGTGAGCGAACGTGAGGTTCTTTCGCGTATGTATACGGGAAAATGAAGAAGGTCGTTCAATTGGAGTGGAAATTATTTCCCTTTGGCGAAGATAATAAGCGGCGAAGAAAGTTGACGTTCGTCGTTTATGATCTAGAGAACTCGAGCCTGAATTGTTTGAGTACATTTATAATGATCCTTACGGTTTACATCGCGTTTAAACCTGTCCACAGGCATATACGCGTACCCGAATTACGTGCGTTCGTTAAATATTTGTACTGGCGACGATTGTATTGTGAAATGTCCATTTGTAATGTTGCAGGGGCGGTGCGCCCATAATACCGGAAAGCCGCGCGCTCTCCCTGATGTCTCCTTTAAAAATGCAATTGAATTCATAAATAAAATTATTTAAATTTATATTTCGTAATTATTTCGAAAATACAATTTAAATATCCCGCGGCTTCCTACTTATTCCGTGGTCAATTGTATTGTTTCACCTTATACTGTCGGCAATTCCTGTCTTTTTTTTAAAGATATTTTTTATATCCTCTCACCAAGAAAGCATCGAACGTTTTACTTCTAATATATTAAAAAAAATAGGGGGAAAGTGGAACATTTTGTGCTTTCTAATATATTTTAAAAGATCGTTTAATAATAATAATATTTGTACAATATTATTCTACCGAAGAACAGAATGTACTGGCCCTCCTACCACTCTCACGTTCAATTGTAAAGCGCTTTTAGTCCTGCTAGAAGGCTTAGCTTTCGCATACTCGGCTCCCTTCGAACGTGCGAAATATGTTGTCTATATCACAACCAAAGTACGAATTTGGCTAACACAATTCCGGAAGTAGATATAACTCTAAAGGTCGATTTCCATCGCGTCAAGGTGCTTCTTGCAATTGTCTTTGTGTATTTAAATTATTTGTTTCCATTTAGGTGGCGCCACGCCGATTATATTAATTTGTATTTGTCGCGTCGTATAAGATTGGAAACTGTGCAGCAAGTTCAGACACTGATAAGGGCTCTGCACGAAACAAATGAGGGGTGCTCCGGAAAAACCACATTTGAGAGAAATAGCTGTCCATCCTATTTCCATGGTGAACTGGTTCCGTGGGTGAATGGAGTTTAGGTCTTGGAAAAACTCATTTCGCGTATTCACATGAATCTTCAGAGATCAGAAGGTGTACTCTCGCGTCTGAGCCTGATGATGCGCGATGTATACACGAAACCGGTGGCTTAATCATTAAATATTATTTTATCTGTGCTTAAATATTTATTTTCCACTTTTATTGTATTATTATTTATATTTATCAATAACTTGTGTAATTAGCGCTGACTTTAAATTTTGTACTATTTTATAACTTTGAACAAAAAACAAAATGAATTTTGGGTTGATAAATAGCGTAGTGTTATAATAAGGTGTCTACAAATTGTTGTTTGGATGTCTTTGAATTGTTAATCAATTAGAAATCTGCAAAAATCAATGCGGATACTGTACAAGCTTATTTATGTACATTACCTGCTATAGTCACGGTATATAAACTTATCAATAAGCTTTCGCCGGAAACTATGAACTCTTAAATTTTTAAACTCAAAAATTTGAGTAAGTAAACGTATCACGTAATTAGGGAACCTCAAAAAGAAAACAAACTCAATTTGGAAGTAGGTATCTAATATAGTGTATTTGATTTTCACGTAACTCTTAGGAATTTACGTCTATTAACTTCTTTGCGTCTTCTTAGTTGGAATTTACGTTATTATATAACATATAATCTTTGCTTCAACAATGTACATGGGAATTCAAGTAATTTACTACGTTCACGGTGTAATAATGCACTTTAACAGAAATAACATTTCCAATGTTATATTTTCTCCATTCATAAATCCATTCAAAGAATTCATAGATGCGGAATTCCCTCATTTGAGAGTTTCTACTGAACCTCCTGATTCGGATCCTCACATGGCAAACAAATAAGAGGGACATAAAGAGTAAATTCTACTCCAATTATCAGATCATAACCGTGTACATGGCATGAGTTTATAATTGACGGCAAACCGCATAGAAACCTGTAGAATCATTTTCGAGGTCCGCATACAATGCTAACCGGCCGCCTTCGTCTTTATGATCGTCATCATTATTATTATTGTCGAGGCAACCCCGAACACTTGTACGTACCGTCCGAAATTCGTGAATGTGTCCGGTGAAGCGAATGCACTTTCCACCTACGTGTACATACGTATGTCTCGAACTATTGCTTCGCTTGCTGTGCGACCTTTCCATTCAGAAAACTAGTTTCGAAGGGCCCCTTTATTCGTATATGTGCTATTATTATTTTAATTGCCTCTTGATAAGAGGGCGCTCGCGTATTTCGAATCTCTTAACTTTGGACTCGTAAGTGCGTGTAGAAAAATTGATTGATTTACGAATACGTTTCAAATTACCTACCATATATGTTATAGCGACAATTATCAGATTCTTATTTTAATTAAACTTGCTTTATCTAGTTTGCTTGCTGCCAACATGTTTATTACAAACGTTCGTTAGTATTATTCTTTGATAAATTTTCAGAAAATCAAAATAAAAAAAAGAAGACAATATATTGAATATGGTTGGTTGAAACCATTTGTTAAAAGTATTGTGGGTTGCAGAAATCCCTTTTTTTTTAAACTTGGATTTAACTGAACCATGGTCCACTCGATCAAGATGGTTGCTTTACCTCTTACCTTATTTAATTATTTCGAAAATTTAGATTTTTTCTTTCATTAGCACAATTTTTCTAACAGTACGGCGGCGCTTGCTACACATCACCCGAAAGAATGGCATTATTGCACGAGACATTTCCCGGCTGTGTTTGGGCGATTGAACGACCAAAATTAGCCGCCCAAATCTTACGCCTTTGAACATCCTTTTCAGGAGTTTTTTCAAAAGTCTATATTAACAAGCTCTCGACCACCCAAGCCTTAAAGGAGGAGATTAGACATTATATTACAGAAATAGAGCCACAATTATGCCAAACCGTGTTTGAAGATTTCGTCAAAAGGACACAAGCTCAAGAAGGCGTTGTTCTGCACATAAATCTCACGTGTCTATTTTATAATTAAATTAGAATGTCGGTAATTCCTCAGCACTTCGTATGTTTCAGGAAAAAACTTATTGCCGTATTGCCGAAAACCCGAAGAAATGCTCAGTTGACACATTGGTCCCTAAAGAAACAACGGCATTTCGCAAAAATCTCAAATTATCTCAATTATCTCAGAAACGAAACTAAACGATTGATATGAATTCCTTGTTTCACTGACTTCTACGCACGTTGTGCATTGTTACTGCCAGAAACGATTACCTGACAAATCTCCGATCATAATAGAGGCCGAGTTGAGCATATAACAGTTCCCTAGGGCTACATTATTGCTTCTCGGCGTGCGCCGTAATCCCTTATTAAAGTGGGTGTGCCCCCGGTTCAAACACGTATTAAACGGGGATTAGCATAATTGACCATCGTTTAAGAAACAATAACAGTGACGTTTCGTCAAACGACGGGCAAATATTAAGCTTAGGAGAAATAATAGTCCAAGAAAGTTTGCTCTATCGATTATATTCCATTGTGTGCGCGTTTTTAATGAGAATATCGAAGCGTGCCGGGCACGTCGTGTATTAAATTTTAATAACACAGCCATCCATAAATTAAATACGACGTTAATGGTAAAACATGTATGTTTAGGGACCATATACTATAAATCAATAATTGAAGCTTAGGTGATCTTATAAGAAAAAAAGGAAATGGAAATAATCCGCGTCCCTTATGCACTTCATATACAATTTAGTGTGTATGGAAATAATGTTACAAGGAAAAATTAATAAAAAATTATATACAGTGTGATACATTTGAAATGGAAGTACTCTTATAGAACCTATATTTTATCAAAAGATCTACTTCCACACAAAAGTTTGGAAAAATAATGGTTGAAAAATAATATCGGTAACCTCCGCGCCACACAAGTTTTTAATTAATCAATCCGGGATGACCGTTTCGAGGGTACGAATGATCCACATTCTCAACCAGTGACCGAATAATGTGAGAAACCTCTAAAACTAACACGCTTGTTCTATACCTACTTTCGAGAAAAATATTATTTACAAGTACCTACTTTTACCGCCTACGTGCCTTAAAACTAAGACGCGCGGAAGAAATACGGAATACGGACAAATAGCCAGAAACGTCTCTTGTTACTGTAGCTTGAGACATAAAATATGTGCAAGGATTACCCCAATAAATCGAATAGAACTGAATACTACAACGGTCCGTTATATCTATTCATCAGATTTTTTTTGCCTTGTCTCGTACGCGTCTAATTCCCGCGACGAAGTTACGTTCTTAATCAATTTCAAGTTTTCTAATTTAATATTATGCCCGGTTTCGTTTATGTATTGGGCTACACTTGACGAATCTAATCTACCGAAGCGATAACACCTGATATGTTCTTTAAATCTCGTGCCTATCGCTCTCATCGTTTGACCAATGGGTGCGCGCTCGTTTTTGCAGGCTTGATACCTATATTAAAATCTCATTATTGTAGCAAGCAGGATCCAATTCGTACTTGTGCAGAATTTTCCAATGTATACTCTTTCATATATCAATCGATGCAGGCCCCTGCGAGACATCCTGTATAAGAATTTAAAGTATATCCCATACTTTGCGACAACTCCATACTATGAATTAAAAGAAAATGTTGTTAGAAAGTAAGGAACTGACGAGTAACGATTTTCAATTTGAACGTTAATGTGCTGTGTACGTATACCAATAGTATTAATAGAATACGTTATTTGAGCTAAGTGAAGTGACAACAATATATTGACCAATAGTTTATCATTGAAATTGCAATGTCAACAAGTTTCGATTGTCATTAATTATAATTGACGCCTTCTAAATTGGTACCGTGGTAAATATATTATAATGTAGCAACGTATAGAATGTATACGTATGTAGATATTAATGAGTTTATTATATCTTTAATATGCATATCTATACATGCTTATTTTTTGCAAACAAACACACCGAAAGTGTCCTTCATAAGTGAATTGTAGATATATTGTCTAGAAAATTATATGACAGTAATTAGGTAACTTTGGTACAAGCACTCTTAATTATCTGAATGTAAAAAGTATTAACAGAATATGTAAAGAAATTCAATTCAAATTCATGTTGAAATCGATCTAAACGTGTTTGCAGCTAGCAGCCTTATTATACGAACGAGCAAGCTTTAGGCATAAAATCCGATTTTTCGTTGTTGCATTTGTGCGTAATGCAGCAGCCATCAGGACGTACGCCACTTGAAAATCCTAAAACGTTTTTTAGCATCCAAGCTGTGTAGTTGCCACGACAGCTGGTTTCTCTAGGCCGAACACAATAAGTACTCGAAAATCTGCTTGATCGAACCGGTAGTTTATAGACCGTCGCGTATATGCTACTAGCCGCTATGGCGAACCCCGACGTAATTCAGTTTGCTCTGTAACTGGCTGCATTATAACTTTGGCCGCAGTTGTTGCCGAATTTGCCGTTGATGTCCGCGTGGGGTCTTTCTATTATACTCCAATGCGTAACGCGGTACTATCCCCGAAAACACCCTCGCCAAATGATTTTCCCAACACGTCACGATGACGCTTATCTCTGCATCTTCTACTGACACGGTTAAATAGCGGACGAATTGGAAAGAACCAACCAGCGCGTTGGGGCCGTTGAGTGAAAACGGTATTAGGGGGTCGATCGACAAATTGTTGTGTTTTAATTTGCGGTGGGGTGAGACTGCAGTTGGATTGTGACAGATTAATCGTCCGGTTACAAAATGGAGTACCTACCCTACTGATTTTCCTTTGTTTTATATATACAAAAGGATCCCAAAGTATCCCTTTCCCATACTAACTTTTGAATAACAGAAGCTAGCTTTTTTAGAAAAAAAATAGGTCGATTTTTGTCGACCAACTTCTGGCGTTATCGTTTACTTCCATACGTTTTTGGAAAGATAATCGACAGACCAATCCAACGATGCCACATGTATCGTACTTTAATTTATGAAATATGATCTTATACAGCAATAAAGGTCTTGGTAATCTGTTTTTGTTATTTCGCAAAGTTGGTTCGGAAAGAGCAAAAAATTATTTTTCGCGACTCCAGTTTCGTTAAAAGAGCTCGTTGCTGAGCAAAGTAATCATAACAATTGCAAACTGTGAACTCTCAATTCCAAAAGCATAAATTATTGTTTTTATTGTTACCATATTTTGCATTTGTCAAACTTTCGTTGTTTTTGTTACTATTTTCTGTTATTTCAACTTGTTTTGTTAATTGTTATTTCTTCTTTACTTTATCGAACTTTACTGTAATTAATTAATTAATGAATTATGGTAGGCTCGTTTAAATTTGCTAATTTTTGATTTAAGTTTCTTATATGTTGTTCATTCTACAATGGCTTTCGCATGGGCCACGTAACATAAATTTCAAAAGAATCTAATTTTGATATTCGGTGAAATTAGCAACAATTACCAGGAATTGGAAAATAATGAACACTGCCCTTGTGAACTTTGCTTTAAGTATGGCAAATAAGGTGACAATTGTTGCCAAATTTATATAATGTTAAAGTTGGTTCAACAGTTTTGCATGGTTCCTGCGAGTCATTATAATAACACTAAAAGTCAGGTATATTTTTCAAAAAACTAACAGGTTTAAACAAACTTACCATAATTAATTAACTAATTGTTAATTGTCAATTGCAAAATTATCAAAATGAGAGAAAATAATAACGAGAACAAAGAACGAAAGTATGACAAAGGTAGGATGTGATAACAATAAACAACAAGAATAATTTAGGTACGCTTGAATTCAGATTTTACAGCAGTTGTGGTTACTTTGCTTAGTAACGAGTTCTTTGGACCAATTTGGCGTCACAAGACACAATTTGGCGCTTTTCTGTAGCAAGATTACCAGAATTTTAAAATGTCAAAATTGATGTCACTTCCGATAACACACAAAATGGAATTGAACTGCCGATAATGTTAAAAGTTAGTTCACAAAGAACAGAAATTGACCTTTTTTTTCGAAAGACGCTAGCTTTTCTAGTAAATAAGAACACTTCCTCACTCGAACTAGCGACACTTAAATCCAACATCATATTTGTTAGGGCAACTACATATTTTATTGGATTAAACAAACGTATTTTAATGCTAAAAATATCAGGGTTGCTGCCTCAAAACTTTTGTCTGTGTACTTTTTATTAATAGTGGTTTTTTTTTGGTATGCAGAACCAGGTACATAAAACGCTTGAGCCTATTTTATTTCGATAAAATCTGTTGATTACAGTAAACGTAAAGATTACAATCTCTTCTTAATAATAGGAAAAAATATTTCTTCTTGCTAATAATAATAATGTAGTTTATTGCTTTAGAATTAGAATAAAGTGATGTAGTGAATTTAAAAATTATATTTCGAAAAACCCCATCTATTTATAGCAGTTAGGGTCTTCCGTGGTGTCTAATACTGCATCTTAGCAAAGGAAGCAGGTAATTGTTAAATTGAAGCAAGTGTTAAACAGTTACGGCTCTCTATACTTGAATTAGACTGTCCCCTGTCTTTCGTTATTCAACTTACTCTGAAAAGTATGTGAAATCGTTATCAAATTGATATTTGTTATTTACTTAGTGTCGAAAATATGTTCGTTTCTGATAATGAAGATGGTTTGCAGCTGTGAAGGATTTAATTGTGTGGTAAATATTTATATTTTGCCTACCGATTTTCCCTAGAGTCGACAAAACACGAGCCTATCTAGTCATTGCAAATTTCGTGAAACGTTCGGAAAGTGGAAACTTTATTGATATAAAATTACAAATCTGCAAGAAAACAATATAAAGTTAAAGGAAAGCGTTTAAACAAGCACAAGAATTGGCGAGGAAAATCTGAAGACTTGAAAGAAATTACTTCCAATCCTCCATCTTTATGTTATTTTGTATTTTAATATTAGCAACAACCTGTTAAATATGTACAAAATAACATAAAAAAGAGAGATTAGAATTTGCCATTCAAGGTTTCAAAAATGAAACCGGATCTTCATATGCATTTTTTCGCGATTAAAAAATTAAAAAACCAAAAAACTAAAAGTACCTTCCCCTTACCTGCGTAGGCGTTAAATGTATGAGCGATGCTAGATGTTCTCTTTCGGGGGCTGAGAGGTATTTCTGTTGTTTAAACCGCCTTTCCAGTTCGTATACCTGTAATAGAAGAAATATTCTGTAATTGTTTGTGGCATAATGGGGTGCGATTTAATTAACGGCACAACAAAGGAGTATAATTTACATAGAGTGCAGTGAAAGTTCTTATGTAGTGTTTGAAACACTAAAAAAAATGTATTATGCGTAGCAAAATTACGGAATAAGTTCATAAATTTGAGGCAATTTGTTTTTCGAAGAAATGCTCGGACAAGTCAATTGAATTTTTTTAATAGACATTTTTACATCAGTTTGAAGCTTCTCCCACTTCTAGCTTTTAAGTAATGAGGTAATTGATAATTTTTTAAATGATAATTCCTGACTAATAACAACAACAACCGAATTCGGTCACCGGTTGATGATGAGGACCATTCGTGTCCTCGAAACGGCCGTCCCGGACTAATTATTATATTACTATGTAATAAGTTATGCTTGTGTGGTGCGGAGGTTGCCGATTCTTATGTGTTGTTAGCCATAGTACGTCACAGTCCTTGCTATCATTATTGATAATTCCTGAATAAATTTATTTTATTAGATCATTTAATTGTCTATGGTACCATCAAAATTTTCAGATAAAATTATATCATTTAAACAGTGAAAAACAACAAGTTTACTAATAACCAAAAGCAAAGATACATGCTGCTATTCTGCTTCTTATATAGTAGGGCTAGAACACCAATTTATGACTTTTGCGACAAAATTTATAAAGTTGTAGCCGAAGGGAAATTTTTATATGACAAACTTCTTGGTGTGATATCTTCCTCGATCCTGCTAAGTTGGTAAAAGTGATACCTACTATCCAATCTTCATATTGTCCTTTTTTGCACATTTAAGAAGTTATATCTTCTCGATTGCTGGAATTTTTTGGATTCCAATCACTTTTTCAGAATCGCAATTTTGGTTTTCGCCACAAATAATAACCACTAAAAATACCTATGTTAACTGTTTGTAAATCTTTAGTAGAATTATCATTGGCAACAAGTATGTTGCCGCTTTGACTTGCGTCTAAATTCATTTTCGTCTTATCAAGCACGGATTCCGCAACATAGAACTCTGCAATCCTGTCGCTTTTCTACCCTCCTTACGACTGCATGCGTTGGCAAACGGAGTGGCGGATTCAACGAAAACAATGTCTCGTAATGGTTCTGACAAATGCAGATAGTTGGCAATTTTGCTTTGTGTACTTTCAAAAGTATGGATTTCAACTAGCTGGATTATGCATTTGCCATTTCTATAAGTTAGGAAAAATCGGATGTAGAGTTAAATACTTGTTAAGTAATTCTATGAATTTTATATTTCCTCCAATCTCTGAAGAAATAATCGATGCCCGTTGATCTTTGATTTAGTTATATGAACAACTTTTAAATTCAAAAGTTCATCACTACGTAAAGCTCCAGCAATGCCAAACGCAAATCTGTAATAATTACTACATTCATATCAAATTGGTTTTGAAAGTTTGCATAGATTACCTTCATCATCAAGTAAATTTCAATTATTATTAAATGCTTTGGTCCATTTGCCGAAATACAAGCACACACATGGTTGACTGTAAACATTCGGTGTTGTATGGTTCTCTCTTTCCTCAGCGAAGATACCGGCGTTTTCTACTGCCGAAAATTCGAATCATCGCTATAGAATACTCGGCATTACATTTCTACACTCCAATCTTGGTGTTCTCTCACATATTGTAAAATAGTGGCAACGCATGCCTTAAGTCCTTCTTCCGCACAAAGCAGTTACTGACAAACCTCCGTTGCTGTTTCGAGATCCAATCGTTAGTTGTTCTAAAGAGTTTCGACGATTTCTCAATTGTATTTTCAAATATCTCTTGTGAATATTCTTAATTTTAGGAAAATTTCTGATCTTAGGACATCTATCTTTGTTAAAGAAGCAGAACATATTGAATTTATTCAAAAAACTTGAACTCGAGCTGATAATCTCAGAATGAGAATTGCTGCTATTGTCGCAAGAATATCAAGCATGATAATAGGTTGCTGTTACAATACATTACCGTCATTATACCTATTATTTTTAGGAGTGGCACAGTCTACCATCTATCGTACCGTAAAAAAAAATACAAGGAGAAAGGGCAAGTTACCCCGCCCAAGCAAACTTCTGGAAGACATTTTTTAATTGCTGATTACTGATTGAAACTGTCAAGAATTTATAAAGCAATTAATTCATGTTTTTTTTTTTTTTATAAAAATGATAATAAAATGCCGAATGAAGTAAAACAGCGTGATGATTTGCCACAGATGAGCCGTTCAATATTGTATAAATTTATGAAAATGCTAAACTTGCAGGTACAAAGAGAGATCGAAAAAGTGTATTCATAGAACGTGATGATATAATCAGGTGGAGAAGAAGGTATTTGATGACAATAAGAGATTATCGTCGTCAAAATCGGCCAATTTATTATTTAGACGAAACATGGCTAAACGAAGGTAATACCAAACAAAGAGTTTGGATAGATGAATATAAAAAGTCAACAGCAAGCGTTTAATGGAGGACTGATTGCAGGCTTACGTAATCCTGCCGGGGGAGAAAGACGTCTCATTATTTTGCACATAAGATCTAAGCCTGGTTTTGCGGAGAATGGCTTATTGCCTTTTGAAGATAAAAAAATAACCGATTATCATGAAGAAATGAATGCCGAGGTGTTTGAAATATGGTTTCATAAAATATTGATGCTGCTATCAGGCGATGCTGTTATTGTTATGGATAATGCTACATATCATCGTCGTAAAATTTAAAAAATTCCCACAACAACATCTAGAAAACTCAATATGCAGGCTTGGTTGAAATCAAAAAATATTGAGTACGAAGAAGAGATGGTTCGATCTGAATTTCTTCATTTAATTCGTCTTAATAGAGACTACACATGTGACAGATGAGATGGCCAGAAGTTGCAACAAAACTGTGTTGAGGTTACCACATTATCACTGGGAACTCAACCCAATTAAGTTAGTGTGGGCTCAAATAATAAATAAAGTAGCAACTAAGAATACCTCATTCAAATTAGCAGATGTAAGGTTACTTTTACTGCAGGCAATCCAGAATGTCACTACGGACAATTGGAAAAATTGTGTAAAACGTGTGATTAAAGAAGAAAGAAAAATGTGTGAGTTAGGTGGATTAATCGATGATATAATCGAGCTATTTATTATATCAGTAGGTAAAGATAGTAGTTCAAGTGAAATAGAAAGTGGTATTCAATAGTTATTTTAGAAGGTAATGTAATGTATTAACGTGTATTTAAGGCCAAGTTATTGTTTAATATGTATACGCTATATTTATTATTAGTCTAAATTGTTGTAAATAATCATATAAAAATAAGAATTATAGTAGAATAGAGCAACATTCAGAAACTTCCATTCAAGAAGGTACCAGATATAAAGCTGAAATCTAGTACGATGTGTATTTGATCAATAAATATTATTCTGCGGTGTTTTCTATATTTAATTAAATAATTATTTATTCTTGTGATGAATATGTAATTAATTACGTAACTACAACCTATATAAAATTAGGATTTGTTTAAAACTAGCTAGGGCTAGTTTTAAAACAAATATTAATTAATTTCGACGAAAATTGCCTTCAATAACAAAATCTTGTTACAATAAACCTATTTTACCTTCACGAAAACGTTCTAGATATTTTTTCTACAACTACCTGAATTTGATGCTTATTGTTTATTTAATTAAAAGTAGGGAAATTAGTCTTTGTAACGAACTTTGCTTTATAAATTACAATCAAAGCCAGGGTAAAAGAAGAACATTTTACGATTACATAAATTGAAATAAAAGAAGAAACCTATTGTTATTGCATCAATTTTCATTTCAAATTAAATTAAAATTCATTTAGTTTACAAGGGCACAAAAATGTTAAATTTACGTTGTATTTTTATTGTATCGTTTATATGGATATGTAGTTATTTTTCAAGTTCGTTACGTTAACTACGAAAACTAAAACTACTAACGTACCTCTCCCACCTCTTTCTTATTACTTTTTTTTTTGTCAATCTCACTGCAGTACAGTTAAGTTTGTACACTATAAAACACTATTACTTCAGCATAACGTTTAACAAGACACTTTAATAATCTTATGTATGGCATCTTTAAAATGTAAGGGATGTAGAACCGCCGGTAAAAACGAAGTTTTCGGTTATTTCCTGAAGAAAGTCCCGGATCGGACGAAAGCTTTGTTAGCCCCGTAAACGTTTCCGCACATTTGATAGGTCGACGTCGTATCAGGGTGGGGTGATCAGCTTACCTGTGCCTGTGTGAATAGGACACGCCTTTTGCGTCTCTGGGCGAGGGGAAACTGCATAGGTTTAGAATCCGGTACTGCGCAGGCGCCTAATCCAGGCATCCCCGTATTCAAACCGTGGCCCATGTTCGCCGACGCCGCCGTGCTACCCATTAGTCGGGAGACTGGAAAAAAAAGAAAAAATGCTGGAAAACTGGTCGCTAGCATCTGGGGCTGTGTAACCTATACACCGTGTATCAAAAGTCATGCACTTCATACGTATTTATTTTTATGTTTGACTTCAAATCAAAAATTGAATGATTAGTATTTTGTAATTGTTATATTTTTGCGGTATTTTAATAGCTTTTGCTGAGATATTTTATGTTTAGGTATGCAAACCGATAGCTCTTTTCAAAACAAATTCAATAATATTTTGTTATACCTCCTATTGCGAATTTTCCAGTTTCCAGTACCATTTTCAATGTAGGCGTTAAATAAATCATTTCGGGTCAATTCGCCCCATTTTGATTAGGACCTTTTTCTTCTAATATAAAGTAGCGGAATTTTTCGAAAAGTTGCAAAAAACCTTATCTTTACAGCCACCTATTAATGGAGGTCTAATAACGATCGCTTTTCAACAAATTCCAAAAGCGGATGGAAAAATATCTATCAATGACGCTCCTAATAACGGCACCCCTCAAAAGCGGCCACGGTCACTTATACGGCAAAATAGAAAAGTTTTATTATTTTGTGGATAACACAACGTCCTACCCTCAATAGAAACTTGAAAATGTGGAGATTATTTTTCTGCCACCATACAGCATATAACGTAACACAGAAAGAAAGATCTAACATTCACAAGTAGCGAAAGTTCTTTCGAAGATATAAAAAAAGGCATTAATTTAACCGGAGCTTTAATTTTAATATTAGCAGCCCGGAAAAAGTTTCGCAATCTATAATTTCAACATATTTTGCAATTCTTAGAAAAGGTACACCAAGAAGAATATTTTGATGAAGAAGACGAAATGCTTTGATCGAAAATGTCAATTTAAGCGTGCGAGAAATAATCAGGAAACTAAGACATTTATTTAAGGGTGCTTAGATTAGAGGAAATGCTTTTGCAAGTATAGTATCTGATTGATTTTTCGGTAATTCAACTTGCATTTGGCGATTTCGTGGCTATATTTACAGAGATTCATAAAGCTTTTGCTGCTTTTTTAAGTATCAAGTCTATCTCAAATAACATCTTGCAAATTTTATGCAAATCGTAAAAATTCTGCTTTGTCTTCTTAATTTTAAACGTTTCTTCGCGGAGGGAAAAATAAAGCAACCGAAGCAAAACTGCTTCGAGAAAGCGGATCGCAAAGATTTTCTATTAAAAAATTCACTGATACAGTTCCGGTTGGACGATGATATCGATTTTATACACCATCATCGGCTACGTGTCTTAAATAAATATTTATTTTGTAAATGCCCTTGTGTCCATATCGTAAATAGGAGTGAATAAAAGTAGGGTGGCCCTTAAATAAACACGTCGAAACTGTTGGCATTTGAATGTATAAACGCATCTGTCTAGAGAAACGAAACTGACGCCTGATAGGTAGTTCATTTCTGTATTTATCGGAGGCACAGCTAAGATTCTATTCATTGATTTGTAGCGTTCCACTATCTTTAGGAAGCCCATTTACATAGAATACATATATAATATAGATACATTTTTAATTGTTAAGATTTAATTCATAAATTTATTAATTTGAAAATGTATCTACCTTTTTGTTATAATGCAGAAGATTTTTCATATGATAATAATATTTTTTTTGGCCAACGAAGATACCATTTCCAAGACAAAGTAATATATATTAATTATTTAATTAATTAATATCTATTTGATACAGTGGCGACCGCAATATTATGTTTGTGTTCCTACCTAGGCAGTAGAATGTGTTGTAGGTACATGCCGAATATTATGGCACAAAAAAAGAAACCCAGTCAAAAGAGTCAATAGTGCCGTGAAGTAACTGGTACAAAATTTTGAGATCCGCTTGATTACGTCGGACTTCAAAAGAATCAAACTTAAAGATAAAAAAGGTCGGTGTGATCAAATCCTTGCGGGAGATAAGTACCAAAATACCGAAAGTGAAGGTAAATACTTTAAAAATTTTCGCTGAACATTCTCAACGGAGAGACAATGAGTTTTGTGGATTGGTGACCAAATAACAGCGGTATATTCGAGTTGTGATCGGACATTCCTGAGAAGTGCTTAGTGCTTCTGGTTATAAAGCCGATAGTCTTGAGTGCAAAGGATGTTGTGCATAGGAAGTGTTAACTAGAATCGAAAATAACTCCCAAATCTCTAAGAGCAGGTTGAGCAAAATTTAGAGTTGTCCTCATGTAGATAATCGGATTGGTTTTACGAGAAAAGGTAAGTACACTATCTTTTTATAAAAAAATGTAGTTGATTTTGTAGATCAATGCAATCAGCTGCAGCATTTATTCTAGTGTATAGTTTCAAGTAATCAGTAAAGAGCAGCTTATTACAACGAAGTTTGCCGCACAAATTGTTAATAAAAATCAGGAACAGCAAGGGACCAACGTTACTCTTTTATGGGACACCTGAATCAAGATGGAAATATTTGATGATTCGGCTTGTCGAATGCATTAGAAAAATCTGTGTAAACAACGTCCACCTGTTGATTTTGCTGGAGTTTGGTTATTGTAGAGAGTTGGTTGTTAGAAAATGTGCTTTCGCGAAATTAATTAGCAAGGCTGTAGGTCTGTAGTTCTCTATTAATAACGTATTTTTCTTCTTATGGATGGGTGTTAACCGAGAAATTTTCCAACATTCGAAAAAAATACTTTTGCTTAGAGACAGGTTGAACAGGGGCGGCAAGAAAACTGGAATATTGTCTTGACCCATTGCATTTTTTTGTTTGGTAATCTTTTCAGGCACTGATTGACGTCAGTTTGAAGAATTGGGGGTAAAGCAACTGTAGGGGTATATGGTGAATGGGTGAGGCTCAACATTGAAGCTTATGAAGAAGAGATATCAACAGATTGAAAAAAATTACGAAATTCATTTACTATTGCTGATGGTGATGTAAAAATTATTCAATTTTTATTTTGTAAACTATTCGGTATACCAGAATAATTTTTTTTAGGAGACATAAAGGACCAAAACTTTTTGGGATTCTTTTTAACTTAATTCTGGACATTGGATAAATAATTGTGGCACGTTTGTAGTGGTATTCTTTGCAGTGCTAGGCAATTTCCTATATTTATTCAAGTCACTAATTCATTTATATTCGTTGTATATCAACCTATGCTTGTTTCTCAATTTAATGTTTTGTTTGCCTAAGCCAAATAGGACAAGAACTATTAATTTTAATACGCTTTACAGGAATAAATGCAGCAAAAAGTTCATGAACTTTGGAATAAAGGGTTTCACGAGCATGATTATCAAGATAAGTTGTGAAGAGGAGAATGCATAATCACGAAACACGACCATATTTTGGACGATTTGACAACGTAATTTCATATTACTATTTTTTGGTAAAACCATATCTTATGCGGAATATCCTTCAACGATTCTATCTTGTTGCTTACCAAAGTTGCTGTGCTAAGCATTAGTGATAGTGATCGCAATATTCTCATAACGAAACATTACTTGCGATATTAGCGAAGGAAAATGCCTGGTAAACATCAGATTCGGTTTAATCGCTTCCGTTTTCTGCAGCTATAGCAAACACATGGTATATGCGATACATCCCAGTAACGCGTATAGTGTCTCTTTGACGGACTATATCTCTACGGACAAGCAGGCAGTAACTCCCTGACAGTTAGCAAATACACTAAACTGGATGTGTTTGCGAAGCACTCTAAATCCAATGACAATACAGTAGCCGGCCTCGGTGATCAATATGGCGGATGCGATGGGTAAATAAGTATCCTACGGGTTGCTTACTACACACGTCCTGAATATTTGCTTACTAGAAATGAACCGTAAATAATAAGAGGTAAGAACTTGTTATTCGCAGTGCTATATTTCAATAGTTACTAGCATTAATTGTTATTGTATAAATCACGTTTTCTTCATCAACATAAGTTAAAAACATATGCCAGCGATTTTTAATTATTATTATTTAATTAATATCAGGAATTCGCTGCAGTTTGCAGCAAATTTTCAAGCTTGGATAAAGCTCTTTGGAACTTATTAAAAGATACACTTTCATATATACAAATTTATGTTTTAGACCGTCGTCTGCCGCTATTAATACTTTTGTTTGTGAAAAAAAAAAAAAACAAAAGTTGTCACAACAATGTATCTCCGCAATCAGCTTTTGTTTCTGACACGACTGACGTATTGTTACTGTATTGACTTTGCTTTTCATTTACTCTATAAAAACTACTTCATATTTTCCTGGAATTCCAAAAAATCATGGTCTAAATAATATGTTGGAATTACAGAAAACTTTATGCCGTTCATTTTTGCAAATTATTTTAATTCGTTTGTTGTTTCCGTTGCATTCGTATTTATCATATTTTGTTTCTAAACATATTCAAACATACACGTTATATACATATATACGAGGGGAAAATTTAGGAATTATTGATTTTTCCAAATTAATTAAATAAATTCAGAGCTTATGGGAAACGGGAGTGTTTCAAGAACACTCTTTCGGCAAATTAAAATCAATTGGCTAACGAAATATGAAATTTATGTGAGTATTAAAAATTTAAAATTAAACTAACTTGATACAGCGATATTCCAACACATAAGCACTGTGTTTCTTTTTAGAATTCTGTTTTCTCTAACCGTCACACATGACCAGAACTTCGAAATACAAATAGAATTTTTTATATATAAATTGGAAATACAACCAATTAAGTTACTTAATTTAAGTTAGTTAATTACTTAATCACCACACTCCTTTATTTATCGAGACAGCGATTGTTTCGGACATCGCAAATTTTGATAATCTTTCCTTTTTGCAAAAATACATTGATCGATGAAAGACACACGAATACCTTTGTTTTCGTAGTGGCATAATGCAACATGACACACAGACGCAACTGGAGCACTGGTTCTATTTTGCACCACACACAACTGTAAAAATTTAATCTCCCTTACTCCTATACTCCAAAGATAATGAGCTAGAAAAAGAATTTCCGTTACCAAACTGAGTTCCCAGCCGCAAGATGGAAGCTAACATTGGCAGTTGGATGATGGCAGTTGGACCATCTGGAAATTTTCAAGCGTGAATAATTATTTCGCCTGCGTCTACGGAAAACCTTACTTTGAGAGTTGCGAGCCCGCGATTCGAACCCAGTACCCCGAGACTACCTCGACTAGCTCAGCGCGGTAGACACTGCGTCACCAATCCCGCAAATACCGCATAATGCAATAAGTTCAACTTACATTTTGCCTGTTTTCTTAGCAATCTCATTTTGTTTGGCTCCAATGATGAAGCGCAAGAGTTGGATGCAATTCATTTAGGAAAGACTTCGTCGAGATGTGAGAATGAATTTAGGGAATTAATTAAATAAATGGGACTGGCTGGGGGAAAAAATTGAGTTCAAACTTCAATGTTCTTGCAGAACTTGGCCAATTACAAACCACGTCTTTGACCCGCGGTCTGCATGAGATCATCTTGCATCTTGCCTAGGTATTAATCAAACAAAACATATGGAAACTAATATCGATAATAATGAAAGTGGTAAATGATGTAATAGAATAAGGAATATATCTTGCATACTTCAGAAGAGCTACGATTATCCTAATACATAAGAAAGGAGATGATAGTAAATGGCTGAAAACTACAAACCAATCTCATTACCAGCAATCCTAAACAAAATATTGAAAACAAACATACATCTGCAGCTATCTGGTTATTTACAAATGGACAGAATCAATATGTCTTCCAAAAACATTTCTGCCACTGTCGACCTTCTGAACAACATTAAAAAAATGATGGAAAAAGAGAAATACAGTAATTGCGATTTTTTCAATATGAAAAAAAAACCCTCGACACCACGCTCAAACCAAAGATGATTCAAAATAAATATATACTATTGCATACGAAATATGGAGCAAGGCAACGATTTAGAAGATGGCGATAAAAAAATGCATTATAACAAAAAATTATCCCAATTTTTTGGGCAGTATTTCAATACCGACACGTTTATATTTGATAGGGTGAACAATTATAGATTTTTACGTCTTAGTTACAAATCTTGTGTACTCACTCCATTCATATTCCTTCGATTTGGTTATACCGAATTTACCCTGAAACCGCCCAATTTTTGGATAAATACCGGGTAAATACCCGGAAATTTATCCAGAATTTTATTTAGTGCGTATATTGCTATCACTATCCACTATACCTGATGTATTCATGGCGCTAGTTACAGATACTAGGAATAATAGTAGGCGCAATCTTCCATACACCTACTATGAACATAGTCGCCATTATGGGGTAACTGAGAGAACTATATCGATTACACACATCAGCGCCAGCATGCATTGTATTCAAATATAAAACTAAAAAGCAAACATAAATCTTCTTTTTCTACAATCAAACATTTGCCTTTTTTTGAGGATTTTTAAGGATACAGGTTTCTACCAGAAGGACCCGATCCTTCCACATTTACGCTCAATTTCGAAATACTTTTAGCCGTGCTAACAGGCTCAATTATACACGAAAAAATTTTGATATTGTGTATTAACGCAGCTGAAAATAAACGGGTGGTCGCATTTGATTTTGTTGTTATATCGTGAACTTCCCCAATTCGTGTGTCGCAATCCTTCCGACGGAGAGACCTGGGAGCAAGTCTCTTGTTGGGGATGACTATTCAAGTGTTAAGTGTAATGGACGCTTAGCAGCCAAAATATAGCTATAATGCACAATAAATATCTTGCGCCTACAACATTAACATATTTTAGAATGTAGGAAACGATCGAACTTCCAGATTTCCTCGGTTTATACGAAATATTGATAAGCATAAATGTATATGCATAATACACTGAGGGAAAGGAAAGTGGAAACGAAGTGGTGCATATTTATGTGTTTATTCAACTAAAAATATGTTCGTTTTACACTTTAGCGGGTATATCCAACTTAAAATGCAACTTAACATAGCCCATTAGCTTTGGCTCAATTATTTTTGTTAATTGAAATCAATATTTGTATTGGTTGTGCTTCAATCAACAGACGCAAATAGAGTTCCATAAAGACATCCTTCTTTATTCAAGACAACACACGTTCAGATTTGCACAGTCGCTGTTTGTATCTATTTTACTTTCTGCTTTCAATATTTTCTTATACACACACTACATTCTAATGTAGGTGGCTTGTTAGTCTGTTAATGCTGTTGTTTTAAACCATATGGAGTGTTGAATATATTTAACAAACAACCAATTTTTCTTCCAATGTATGTATGCATATTAAATTTTTCGCTTATATCTAATAACAATCGTAAAAAAACCTTTTGCCGCACTACGGATTTCTTTACCTAATGGATGTCGTATAAGGCACATAACAACTCGTTGCTACACCCTTACGCTCGTCATCACCCCATTGATAAAAAATTGAGCTTAAGACAGGGGACGCACAAAAGAGGCATTCCGGTATATTTATCGTAGGATATTAACATCCATTGTTGCTGGTATCGAATTTTTATTGTGTTGCCTGGCGAACGACCCTTGTCGAGTATTGTCAGAGAATGTAAATAAAAAATAGCTGAGCGTTGTTTAACGTCCAGAGTAATCATATTGAAAGAATTGCCAATGCAAGGCGCATTAATTTTCGATAAGTGGTAGCTACTACAACTTCGAATAGCTAAGTATGTCATATTTTTTTTAAGGGATCGATTGCAGATATATTTTTTGCAAGTTTTAGAACAAAATTGAATTATGAACAAAACATTTACTCTATACTGCAAGACATTCGCGTCGGCTTACGCTTATGAAAAAACATAAAATGTTTGGAAAATATTGTTGTCAGGAGATATGTAGGTTCATTGGGAGATATGTACTGAGTAACTCAACAAAAAGTTGTACACCAAAGATGAAGTGAAAATTTAAATGGAATATTTTTTGCCAGTTTTCAACAAAACAAGTAAAAACGAAAGAAAATAGTAATGGAAAAAAGGAACGAAAATATGAAAAATGCAGGATATAATAACAATAAATAACAAGAATAATTTACGTTATTGTTAATGTTGTCTAGCAACAAGTTCTTTGGATCAAGCTAGCATTACAGGGGACAATACGGCAGCTTCTCTTAGCCAACTTTCCATAACAACGAAGACAGATTACCAAAAATCTTTATTCCTGCATATCGTACTATTTACCTAATTATTACATCAATATCACATGTTAATTAACAGGTGTTGGGTATGGAATACAGGGTGGCGCACCACATTCGGATCGGCTTATATAGAAAAAGCCGTACAATATTCTACAGAATATATATGCTTGGAACTATGTAGGTTCATTGTGAGGAAGTTAGTGTTAGTGTTTCCTATACCAAAGAGGAGTGCCTGTTTCACGTATTTAAAGTAAATATTTTAAATTGTATTTATTTTTAGTCCAAGTATTTTAGACTTAATGATAAAATAAAAAGGATTCCTAAAAATTATACAGGGTGAACGAAAATATACTTTTGATTTGGACTATCATTAAAGCCAGATAACTTTCTTATATATTCTCATGGTGTAGTTGTGTACCTCTTCCAATATTTGTAATATCTACCAAATTCATTCTTGTCTTATTTTTAATGGATTTCCAGAGAAACAAAAGTTTATAGAATTTCGTCGAGAAACTGAGAACAAACCGGAAAAAAGAATAACAAAATAAATGCTGAAATAGCTTCCTCAAGGTGTTGATGGATCGTTTACGGCGCGAGATAATACACTACCCACGGACATGTTTCTGCCTACCCGGGGTCATCAGCGTGGTTCCGTAATGTTTTTTCTCTCCTTACGCTGCTTTTCCCGTAAACGATTCCATCAATACCACAAGGAAGCTATTTTATCATTATTTTGATTGGTTATTGTTTCTATGCATTTTCTGATGTGTTTCTTACATATCATGTGCACCTGCCCAAAGGGCTCATGTGCCGTCATCTCGTGGTAAGCAGTCCAGGAACTGCTCGAGGGATGGCTTTGGGAACAATGTCGCTGCTTTCTGGGCGGCAGGTATGTGTTTCTTGGCGCTAACTCTGCATTGCTTTTGCCATAAACGATTCCATCAACACCGTGAGGAAGTTATTTTAGCATTTTCTTTGGGTGAATTATCGCTATCGGCGTAAGAAAACATCACAATTTCGCAAATATTTGAGCATTGAAAAGAAAAGTTAAAAAAAGTCGAAGAGAGACATCAAAAAACGTATTAATACCTAGAGTGCTCTATTAGAAAGAAATTATCTATAGAGTGTAGTCGAAACTAAACACCCTGTATAAATGAGTATAATTTTACGTTATGCAAGACTTGTCTCTAAATAATTTTTAATTGAAACTCTAAATTGCTCAGTGATGGAATTATATCTTCCTCCATGTGTTAGATGGACAGGTTGCATATCTACATCTCAACAAGATGTCGTCATTTCTAGAAATGGTACTAATTATTTGTGTACAAAGTGATAAAAAAATAGGGGTGTTATTGTAATAGTTAAACGAGTGTAAGAAATCTTCAAGAACGATAATAATAACCGCATTATCTGAAAGATGATTTCCGCAAAGTATAATTGAATTCCGTATAGGTAAACGATAAGGGTGTTACGTCTGTCGTCTATCATCTCGGCTCCCCTAATATGCCCCAACACGTATAAATAATATTACACGGATATCGGTATGCAAACAGGAAGATGATTGATGCGATAGGAGGATGCGTCCCGTATAACATCGTGTCAGGATGTATCGGCTCCTATATCCTGCGGGTATCTAACGTCCATCAGCGGTACATACGATGACATCATACTAGTTCTTACATCCCAACTTAATTTTTCAAGGCCAATTATCGTTAATTGTTTGTTACAATTTAACATTCTCTCTTGCTTTAAGTTAATTTATTTCATTATTAATAACATCATATTGGTTTGTCAATTACAAGGTCAATGATGATATAATAAATGATTTAGATGCTTCATCTTGCTAGAACCACCGTTCACCTCACTTATTTCATGATTAAAAGTTCAAATATCGATCAGGATTTAAAAAGTTGGATTCAGTTAATTAAAACGCCGAAGATCAAATATTAATTTTAAAGAAATATTGAATATCTGCATTCAATTATAAATTTGGGGTTTTCATCAGCCTACCAGCTACAGTTCTGAGAAGACATTGTACTGTTAGAAGGACAGACTGTTTCATCTGTTTGGCAAAAGAACGGTTGTCGATGAGTTCGCCGTGAAACCATGTGCAAAAATCAAACCTCGCATCAAGTTCCCAAACTTTCAGCATGTTGATAAATTTGGATTTAAATTGATAAATATCTCTCACCGTAGTCTTCTTAGCCCCAATTCTGCCAGAAATAGTTATTTTATATTCTACCATATCTGGTAAAACATTTTTTTCATGCTCATCAACTTGCCAGTTGAGGCTTGGCTTCTTAAACTGATTTTTAACTGAATTGGTGACAGAGGAATGTTGAAACAGATTTATCTGGATGTCTTTCACCAAAAATATTCGCCGCGTTTTCGCCGTGTTGGTCTTATGTTCATCGTAAATTAAAGTAATTTCTATTTTTTGATCCACATTACAAATTTTCTTTTTCAAATATGGTGCAGACATTTTCGCGGACACTGTATAATTGTATTATTATTTTTTAATATGTGGCACCCCGAATACGGATTTGTTATAGAAAGAATCGTGTATTGAATTTTTGAGTAATCTGTAGACATGTTTCTTCATGTACCTACTTTTAATAATTAGTTAATTTAAACATGTTTAAAGTTTACAAAACTTTGCTCTTCTCGGAATCGAACTCAAACATGTCTGTTTATCATTCGGAAATAACTATTGACTTAAGACATGTTGAAATCATATTTCTCATCAGTTAGCGTATTGTAAACGCTTGAAAGCATGTAAATATTTGCTAATTTGCTACGATTTATGTAATTGTTAACATACTTAAATAATTTTATCCACTTATATGCGTTATCCTTTTCTCTGCAATAGATACCTGCGTAAGCGTTCGAAATTTTCAGAATTTTCCCGTTTTCTATTAAAGACAGTTAGGTATGAAGCAGGTGTATAATTAAAATATATCGAATTCCGGTTTCACACATTGAAGGGCGTCATAAGACACCCTTGGGCATTCCACGCACGCCTCAGCTATCCGGTTACATAGGAAGAAGAATGCCTCTGTGCACACACACACCACTAAAATAACTGGAGATTCGGTTACCAAACAGACCACTTTCGAGAGTTTCACGGTATTGTATCGATTTCATCTGTAGGGATATTCGCATTCGTCCATTGCATGAATACCGATTCAACAGGATTCTTGATTCGTTTATTGCCTATTTACACCGTAAATTGGGCTATTTGCTAAATCTCTGTTAAATAGAATTTCTTATTTTATTGGAAGATGATATTTTCTTGAATTTAGAATGTTATCTTAATCCAAAAGAATTAATTTATTTTACATCCAATTGAGAAGGTTATTTTCTCAAAACGCTGCTTTAAATAATATGTGTGACTTGCTGAATTGAAGCCACTAATTTAATGTGGGATTAAATAAGTTTTTTTTTTTTGCGACAAAATATAGATTGTTTGTAGTGATACATGTATTAAGTGTTCATATAATAGCTTAGTTCAAACAGAAATTACGAACTAGTTGGAGCCAATCATATTCTTTGAAATCACTTTCGAATTTTTTTATGTGAAGTTGTGTTGTAGACGGCTAAATAAATTAATACCACTCTTATCCCGAAATCTTAGTTTTATTGCTCTTCCTCTGCTGGATCGTGTGAAAATGGTTTTTTTTCAAGTAAACTGCTGATAAAAAAAGGGGGTGGCTCCGATACAGCAAGACAAATTGATGAGAAACAAAAGAATGAAGAATACAAATCAAGGAGAAAAATCTGCTGTAGTTGAATAAAACTTATTCACTTATTTTGGACGAACAGCCGCTTTTTTAAATTTAGGAATTTTTTCAATACAGCGACGTTCTTGGTTATAAAACGTATTCTTCTCTTGTGTTTATATGAAAGCGCTCTTTGCTTCCTCCAATATATAATATTTCGTCGAAGCATTCTAGGCATTTTGGCAAAAAGCTTATCTGCTTGAATTCAAATTTAATATAATTTTATGTGTAGTGAAATGGTTATATATGTATATATATTTTTTTTTTTTTTTTTATGTATATATATATATATATATATACATAAAAATAGAACGCTTTTCAGACTCTGCAAAATAGGCAGGGTATCTTATTAAATCAAAATTAATGGCATGAATCAAGCATGGCAACGCCCTTGACGCCTATTTTATAGACTCTAGTCCATATAAAAAAATTTCGGTGTATAGTTTGTAGCGGAAAGTGAACATTATGTAAACTTGGATATATGACATGCAGGATTTGTCTCCGAACATTTTTTATTTGAAAACTTTGGAATTATCTTGCATTCTACATGGCGTAATAAAAGGCAGGAACACTGAATGTCAAATCACTATGTTTTCTTTTTTTTTAGTAGGAAGATAGAGTGGACAATCAATTTGACACCGATTATGTTACTATCAAGAAGTAATTAGTAATAAATAGTAAATAAGAGACAGTTTGCTCATTTAAAGCATATTTAAAAATTTTACGTTTTAAATATCTAGTATAAAAGTATATATTCTTAGAAGGGGATAAAAATATAAAGAATATTTTCAGAATTACATACAAAGAAAAAGGAATTTTCTTATAAGAACAACACCCTTGCATTTTTAAAACAATTTATAGAGCAATTTATGCTAAGAATTACAATACCTTTATTCAAGCTAGCAAAAATTGGAATTAAAGTTTTCAATTATTTAAATTATTTTAAGTATGTATATACATATTTTTCTGGGTGCAACTATAATCCACACATTTTCCAATAATCCCTAAAATTATTTTACGTTAGGATTCTTTTCCAATTTCCTTTGATAGAAAAATTACTATTTGGAAGATTCTTTGTTGTGCTCTTGTACTTTGTATTTATACATTTTCCAAATTTATATATTTATACTCATAGTCATCATTAAAAAACTTGTGTATATTATAACGTTGTATATAAGGAGGGAAAGTAACGGATAAATTCATTATCTTTGTTACTATTTCCTTTTTTTTTTAATCTCGAAGGGGTATAGCGATTTCAATTATTTTACGTTATACTATATTGTTGTCATCTTGTTACGTCATTTGTTTTTAAAGTTATTGCGTCATCAACTGTTTTTTTTAATAAAAAATATTTTTTATTATTAATTTCAGTAGTACATTTTATTCCATTTTCAACGGTATAAAATTATCGAAATGTTACACTTGAAAAAAATTGAGAAAAACAGTCTCAAAGTTCGAATATAAAAAAATAATTAAACGCAGTTAACGTGCTCTTAACAAACAAGAATCCATAGTTATACCTGTCAAAAGTAAGCAATAAAATCATTATCATTTGCTTGTTCTAAAGTAGATTTTACCTTTAGTAAGCTGTTTTATCATTAAAAATGGCGCGATTAAGCGAGAAACAAAGAATTGAGAACTGTTAATGATGATTGGTTATGGCGAGTTCAGATCGCATCAAGAAGTGTGTCTGATTTTTAGAGATTAGTATCCAAATCAGCCTATAAGTTAATCTACCGTTAGTAGAATCGAAAGCAGAGAACACGGCAATGTAAAGAAACTTCCAAAAAGTGAACGTCCGATGGCATTAAATGAAGATGCGCAACTTGGCGTCTTTTTAGAAGTTTGAAATAATCCACATTCAACTAGTAGAAACATTGCTTTGGATTACAAATGTAAGCCACACTTCGGTTTTAAAATTTTTAAAGTTCAAAAATTTCACCCATATAAGCTACAATTGGTTCACGGGTTGGCAAAAGATGACTTTGACCATTGACAAGAATTCTGTGAATAAATGATGGAAAGTTGTAATCGCGATCCAATGTTTTCTCGGGGTGTTTTATTTTCGGATGAAGTAGCGTTTTGTTTAAACGGAACGGTCAATAGACAAAATTGTAGATATTGGGCTAATGAAAATCCTCGTTGTATACAGGAAATTCATACTCAGTATCTTCAGTCAACACCACCCACACATCTCGTCTAGTAATTTCAGTCCACCTATCGAAAGTAAAGGTTCCCCTAGTGGCAAAACGCCCGATTTCTACAAGAAAATTCCTTTTTCTGGCTTATTATCTTTGAAGCGTGGGTGGTAGAAGGATATTGTAAGTCCTATCAACAACGGTAGTGATGAAACGGCACACTAATTTTTCATTTTCCAAAATTCGGAATGTGAGTCGTATTAATTGTCAGAAGTAGCCGACAATATAGCTTTTATCTACTGGAATTTCGTTATACAAGGTTAGTTATTGTTTGAATTTCTAATATCCGTGCAAAATTTCATTTATCTCTTCAAATAAAGATCTAAATCGCCGAGAGAGTGTTTCAGATACACGAATTTAATGACCCCAAAATTTCATCCAATTATCATCAATCATAAATAAATAAATTTTTCTGAATTTTTCCTCACGCAAAACGTTACGGTGTATATAACAAATAATTGTGATTTAAAATTAAATACAATGATGTAAATTTTAAAATTTTGAATTATTATCAATCGCGTCTTCAGTTACGCAATTATCCTACAACGCTACTTACTTGCAAATCGCGGGTCTGCGGCTGAACTTTGGTACCAACCGGGTGAGTAATGGGGTGCTAAACCAAGATTCTCAGATACAGGGCAATATTGCCCGCCCCCAAATTGTCCCATCACTGGATATCCTCCGTTCATGGTGCCGCCGCAACTACTTGTAGCTATCCCGGTACCCGATATACCGCTAGTTCCAGGTGAGTTTATGCTACTTCCTGAGGATGTCGATCTGAAACCGTAAGACGTGAAAATTATTACTTTTTGTATTTATTCAATTGTAGCCAGGGGAATAACAAAAGAATAATATTAACTTTTGATGTTTTATTTATTAATAATTCATCAGTAGAAAACATGAAATTTACTTTCCAAAATGAAAGGTCTTGTATTTTATTTTCTAGAAGGATGAATTCCAAATACAAATAATTTCCCGTTAATAAACGGATGGGCATGAAAGGACACAGAAACAGTTGAAATCGTGTTGGAATTGATTCTAGATTGACGTGACTAACAAGAAAAGGTACCCAATCCTTCCAAATTTGAGTGGTTTGTAGACCCTATAGGACTATCCAAAATACCTGAAAAGTGGATTTGGAGAGTGAAATTGGGTGTTTCTTCGTTTCTCGTGAATTATTTCCTATTGAATGTGCATGAAAATTATCGGATGCATAAAGGCGTTTACAAGTTTGAAAGGGCCTTCGAAATACAAAACTTGATGCAATTGACGCTTAATGGGGATGACCCTCAGCCCCCACTCTTATGTACAAAAGGATGTGTATCTGTTGTTATAGAGGTTATATTCACTTTGGCGCAATACTTCTGCATTTTTGCTTTAGCACCTTCATTGGCCTTATAAAATGACCACACGTAGTATTTGACTACATTATTTAAACGTAGGACGTAGATCTGTGTAAAACAATATTTTGATGTACATTCCATATTTTTTATTGAAATTAAAGCCGGTTTTGTGGGCGTTAAATTAATTTTGCATTTCATACTTGTTCAATGTTTATATAAAAGTAGATGCTGTGGCTTTCAATTGAATCTTCACTCATCCCCATTAAGCCACAGTTGCATCAGATTTAGTATATTTCGACGGCTCTTTAAAAATACTAAACGTTTATGGAAAAACCCCCCAATATCGCCCTCTAAAACTGTTTTTCAGCAGAAATGGAAATCGACATTTCACATAGTCTTATAGGGTCTACAAACCACCGACCCGAGCACAATTGGTTGGCTGACGGCTGGCCTTCAGTTGGCATGATGTCGCACAGTCGGTGTAATATCTATGACGGTTGGCAACGGTTGGCAGAGGGTTAATAATGTATATAAAGCGAATCTAACGTCAACCGTGCTCTGATCGAGTTCGAACGTATAGCCGTTGGACTAAAGATTAGATAAATATCGCCACTAAGTTTTTCGCCAATGCTGCGGGTCAATGTTTGCCGAAAGGTGTAAAATGTTCACACTTTCACATAATGCCGACATCGCTTACAATGTTCAGCCAAGCTATGCGTGATCGTCAGCCAACGTTGCACCAACCGTCTATGCTACTAGGGTAGGCTTAATTAAAATCAGAGTTTGTGGGCAGTGAAATATTTTTTATTGACAATTATTACAAGTCATGTTTTGGTTTTTTGTTTTAAGGCTGGTTTTGCGAAAGCAGTAATTATTCTTTTGTCGTAACGATTTTACATTTCATTCAATGAATTAGCTAGTCAGCTGCAAAAAAATTAAATAATGCAAAGTAGACACTGAAAATGACCAATAAGATCTATCGCCATGTTATAACATTAATAAATTTACATACATTATTATATGCTTCTTTCATGTCTCATTAGGAAATATTCAACTTTAGTTCTTTTCATTTCATTTCCGACAACAAATTCTACATTTGGTACAATAAGTATCGTTATGAAATAAAAAAAAAACAGATTTTTCTTCACAATTTTATTTTTATATGAAAGCATGTTCCTTAATCTATTTTTCTACATAATTTCCACCAACATTAAGGCACTTATCGTATGGTACAACCAGCTTTTGAATCCCATCTTCATAGAAGTCTGCCGCCTGATTTAACAACCACTATAGCATGGCCGTTTTGACCTCATCATCGTTGTCGTGGCTTCTTTAAATGCAGAAACATGTGATAGTCACTGGGCGCTAGATCGGGACTGTATTGAGGGTGATTAAGTTGTTCCCAGTGAAATGATGCGATGAGATCTTGAGTTCGATTAGCCATGTGCGGACGGACATTGTCATGAAGCAAAACGATCCCATTACTCAGTCTGCCACGCTTTTTGTTTTATATTGCACAGATTTATTAACGTTTCTAATTTGTTGTGTCACCACGAAGGAAAAAATTCACAAGCAACACCCCCTTCTTGTCCCAAAACACATGATTTTCTGGACTGAAATTGTTTGCCTGAACTCCATTTCAACGTCGGTGATATTGAATGCCGCCATTCCATGGATTGCTGTTCTGATTCCGGTGTAACGTAAGTCACCTGTGACAATTTGGCTTAAAAAATCACTGTACCACTCTAAGAAAGTTAGCGCACTGGCTAAACGTTTGATTTTATACACCTCTTTTCGATACGCAGCGTGATTTTCGATAATTTAAGCGTTCGGTCACAATTTTTGAGATTCGGGGAAACTCATCAGATAACGATGGAATCGTAAAACGGCTGTTCTCTTTCATTTTTTCATCAACTTTTTACACTAAACCTTCAGTAATGAAAGAAAGTCGCCCGCTTCGTCCCACTATGAACATTAGTGTGGTTTTTTTTTTAAGTTCTAACATTTCTGTTCCATTCTGTACGATCCTAATGTTTTCTCCATATACCTCACTGAATTTCCGTCGCTTTCACGCCTTTAGCACTAAAAAAATCACAGCGCGTATTTCACAGTTGGCGAGATTCTCAAATGACGGAAGCATTTTAAATCCTCACAAACAAATGTAAACATGGTCGAAGGTGCCCATAATGGCGTCCGTGGCTTGCCAACAGATGCGCGGAATGCCGTTTGCAGTGCTGCAGCGACCGAATTTCAAAGCGGTACTTACGCCTCGTACACTGGGTTAATATTTTACGATAGTGGGCCATGAAGTTAAGTGATAGCCAAATAAAAACTACAGAATGAATGCTATTCGACGCATTACACGGCACACTATTGTAAAATATTAACCCATTGTATGCAGTTTAAAGAAAGAATGGTTAATCTCATGAAAACTATTAATAATGGATATATCAAACTCTAATATGGATCAATGTTAAATTTATTATCCAATCTAATAGATCTGTAGTTAAAGATGCAATGGTTGATTAAAAGCAAAGAGTTTCTTCTGTTTGCTAAACTGCTTTATAAACATTCTGCATAAAATTTAGCAACGATAACAAGGTATATTACGCATGACCTTCCATTTCACTCCACAAAATTAAATATCTTAATCTCCATTACATTCTCAAATATTTAATTTCAACAAGGGTGATACCAATTCGAAAATCTCAACATAATCTTGAATATCTCGAAAACAGTTGACTTTGGGCGTAAAATATATTAAATGAATAGGTTCGACGTTATAACTACCTTTTCCAAAATTTCAGGTTCCATTCATAATAACATCAATAAAACTTGTAACTAACGAGTTTTCTGAAATATCCTGCATATTCGGTGTTCCAGTAATAATTGAAACGTATAATGCATACCTATTTAACAATAGTATTTTTTTTTTTGATAATTTTTGGTGCATGGGGGGATTTGATAATTCCTTTCTTGGGTGATTTAGAGAAAAAATTTTCAAATAAAAGCAGATATTTTTAAAGTTGATCTAAACGTACCGCCGTTTTTCAGGATTTTCCAGGATTCTTCCTAGCTGTTGCATCACTAGTAAAGCGAAATCTTTTAATAATTTAACATATTGTGGATTACTACTAATGAGATATGATCCCGAACTCGAAAATTTAAAAAATGCAATTTTGGGAATATGTAGAGCAATTTTATTTTTCTGCTAATACTTACTCCGAGTGGGTGAAATTAATTTTTGAAATTTTTTAATGCTAATGGTAAGAGATAGAGCAAAAGTTTTGAGACCAAAATCGTTTGTTATATAATAAGATCTAAGAAACAGCAATGAATTGGGCAAATAAAAGAATGTTATAGACATATTGATATTGTTACATGTACAAAGGTGGGCCAAATTCGATACTTTTAATACGGAACTTATATTTTTAAAGGAATTGGACAAAAACTGACCTAAGCTTCTGGAGCCCGATTTTAAAGAGAAATCGATAGGTGAAATCCATATTTTTATATCTTTCTTAATATAAGAGATACAGAGCGTTTTCTTAAAATGTGCCCCACTTTTTTATTTGTGAAAATGCTTGATTGATATAAAAACTATGTTAGGGCGCTTTTTGACGCAGAATCCTATGCTCTAATTTTTTTTTTTTAAACTCCTATTTTTTTAGATATTATCAAGACTTGTGTTTTTTTATATGGAACAACCTATATATTTTTACACTATTGAAAAGCATATAAAATTACCTTTCGAATGATATAACACACTTGATATTTTATTTAAACAATTTTTAAATTATTTGTTTTTCTTCATTTCACATTATTTTAAGATGGCTGTGCTTATTTACCACCATCCATAGCCATCTTAAAATAATGTGAAATGAAGAAAAACAAATAATTTAAAAATTGTTTAAATGAAATATCAAGTGTGTTATAGCATTCTAAAGGTAATTTTATACGCTTTTCAATAGTGTAAAAATATAGAGGGTGTTCTATATAAAAAAACACGAGTCTTGATAATATCCCAAAAAATAGGAGTTTAAAAAAAGACAAAATTAGAGCATAGGATTCTGCGTCAAAAAGCGCCCTAATATAGTTTTTATATAAATCAAGCATTTTCACAAATAAAAAAGTTACAAGGGTCTTAAAAAATTGCACATTTTAAGAAAACGCTCCGTGCGTATCTCTTATATTAAGGAAGATATACAAATAGGGATTTCACCAATCGATTTCTCTTTAAAGTCGAGCTCCAGAAGCTTAGGTCAGTTTTTGTCTAATTCCTTTAGAAATATAAGTTCCCTATTAAAAGTATCGAATTTGGCCCACCTTGTACTGTTTAGCTGAAGTCGAAAGTGGACATCATTTTTCACTTGAAAAGTACTTTTTTAATTTTAAAGTAGTTTTTTTTTAGTTTTTTAGTTTTTAGTTTTAAAGTTAAAACCATTAATAATAAATCATTTTGGCCGCTACCGTATATGAAATAGTTTGCTGACAAATACTTATTTGTTCAATATATAGACTTAAAGAGCATTATAGTTTATATTATATACGATTACTCACAAAGTTACTTTTACAAATAGATATGTACAGTGTATATATGTATATTCAATACCTTTGGCAATTAATTATTAATATTTTAATATCGATGTTCTATTAAAGTCAGAAAATGAAATGATTTTGCCGTCGCGTACGGTGGAGTATTTAAGCAAGGCGGCCAAAAAAAGGTGTTTAAAGAGCGGGTAATAATTTTTATAGAGAAACAATGTGCTATACGAATGTTTCCAATTATTTCTGATGTAGATATCTTTCAGTCGTTTGGTATAATATTAACAAACTAAAATTGCGTAAAAGTTAATGTGCGTGGCCGTGTTCTTTAGCTAGCACTAAATAGGTATAAAACTACTGGGATCTTATAAAAACAAACCAGGAAGTTACCGTTTCCAAGTAACAACAATTAAAGAAGGCCGTCTGTGAGACAGGAAGAATACTTTTTTGCAGAAATTGGTGCAGAAAGTGGTTCAAAAATTTCTAGGCTAGGACGGTTAGAATACGCTTAAATAGTGCAGGATTAGACAGCTCTAAGACAAGGTAAAAGCCATTATTTCCGACATCAACAAGAAAAACGATTCAGAATGGACAAAAAAACACCAATATTGAATGAAAATTGGAAGAAGGTGTGATCCAACGAAACCTAGGGTATCACTTAAAACACGATACAGGTTAATTAAGGTTAAATGCGAATTACAATACAATAAGTATACCTTAGTAAAATTAGATATTATTTATTTATATTCAAAAGTGGGAGCAGAGCCACTTTCACCCATTGTTGATATTTATCTTTACTTTACTATTGTCCAATAAAAATTCCTGGGCCCAGACTCGATGATATTACGCCGATGTTTTCAAATAACCAATCAAGTTTGAAATACGAGTAATTAGAGCCTCTTTATTGCAAATTTCATGGAAAATTACATCACTTATCGTTGTAAATTTGAAACGTTATTACTAGCAATATAGCATTTTTGAGTGTACGTGTACACATCAATAAAAACAGTTAGTCTATACATATGCCGCAAGTATCAACTTGGTAGTTTAAGGGAGGTAGAGAATTTTGCGTTGAGAAGATCACATTTTTTCAATAGATTGTTCAAAAAGATAAAAAAAAATTATTAAACTGAATCTAACAATACAAGAGCACCACACGAGTTTAATTAAGCAATCCGGGACGGCCGTTTCGAGGATATGAGGATCTATATTTTCAAACCGGTGACCGAATTACTACGCCACAGTCCTTGCTATCATTATTAAACGAAAATTTTGTTTCATTTTATCACAACGCGTAGTAAGTAAGCCTGCAGAAACGAGTTGCGCTTTACGAAATTAGCAGCGACTAGACAGATTCGTGTTTTATCGACTCTCGAGGAAATCAGTAGACAACACGAACCCATTCTCGTGAGACGAATAAACACGAGTCTGTCTAGTCTCTCCTAATTTAGTGAAGCGCAACTCGTTTCTGCAGACTTAGTAACAAGTAAACTTTAATATTGAAGTAAGCTAATAAAGGATTCAATTTTCTTTCTGCTAGAAGTAGCAAATGTTATAAGTTTCCATAAAGCACAATTGAACAACAAATTAAACAAAGAGAATACCTTGCAAAGGACTATGAAGTAACGTATGCACAATGCCGCAACAAAATTCATAATTTTGCTACTAAATAATATCCGGGAAAATGAATTAAATGACAAATTAAGGTTTGTAGTAGTATCTCTTTGTTACTTTCAGAAAAGTGAAGAATAGAAGAACCACGTTAATTTTTGTCTTTTCATTTAAAAATTGTTTGTTTCATGCCATATATCTACAATAAAATTAAAGTTTCGCAAAATGGATCAACATTTGATTTGATTTTGATAAAATGTCGATCAAGTCTCAACTTCCTCCAGATTTATTTGCTGCGAAAATGTTATACCGGGTTTACGTAGACGTGAGTGAAGCTAAAACATCATATTTTTTCCGACAGCAGTCCTTATTAAGTGCATATAAATATCGAACTGGCAATTACACGACAAACAACTCAAAAGTATCGATACGCTTCACTCACTGCTTCGATCCTCATTTCCAACCGAAGACCGGTCTTCGGTTGAAGATGAGGATCGATGCGTCCTCGAAATAGGTGTCCCAGATTAATCAATTAAACTTGTGTTGTGCAGAGTGTGCCGATAATTAAGGGATGAAATTTAGAATTTTTAATTTTTTCATTGTACATAAATCTAAAGCAAGTTTCGTAGGTAAGTAAGACTACAGAGGTATTTTCAGTTTTCAATTTCTACGTCGGAAAAATTTTATACTCCATTCAAATTTTCTCATTGAAATTTAATTTTTTACCGGAAATTTCATTTTTTTAAGTATGGTAACGGCATAACGGGATGTATAAGCTTTTTGAAGCTTGTCATAACCTCAGGAGCCTTTTAGTGTGTAATTTGAGACGAAAATTAAGGAACGGATAACCGGTAATTAGACTGCAGGTTATCCGTACCGGATTTTTTTTTTTTTTTTTGCGATGCATAGAAATTCTAAATACGACATTCAGGCCATCGCATCTAAAGCTTTTTTCAAAGGAGCTTTTAGGAAATATTTTTTTTCAAGAAGATAACGCTCTGCGACACAATTCGAAAAACTAGAGGTTAAATACACGAAAATGGATTCCATCTTCTGCCCAATCTCCAGATCCATATCCAGTCCAAGAACTTTATTTGAAGCCAAAATAAATATACTCGATATTAATTTATAAACAGAATTTTATAATGTAGTCACCATTATAAATGTACTTCAATAAAATGTTAATTTTTGCAAAGTTTACGATACAAGGTTGAAAATTTACCAGCTATCAAAAGGTAACATAATTGTAATAAAGCTTATTAACTCCTATCTTATCTAATAAATGTACGGGTTGTTCGTCAATATTTATATCTGTAAATACGCTTAATAAGTTCATGGATCATCTTGCAATTTTCTCTATCCAAAAATGTCTAATGAAACTGACGTCGAAAGAACACAAATTATTTATTTTGACTTCTCTATTTTAACTACCTGTAAGGTGAAGGCGGGTTAGTGGCCAATTCCAATTTTCTATAGGATTCTTCAATCGGACTAAGGATATCGGTAACGCTGAACGGCGTCGAATGATGAAGCTGCTGAAGATGACTTAGCACTTGTCCTCCTTGATGGTGTTTAGGACTCAAGCTCATCGCAAGTTCAACGCCATTGAGTTCGGGTAGTAACCCGTGTAGGTCACTACGGTCCTGCACCACGGGACCTTCCCCGTAGTTGCCTGCAGACATGGACTCCAGATCCTTTTTTAACGCAAACACTTTCGCACAAAGTTAAAAGACTTTCGATTTAAAAAAATACCATTCGATATAGTTTAAAGGAAAGAGGCGCCACGCCGAAAATCACAAGAATTGTTTGTAAAAAAGCGGATTGAAGTACAAACACTAAAGATCACTAAAAAAATTCGTAATAATGTGGGTGTTCGTCACAAATGGCCAAGGAAAAAAAAAGAAAGCGAATAATAGTTCACGATGCTACACTTCGATGCGATATAAAAGCCATAAATAAAACACGACGTCTGTAATAAAGATGATTCCGCGATTCATTGAATTGCTACCTATTATTGTCGGCAAAATAAAAAGCTGAACGCGTTTGTTCTTGATACAGAGAAGTTGGTCGATCCGATATCCGAATTCAATAAACAAACTGACTAACTATATAAATAAATCAGTGATCGAGGTATAGCACTCTTCAGAGTACTCTTGATGTAAGACTCTTTAGCTACGAAGTGCGCTTAACTTGCCTAAGCGTACTCCTAGAGTGTCCTCAAAGTGTACATGGCACTTCTCCCTAGACCCACTGGATTCTGGGTAGTCAATTCGGTCTAGAGGCGTGTTCTTAGAAGCGTTTACCAATCCCGTGCCGGGCCCCTATCGATAGGTGTCGCCTACCATTTGCAGAGTTGCATTTATTCAACGTACGCAAAAGTCGTCCTTAGAGTCGAAAAGATAAGGTGGGATTTGCTCCACATTTCAACGGCGAATTCGACCTTAACGTTGCAGGAATATGATACAAAGTTAGCCTCAAACTCTTTTTGATTATATGTAATTTGCGTCACGCCTACTTTGACAACCTATTGCAGAAGTACTCTCGAACAAGAGGGGAGACTACTAACAATGATATTGTGTATTTATATCGTTTTATTGGGCATATTGATTCGAAGTTGGAGAACACTTTTACATGTCCTTTTAATTTTTTTTTTCCAAGTGAATGATATTTTTCCGTTTGTCGTTTTGGACACATATAATGTATTAGATTTTGTTCTGCCACTGCCACCGACAACCATCTTCAAAATTTTCAAACGCTTATGGCTCCAAATCGCACTGCGTAAACAAACATTTGAATTATGAAATAGAGGAGTCCCGTTCGTAAAGTGGCTCGTCGAGTGCTGTGCTCGTGGTTCGATTTAAGTTTGTTTTCTTAATATTTTCATAACAGATATAGCAACACGCATACTCATATTTTTAAGAGAGGTACATTTAAGACTTACATGCATATTTAATAGCGATCGATTTGTACAGGTACTGTATATATTTAAGTATCCGTTTAAAATTAGGATATTATTTATTCAAATTACATAACCGTTTCCTAGCAAGCCTTCCAATATTTTAATACTAAATATGAAGAAACAAACAAAATTTAATTCCACCTACTAAAACCAACGATAGTGTCTCTTTTGACAGTTTTTATTTCCTTTCTGTTGGAGCCAACAAGAGTGGCGGTTGGGGGCGACGTAAATGGTCAAGAACAAGGTTTCGATTCCCTCGTGTATTTTCGTTGTTACTTGTTATGTAAATAGTCCATTTATAGATATTTCTGGGTATTTATTGCTTTATGAGGGGTAATTGGGATTTTCCCAGATCAAAATAGGAATTTTAAATGCGACGAAAATTTAGACCCTGTGCATTTATTACATTAATATAAGCGAAAATGGTTTAATTTGATACTTCTCTTTATATGCAGCGGTTGTGCTGGTAAAGTGTACACCACGTACACCACGTTCATCACGAGAAATTATATTTTATAAAGTGTTTGCAATATGGGTAAAAAAAAAACAATTATCCTTGATAGAAAGGGGTAAAGTTCTAGCCTGGCACCGGGATATTGTTAGTAAGAAGGAAATTGCTCGTCGGTTACGAAGAAGCGATCATTGCGTTAGAAATTTCCTAAAAGATCCGGAAAATTACGGCAAACCAAAAGGCCAGGGGCGATCGAAAGTTGTGGGATAAACGCATGATATTGCGGAGAAAATGTTGAGAAAACCGCCACTTTCGGCGAAACACAAAGAAGCGAAGTTGAGATTTGCTGCAGAACACGTATCCTGGAAGAAACAATGGGAAAAAGTTATATTTTCCGATGAGAAACGTTTTAATTTGGATGGACCGGATGGGTACTCGCATTATTATCATGATCTGAGAAAGGAACCAAAAGTGAAAATGACCAGACAATTAGGGGGTGGATCTGTGATGATATGGGCAGCAATTGGATTTCGCGATAAAAGTGGGATAGTGTTTTGCACAAACAAAATGACATCTGTAACGTATAGAGACTTATTGCGTGACAATCTTCTACGTTTTGGAAACCAATGGGCCGGGCGCAATTTTGTTTTTCAGCAAGATACCGCGCCAATTCATAAAGCAAAAGCCATTACTGAATGGTTTAAAGGGAAAAAGATTAAAACTTTACAGTGGCCGGCACGGTCACCGGACTTAAACATTATTGAAAACATGTGGGGTGAATTGGCACGTCGCGTTTATGGCGGAGGCCGTCAATATTTCACGGTACAGGAACTGAAAACTTCAATAGTGACTGAATGGCAGAATATCCCTCAAAATTATGTGTTAAATTTATATAAATCTATTAATAACAGACTACTGGAAGTGATTAAGAACAATGGAGGATCTACGCATTACTGATCACTGATTTCTTTATTTTTGTTTTACATTTGCAACAGAGCGTCTAAATTTTTGTCGCAGAAATTGTTTAAACATTGGAGTAATAATTTATTATTTAGTTCATACATTACTGGAGGAGATATTTTTAAGTTTATTTTACTTTTATGAATAAAAACTTAATTAGATATCTTGCTAGTTTCGCAAAGAAACGTTGTAACCCTTAAAACCAGTAAAACATCTTACCGCGTCTAAGTTTTTGTCGGGGAGTGTATATTACACTAGACAAAAAAACACACGAACAAAGATTTGTTCGGACAACTTAGATAAGTTGTCCACCACCAGTCGCCACTGGGCACCAAAAGATATTTCTCCACGCGGGACCAAGAGATATTTGTTAAAATGTCAAAGATTTCCTCTAAGTATTGGCGAGATCCGAATAGGTTGTTTAAAATATTTTTTTTTCCCAATATGGTAATACGATAGCCTTTCATTTATAAGAATTAAGTTAGCAATCATAAAAAAGACGATTAAGTATAATTTTAAAGAATTTAGGCTTGCGGGTTGTAATAGCACGAGAATGTTTCGCTCGTTTCGACGTTTCGCTTTCAATTGCATGGAGCTTCTTCAGGGCTGCTGCGTTCTTTAAAAGAACGGAAGTCTACAACAACGTATACTTAGTGTTTGAAAGGAGGATATCCAGAAGAAAACCAGGATGCTTGGAAACGTGCGTTAGAAAATGTAGCGATACAACATGCAGTAGCCCAGAAGAAGCTCCGTGCAATTGAGAGCAAATCGTCGAAACGAGCGAAACGTCGACCGTGGAAGTCTACAACAACATAAGATGGTTAAGTATACTAGGAAACCGTCGTAATTCTTATTTTCACGATTTTCTTAGATTTATTACATTCGTCCCTGACTGAAAATAAAATCCTTGTAAAATTACTATTTAAATAAGTAAGTTAGGTTATAAAAAAATAATTTCAATAAGTGAAAAATGAAAAAGTAAGTGAATTGTTGCGATGTACTCTGACTTCATTTAAAAGGATAGTTCAGAAGAAAGGGACTTAGGTTATTTTCTTGCTTTTCGGAGTGGAACCGTGTCGTTGCCGTGGCTTCTGTCGACGTCTCGTCCACACTCTTATGGGGAACATCTTCAGATTCATCTAAAGTGTCCAGTAACAGCTCTGAAAATAGTGTAATCGATAATCGCGGAAGCTTACTCACCAGAAGGAGAATTAGTCAATATTTTAAACATTCTTACCTTTCATTTTATTTTATATTTTGATTGTTTTAGAGATAAAGTTTCATAAATTTTCCTTTACAGCTGATCTAACTATGGAAATTAAGGTGCTCTGTTGAGCACTATTATTACTATTATTGTTATTATTATTATTATTTTGTAAATTAGGTTCAAAACAAAGCAGAAAAATATGGAGAGGAAAGTATGTCAAATTATTATCTATAGGTTAGGACTTATTAAATAATGGCCCCTCCCCATACAATGAAAATTATAAAAAATAATTAAGCAGTTTACAAAATGCCAACATTAATTAAAATTATACGTATACACAAACTCTAAAAAAAAATGCTAATTTTCCTTACAAAAAGTAAATTTTGTTCTTGCTGATAAGTAGTAAAAGTAACAAAGTGTAGGAATATTTAGTGAAATTTGATAATTCCAAAAATTTACTTCAATTATACAAGTAAAATTTCAAAATTTCCTAGTAAAATCTGAAAATTACATTCAAATTCATAAATCACTGCAGGAATTAGGGAAAATCCCGCGAGTAGGAGTAAAATTATAACTGAACGCATGCGCATACTGGTGTTCGTGTATGGTGACCATATCAGATCCTGTTTAGTCGTTATGTGGCGGCCATAACTGCAAAGAGATTTATGTAGCGCAATTCAGAGATAAGTGTCCACCTAGATTAAATTTTCTGAAAGTGTACAGAAGTACGATCCTTTCAAATGATTTTCAATTATTGGTAGTTCAATACGAATTCTTAAATGATAAATTCAGTGAAATTTAAGAATTCGGCCAAAATTCTGTTCTATCAGGCAGTTTCATTTCTTTTCGGGTTAGTTGTCCAACGGAAAAGAGATTTTGTTGCCTTCTTGTACTTTGCTCAATATTGTCAGTCGAAAATCCACACTATAAATACTTAATGAATAAACAATTTTCTTAAAACATTCTTTTTTAAGATCATATCTTGCCTCTAACTTTTACGATCGTATATTGCGTAAGCAGGAATCGTAATCAATTATTTGAAATTTCATGATCATCGAATAGTAAAATAAATTGCACTATTTCCGATCCTTTGATTAGAAATATTTTTTTTTTTTGCGAGAGCACAAACGAGCAGATCTGCAAAAACAACTGCTTTTTTTTTCCAGAAAAAAGTAATTTTCCTGAGGTCAAGTGAATGTTCCTGTGGAAATTTCAGTTGTAACTAAATTTTCTCGTAGAAATTTCAGTTCTAACTGAACTGCATATAAAGCATTGGCGGGAAAGGATATTTACGAAAGAAACAATATAAGTATTCGTGTTTCTTCGGAAATTGTTGCAAAATTATCTTAATTTGCGCGCTGACGGAATTTAAAGTCAAGTATATCTTGTACATTATATCCTGTTCATAAGGTTTGACTCGAGTTATTGTATTTACGTTATATCGGCGTACAATGTTTGTTTTGACACTACTTTATAATTTTTTAAATGAAAAATTATATTTAATTAAAATGGTTTATATCTATGTTTCTTTGTAAAGTTTCTCAAATTAAATACGCAAAAGAAAGTAATCTAGTAGGTGTCCATTACAAATAGCCACGGCAGCGTGAGATGTGAATGTAGGATGTGTGGATTAGGAACTGAATTTCAATAGAATTGGCTAAGTTAACTTATTATCCTTTCCTTCTAAACTAGGTCGATTTGGATAATGTGAATTAAAAAAACTTCATTCAAGTTTGTATGCTGGAAGCTAGTTTTCAAACTAAGGCCAATCCTACTGCTTCAACCAATTTCATGTATCTCGCCGATTTTAGGAACTCAAAATCTTGTTTTCAATATTTCCTTTAATTGCATTGGCAATTGTTGTATTTAAGCGTATCTATAAAATATAATCGTGCAAAAGATGTTTAAATAAAAGTAGGAAATACTGCTGAAATTAGTAAACAGTCTAGTTTAGAAAAAAAAAGACGAAAAAAGTTTAATACAAATCAAGCTTTATCCTACATTCTAAAGCTTTAAGCCGGTGTTGCCAAATTGGGCGACCTACAATTTTCACCAAGCTTTTTAGATTACTTTTGTTTATCGAAATGATACTTAATCACAAAAAAATACAGCATAAGATGCATCTGGAGTGTTCTGCATTAGAAATAGGCAAATCGGTTAAGTGGTACTGCATTTTACACTGAATATAAGAAAAGAAACACCATCTAATCAGAGCCAGACAAATAAAGCAATTAAAAATGCACCACAAAAAAAATTAATGTTTATTAGTATCAAAAGTGCTTACACTACTTATAAACATGTAAATGAAAGACAATTCAATAAGGTCCGTTTAAGCGCATTTATACTCAGGTGGTAAAGGTAATCGTAATAAAGGCCGATAGCTACGGAGCCTCATACGCCCTATTCGTTCGAAATGATGTTCTACGACCGATAGCGAAAGGGAGTTTTCCTACCACCGGCTATGCAACGCAATGAGACTTACCGTTTATTTACCTTTATTGTCCTTGACGAGGGGATGTACTGAAATTTCATGTCCACATATATGGACGTACACACAGTTCGAAGTTCGATACATGTAAAAGAAGAGAGTGGTAAATTTTTGTGCTGTGTAAATTTTACTCTCAACATACTCTACACACAGATTCGCGAAGTAAAATTAAACCCTACGTAGTGTTCACTACACTACTCTCATAGTGTAAAGCTCCCTCTAACACGCTAACATTTTACCCCAAATTGGGCATTGGTTCATAGAAACTACAAGCGAGTATGTCCATTATGTTTGGCTTACTTTCAGGTAAATAGCTATGCACGTATGTCTATTTTTTCATTATTCTACTTAAATGCGAGGGATGTTGCCAAAGTTTTGGGAATTGTGCTCTAATTAAATTACGCAGAACTTGGCAATGTTATTGATGCTAGACAAGTTTTGACATGTTTTTGCAGCTATCCAGCGCAATATAGTTCAGTCTGAGTTAGGTGTTCCACTGATACAGAGTTTTCATAGTATTGTTTTTGTAACCATGGAAGACGCGGATAAATCCCAAAGAGGAATAATTTTCTTTTTGTGGAAAGAGGATGTGAAAACATCAGAAATTATTCAACAAAGAAGGACAAAGGATGTTTTACGATGGGAATTGCTTCCGCATCCATCTTACTCAACAGATCTCGCACCCAGTGATTTTTATCTGTAAAACGTGTCATAAATTGATGGAATGCGGAGACACCGAAGAAGTTCTTTGAGGACGGCTTAAACAAATTAGTTTATCGTTGGGATAAATGTATTCAGTTAAATGGAGATTATGTAGAAAAATTACGTTGATGGAAATTGACAAAAATAAAAAAAAATTGGGGCTAAATTCCCAGAACTTTGGAAACATCCATCGTACATATGCAAATATATATATATATATATATATATATATATATATATATATATATATAGCTTTGTTATAATGAAAGCGTTCTAAAATTAATGAAAACTGGAGGAATTAATAATAAGCAATCTAATTAATTTTGGACAAACATTCTCAGTAAGTCGATAATTCTTATCGACAATATTAAAATTTATTTCAACAGATTCCTAACACGTACGTACATATATACAAAAGGTTAAGAGCGCGCTAATATAGAATCTGTCTCTTCCCTTTAAATAAGCCCTCAACTTTCGCAGCAAATAAATTTAAATCAAATCTTCGCCATAGTACGAAACACCTTTCAACGATATTCTAAACGCTGTATTTATTTTGCACTTTAACACTGCGAAAGTAGTCTAAATAACACCTCTTTGAAAGCGAAGGAAAAGTAGGCTGTAAAGCGTAACAGAGTAGGTATGAAGAGGTCTGGAAAGGGTTATATAATCTGTCGGTCAGCGGCAATCAGCTTCGTTCCCGGCTAGGTCATGAAAGAACTCGGCTGAAGAGTGCTCCTGTTTAGAGTGTGCTCTCTTGGAGTAGTAGATATTCCAGAGTCCGGTGGCGTTCGCTCATAACACCAACGTCCAATCCATTCCACCACAAGTCCCATTATCATAATCAAAGGGCCTCGCATTACGACGACGAATACTAACCTCCACTTTTCAACAAGTACACTACCTTTATTTTATTTTATTTTTTTTAATGAATAGTTTACATACGAGAGATGGAATGGATCCAGTTTTAAGAATAATTTAGTTGCTTCGATGAAATATGTTTTTTTTATTATTTGGTAATAGCTATTAGTTCTTCAAATTTTAGCGTAAAATCTTGTTTGGGTTAATATATCTATATATCTATTTTTTTTATATCTTTTATACTACAGGGCAAACCTGGCAAACAAAACTTACTAAATTTAAATATTTTCATTTTTCATGTACCAGCTAGGAAACCTGGTCATGGAGAGGCGCTGTTCTCATGCAAAGTTGAACATATGCCATATGTGAGGTGTTGTACCCGGTCTATCAACATTTGCCAAAGTAATGCAAATATCCACAATGAACGATGCCGACATTCGCTATCGCCACATAGGCAGTAGATCGCGAGCTCCTATGACATATTACAAGCATATTTTATCTATTTTTTGAGAAATTTTGGTTTGCCGCCCAGTCAAGACGTATTTGGCTGCTTTCAGCTAACGAGCTACACGCTAAATTTAGGTTTGGGTATTTAAAAGAATGCAAGATTTTTCTTTCCGTGACGCATTACCAGAGAGCGCGCGGTTAACGTCAACTTCTCGGTGTTTATCCTATTAATTTATTGTTGTAAAACGTTGTTATTGGCCATTCACGATTTTTTTAACTGCTTGCTGACGAAAGAGGATATTTCCGGACCTACCGACCGTGAAAATGAACAAATTTATTTAGAAAACAAATTGTGATATTCATAAAATAAAAAATATATATATAATGCTAAGATAGCTTAGCTTCTTCATGGTATTGGTGGAATAATTCACGGCAAACGCAACAAAAGAAGAGAAAAAAATTACACTAACACACGGACATGTTTCTGCCTACCTGGCGTCATCAGCGTGATTCCGAGAGTATTTTTTTATCTCTAGAGAGATATATTTTTTGGTTATTGTTTCTAGGCATTTTCTGATGTGTTCCGTGATATTCACGATTAATAAATAGAGATGACAAAGGCAGACAAGGTGAAATTATTACTTTTTTGCAGCGACTAGACAGACTCGCCTTTTGTCGACTCTCGGGGAAACCAGTAGGCAACACGAACCTTTTCTTATGAGCCGAATAGACACGAGTCCGTCTAGTCGCTACAAAAAAAGTAATAGTTTCGCCCGCCTTGGTCACCTCTAATAACATTACCGCCTGTGTTAGGCACGCGCTCCCCACTCCTCAGTTTCCTTGGGCAACCTCATGCACTACTGTACGTGTTTAACATTGGTGCAAATTTTAGAAAATACCAAATATATCTTAGTATTTGATAATTTTTGCTCCATTGATGGATTTAAACGATCGTTAGCTATTTTTAAGTAAATACTTCAGCGTAATATTTTCATATATGAAGCAAAGGAATCGTCCCCAATTTAAAAATAGAAATGATGAATTTCAGAAATCTCATTCTTTCATTATAAAATAATTAGATTACAGCAAATATCCAAAATATTAAATGTTCAAATAATAGTGAGTAATATTTCAAAATTAATCGTATTTTTGTACATAGAAATTCAACTGTACCTATTGTGATAATAGACGTTCAAATAAGCAATTATTTGCAGTGCTGCCACTAATATTGTACCATTTAATGATTTCCTACTTTATAGAAACATAATTAAAGAGAAAACTATTCTCTTTCATAGCAAAATATGATAATAATTTTTACATCGTGCTAAACCGACGGGTCTAGCACGATCGATTTAAGGACGCTTAAACCGATGCCTTTCATAGCGGGTAAATTTTACACACAATAGTGTCTATATATTTTATTGACCAGTGCATTACCGAACTTTCAAATGCAGTATGAGCAAGAAAATATTGTTTGCAAAGCAATATTTTAATTGATTCTGAAAAATACTGAAAAACTGAATTCAATAAATCGTGTTTGTTGGCCTCGGTTTGTTAAAGCAACAAAAAAACTTATTATATTAACTAATAAATATATTGCAACAATAAATTATCAAATTGAAACTGGCACTACCAGAATTGAAATAACTTTATTTTTTTTTAATATAAAAGTAACCTTTGACAAGGGTCCTCTTAAGTTTTCAAACAGTTACGTGAATGACAACCATTTAAAGTGAACGGCTATTGTAATGGAAAAATTAGCAGTGATTTGAATATTCGTTTTTAAAAAAGAAAACGAATAATTAGGCAAAAGTAGAAGTCGGTGAAATTTACGGTAACTCTGGACCTTCCTTGAACCATAAAATACACGACAGCTGGACTAAGCGGACCCGTACGAGCATTTTTTAAGAAGAACGTGCAGGAGATTAGAAATTACCGAAAAAATTCACGAATAATAGATTGAAAGTGCGTGAAATTGATGAAGCTGTGGGATCGGATGCATATTGTTTTAACAATTCATTTGGATGGTAAGGAAGCCTTCCGCAAAATGGGTGCTGAGATTGCTCACAATTGACCATAAATACGTACATACGTGAGTCAACTTCAATGGATAGATGGAATGTTTGGGGATGTTAAAGCGCGATCTGAATGATTTTTGTTGTCGAAGCATGGATTTATCGCAGTACACCAGAAACCAAAGAACAGTCCAAACAGTGGATTTTTCGTGGCTAACAGGCGCCATAGAAGGCCAAAACCACATTATCGCCCAACAATGTAAGCATCGTAATCTACGTTGGTTGCCTTAAAAAGGGCAAAGCGATTGTTAATGGCGAGTATTGTGCCGACTTATTGGATCGTTTCAACAATGTTGCGAAAGAAGAACGTCCGCATTTGCCAAAGAAAAGAATTTTATTTTATCAAGGCAAGGTGCGCGTGCACACAGCAACCATTATATGCGCTGTTGCTTGTATATACCGTATTCCGTTAATCAATGATCAAATACAGCCATGGACAAAAGCACATCACTTGCTGTAGCGCGGGGATAGATTTTGAGAAATCGAGTAGACTCTATTTTGAAAAGTGAAATATTTTGGTTTATTCCTGTAGCAGCATTTTTTATTCGTATAATACAAGCACCCTGAGATACACCCTTAATTTAACTAAAAATTGCCTCAATGCTTTGATTTATTGATATATTTAGGTCGCAGTAGCTGCCATCAATGCCATGCTCCCCGTCTCAATAACAATAACAATGTTTTCTTTACATAAGTTTTTATAGATATTTTTTTTACATAACTTGTACATATAGTGTAAACGGGATCACAATATACAGGGTCATTCACGCAACCCATTCATTAGAAGTTCTACATTCTAATAATTTAATTTTGAAATGTTACATTCTTCCATGCCCACTTTCGAACTAAAATACTTTTAACGTGTCGCCGGAAATGACCTCTCAGTTTGTTACTTTAAACAGAATGAATTTATTTTTTGGCATTTCTGAAATTCAGACATTATTTATTCTGGAACAATTTGTGGTAAGCTAAGCTTAAATTTAACCGTTTTGGAGTGTTTCCTTTACTTTTACTTAAATAATTTTTTTATTCTAGTAGTTTTATTCTTATTGACTTAAATTACCACATTAACTTTATTACTTTAATAGGATTTCAAGAACATCAAATCAAACGCCAATATTGTGTAAAAAACGTCGATTTTATTTAAAATAAATTCAGGACAAAGGTGCTCTCGAATACTTTTAAACCTATAAATTCTTCAAATCTATAAACATAATATATATACTAATTCGTACTTTATTGTACAAAATATAGATAAAATAAGTGTCAGATACTACCGTAATTATTTCAAATATCATCAATCAAATACCTTTTAACATAAATAATTGAACTTTATTTTAAAATATTAGTACTGTTAGATGATAATTGTACTATATCCTTATGGCTCTAACGTCTATATGGCCTATTCGTGTCCTGACGTTCGTATCTATCTCTATATGGTCCTCCCGCTCGACGGTTATGATGCTCGGAATTATGTTGTTGCGAACTCGACTGCCCCCTGTAATCATTCCTGTAGTTGGAATTGTATCCGCTCGTGTTGGAATATGAACTATTCTGCCAAGGACTGTAGCTACTGCCGTGCATATTTCGCTGTTGGTGTTGTTGGTAATTGTAGGATTGACCACCTGCAACCATATTAGGTAAGAATTATTTAACAGACCATTAAATTGATTCTATTTAAACTTTAAGGGTGGTTCGATTGAAATCGATAAGCTAATAACGGTGTTCCGTCTTGCGAGAAATTCAATCTACTCTTCTACGTGAGTCTGCACCCTGCATTCGGACATAGCCGGACGAGGGTGTAATTAACTTGACCAGCTTTCTACCTTGGGGGTGAACCTTCGTTTGATGGAGTTTGGGCATACAAACGATGGGACGTGATTGTGTTTGAAGTGGTTGATTTAAAGAATACAGTACGGAATATAGATTTATAGTATCTGGTACGTTGCTAATTTAACAGAAATTAATTTGTTGCAAAGAATTAATAGCTTTGAGCCCATTCTGTTTTAAAGTCCACTTTAATATTCCATATACTTATCTGCATTAAATTTTGAAATAATTTGAGAATTTTGAGAAATCCCGTTATTTCGTTAACGCCTTTATTCGATCGAGCATTTCGATAATACGAAGAATCTTTTATATCAATTAAGTCATCGATATCGTTGCCAATTTCAATTCACGTTATTTAATTTTTTTTATGAAACAACCTATCTACTTCTCCAGGGTTTAATGGAGAATTTTGTTTAAAGATTTCCATATACCTAAAACGCCTCCTTCCATAAAAAATTAAAAATTAAGCTATTCAGGTAAGCTTTTCCTTTAAAAACATAAATGCTGCAACGAAATATTACTCTTGTTTCGCTAAAAATATTTATCAAAAGCAATGTGTAAACGCTGCTTTCTGGTACAATTCCAGCATCTGGTGGAAGTAACCATCATATTCCCATACACTGTCTAGAAAGCTAACAACAAGTACAGTGGCATCTCGGCTAACGAAGATTTATTTTCCAAGATTGGTGGAACGGTTAATTATTTCCCTTATTTGCCTTATTTGCCTCGAGATTTCGGCTAACGAATATCGCTTTGGGATCTTCGTTAGCTGAGCTACCACAGAACGCTAGTGAAAATAACCAGACAAATGTTAATTAGAATTTTGCATGAAACAAATAGTTTTGCAGCAGTTAAAAATGTTCTGAAAGTTACGAAAAAACTATTTGGATGAATATCTTAAGGCAATACGTAACGTAGACGTTACACAAAATATTAATAAATGTTCCAAAATATATTATTATCATTAAAAATAACGTAATCGAGAGGGCCATGGTTTTTGTTTCATTATTTATTATTAAAGATTAAATTAATAACCACAAATACGTGCGATCAACGGATTTGTGATTTTTAACTGCGTGCCTAGCTTTTTTTTATCTTTCATTTTAATTAAAGGAAAAATTATGAAAAATAAATATGTAAGAAAATAGACAGTAGGAGTCGCCCAAAATTTTATTTTTCAGATGAATCAACTCTCGAAGAACTTAATAAAATCACCTAAGCTATGAGTTTTCCGAACAACACAAAAGTATCGGCACACTCCCCCACCACACAAGTTTTCCCAGCTTTCTAAAAATGTTTCTTTTTTCGCATGCTTCAACCACTGGTTGTTTGCAATTTTGTAACATTGATTGCAGTTTGTTTTCGATACGTTTTCTCTTGAAAAAATATAAAAACATATTAGATGCGAAAATCGAATCTAATTGCGCACACTTTCTGCAAGTACGTTTAGCGGTGGAGATGCGGTGATAAAAGGACAAAGGAGCGCCGAACGGGGGTGAGTGAGCAGCGGTATCGCGAAATTAGGCGTGTGAGTGGCGATGACGGATGCACAAAGGGCGCAATTACGCGCTCTGCCACCGGCAACGACGTGATTGTAACGTCACGCTCGCAAACAAACATACAATGCCCCCCAATAAATTGCTTGTTTCCAATAAACTCGTACGCACGTATCGGAATAGGATCGGCTGCCAAACAGGAAGGATGCGAAGAATAACGGACCACGTTGCTCCACTGTTTGTAATCACAATTATCGTTTCCATTATATACTCATTTAATGCGGCTGCTGATGAAATTATCGAAATAGATCATCTCAGAGTATAAAGAGATTGGCGTGTTAAAAAAAATGAGGGTAATGAATATAGTGTATTCAATATTGAAATGCATTTGATGCGGGAAAATGGCAGTCGGTGTTTAACAAAATTAAAAAAAAATAAATAATATTTTTCTATAATGATAGCAAGGAGTAGTAGGGGTAGTGTGCCAATACTTTTGTGCTGTTTGCAATATTTTTCTCTTTTTACCTCTTAATTTCGCAAATTAAGCATTATTAGCGCATTATGATGTAATACTCAATAAAAAAGTAAAGAATTTTAGAAATTATCTGATATCAGTTTTTCTCACTTTTTGACGAGGCGGGCGCCATTGTAAAAAAAATATGATAAAGTTTTACTTTTAGTTTACAATGGCCTTTGAAAGAAGTGAATACAATCATTTTTTGTTCTCTAGAACGAGTTAACATTGTCAGTGTTTTTACTACAGTAGGCAAATTCGGGTGCGCACCATCGGCGCAGCTAACGAATGGACTCTCGCATGCGAAACATTAGTCAGTATCTAATTCGCTGCCACCTGGAGCGTACGTAATTGTAGCAGCGAAGTACTCTGTGTTCTGTTTTTAATAATGTTGACGGTACATAGATTGAAAAAACAGCTATCATTAAAGACAGTGAATAGGTTCATTACGAATTATCCGGATACGACAGAGTAAAAATTAAATGTTTAGTGTGCAATATATATCTAACGTGTTGGTCACAAATATTGTAAACGGCATGTGCAAACTGCAAACCATAATAATATCAAAACCGGTGTCGCCGCAAAATACGAACAATTTTTATTTGATTTATGTACAATGATGATTCAGTGTAATCTGGCGTTTATTTTGTTAAACAACGATTCTTTTATTTCATTTTGGAACAAATACGTCAATATTACATTACCGAGCAGGACCACGTTGCGAAATTATTTACCATCTGTGCGTGTACATCTAGAAAATAAAATTAAGGCTGAACTAAAAAATAAAGAAGTGTGTGGATGAAACCACTGATTTCAAAAAAAGATCTGTACTTGATGTTATGGTGAGCAAAATCGTCACATTAATCGTCATCTTCAATTTTATTAGCTTCTAGATGAATAGAAGAATGTACTGCCCAAATAATTTCAAAAGTGGTTGGACAAAAAAAAGACATTGGAAAAATTTTAAATATCCAGAGATCAACTCTTGATGTTTATGACAGATGATGCCGCAACCATGCTTTCTGTAGGCCGGTCTCTTAAGGATCAGCGTGGTAAATTTTTACATATTACATGTGAAATTTATGCTCTACGTCTTGTGGCAGAGACAATTCGTAGATGCTATCCACAGCTGGATGCGCTAATTGCGAGTACAAAAGCAGCGCTTCTGAAATCCCCGAAACGTATTCGCGAATTTCACAGACTGTGTTCTCGTACCTCTGAACCACACAACCGACCCTTACACGTTGGGGAACATGGTTACAAGCGGCAATTTACTGTCATAAATATTTTGAGAGTATAAAGAAGGTGGTTCTATTATTCGATCCGAAAGAATGTTCAGCTATCAAAACAAGTCAGAAAAAATTTAAAGATAGAAGATAGAAGAAGATAAAATGAGTGTGTTCTAGTTAAGTTTGAAAGTGTTTTAGACAAAGATTCAGATTTTGCGACACTTAGACAAATTTGTGAAGGTTCGTCTACAGATGCATTAAATTGTTTCAAAGAATTTTTTAATAATTTTTTAATTTTTTTTTAATTTTTAATTTAGAATTTTTTAATAAATAACTTTGGAAACGCACCTTATGTTAAAAATATTTAATCTCCAGTTTTTCAAGTCACAGACGCTTAAGACGGTAAGTTTTTTTTTAATCATCAAATTATTGATATAATCTCGATTTTATTTTTTTTACATATGACTAGAGATGGCAATTTCCCTTCGGTAACATAGAGATAATTTATCGAGATCGGTTCATAATCTACAAAAACCGTCTTAAGAACTTTTTTGTACCTAGCAACGGAACGGCACCGTTCGCGATAATATATCTCTGCATACTGACTCCCTTCGCATACAAGAGTCCATTCGTTAGCTATCTATTCAACAAATCCGCACTTTTAGTTCAAGGGATCTACTATTTTTTTACTCTTTTTTATATCGAAAAATTAAATTTATCAGCATACATCACACTTTTTAAATCCATTACGAAACTATTAAAAATTTATAATAGAATCTGGTGCGGAAACAATATTTATATTGGCAACATGAGTTATAATTCTGTGCCATTAGTTTAACAGTATAAAATCAATAAATGAATACAGTTTCTAACAAACGAAGCAAATATTCAATACTATTCATTTCATTACAGACTCTAAAACGTTTTGAATGTCTACAGTATATTAAAGGCGACAATTGCACCATTGAAAGTAACGTAAGCGTTGGTCCCTTTTCACAAGCAGCCACTTGAGACGCAAATTGCTCCCGGAATAATCAGAACTATTCTCCGAATGGCGACCAAACAAAGAACGACGGTTAGCTTTCAGGTTCCGCGTTCATTTTGAACAAAAATGCAGATAAGAACAATTACTTGCTATTAACGGCGCTGAAAGAATTCTCGACCGGATATCATTAAATGCAATGAAGATTATTTCAGGCTTCTGCGGTTGCAGAATTGTTTAACAATATGCAGCGTGTCCATCTAGTACGTTCCCGCAGTAATTTAAAGTAACGAGTTTTCAAATAAAAACATAAAATTATATTCAAGTATACAGAGTGTTTAGTATTGCAATGCACAGTATACGTTTGGCTGTATATTATTATATTTTTGGATGGAATAATTGTTATAATTTGAGATTTTTTTCGCTGTTTCTTTGATGGCCAATCGAAATTGTTGCCATGCTATGATTACAACGAGTACGTGCTGGAATGGTACCAAAAAGGATAACGTTTACACGTTAGTTTTAATTAATTAAGCCTTAGTAATTACTAGACATTTTTTAAAGATACTGCAACATAAAGATGCACTAAACAAAAGTAAAGCGAGAATATTTAAAAACTAGTGTAGCTAGTAGGTATTACTTATTATTATATTCACTTTTTTAATTACAATTTGGGGAGCTTTAATAATAAGTTTAGTTAGTATTTTTTTTTTCTAATAAATTTTGATCTACTTTGGTAAATAGCTGTTGTTAGAAGCGGATTCATCAAATAATGCACGGTGAAGTTTGAAAAATAGTGCTCTCATAATTCTTTTATTAACAAACATATTTGAAATAAATTTTGGTTAAACCTATTTCGGGACCTTCTGAATTCAGTGGCGCAGTCAGATTTTTAATAAAAAAAAAATCGCTAATAAATTTTTGCTATTTTCCAACTCGAAAAATGATCATAGTGTGCCTTGAAAATGTAGATGAACATCTGAAATTGTGTGTGAAAGAAAATGCTTCATTTTAATGCAAGATGTAGGTTTTATAGGGGCGCTTTTATTTCCAATGGGTCACACCGTGTTTGCATTTCTTTTAAATATCGGAATTAACAAAGTGTTTCAAATTTCTTCCTTATTTCTAACGTAATTGAATATTTAAAAAAATCTTGCTCCGGTAAGGAATCGAACCTGACATTTTCTGCTTGCTGAACAGCCGTGCTAACCACTGCACCGCAGAGGTGGACCTTATTACCTAGTTGTTATTTATTTGCAAATACATTATAATATTTTGATAGACAATTTATTCTTATTTGTTAGTTTTTTTTTAACCGGCGAAAGCGGCTGTTTGATCGGTTGAAGGTTTGTAGAATAGTCTGCGTTTTCCGAGCTTGTTGGTTGTGGTTGATAGGTTCTTATCAGACCTGACGTTTCGCCAGTAATTGTAGCAGGCATTCTCAAGGGCGACACGGTAGCGGTCCTAGTTCTTAACTCAGCAAGGTTTAAATACGAAAAATCTTACACATTGGAACAAGATTTTATTGATATTAAACTTTTGACCAATTACGTAGGCTTCCACAGCCGGTATATGCCGGCTAAGACCATCACAACCCGCATACTACCCAGTAAACAATTACGACCGCCTCCGCACGCGTCTTTCAGAATGCCAGTTGTCAGGTTTGGAAAGAACCTATGGACGACCACCAACAACCACGAAGAACATAGACTATTCTATGGACACGGACCGTGAAAGCCTACGTAATAGGTTAAAAGTTTATTCGTATTTTGATTTTAATAGAATCTTATCCCACCGTCTATCGAGATTTTAGTATTTAAACCTTGCCGACGTTGTTTAAACGTATAAAGACGGTCAAAAAGGATCGATGTCTTTGTAATTCTCATTAAGCGTACGATTCGAAAGAAAAAGGTCATAACACAAAATTCCTCAGTTTAATAGGATTATCTTACCTCTCTGATAATTGCCGGAAGTGTATGTGTTGGAGTAATTATTTCCACCATATGTTTGTGGGCTACTGCTATTGGAATTTCTATATGGTCTTTGAACCTGTGGTTGTGGCACGTAATGATTCACCATTCTGTGACCAGATGCTCCTAGTGAAGCTCTAAAGATGAGAAATGATTATGTTTGCAAATGTGCATATTGCTATAAATACCTCGTTGTCGACGGCGCCATACCAATTTGAGGTCTCCAACTTCTATGAGATTCTTCATTTAGATCTTGTGGCTTCAAAACTCTTGGCGGCAGTTTAGCACCTTTTAACTTCTTCGCTAAAAAGACATATCCGTCCGGATATTGTGGATCTCTGAATTCCACGGAACAAACTTTATTCCCATAGATAGGTTTTAATCCCCTTATAGGGCTGTTTAACGTTCTAGAATAAAAAATAAAAAAAATGAGTGGATATCGCTGTTGAACCTTGGTAATAAGAGATGACATCTTACCCATTTACTGAAATGCAGTCGTCTGTAAGTAATATTGTACCACCCATACCCTCAAAGTTGATAGGCGTCTCTATTTGCTTGTCGATATTTTCTTTATAGAGGCCTTGCGCAATATTATATCCATTTGTTTTTATCGATAGAAACAGCACATCTTCACCACGAATGTTACGTTTTATTTCTGCTGGCGTTAAATCTTTGTAGTAGGGTTCGACAGCCTTGAAAAGTCTCTTTTCGTCAACAAACGGTAAAAGGGCTACTCCTTGCCACGCGAACTTCTTCCCGTTTAGATCGATCTTGAAATCTTCGGGATAGAAATCAATGATTGACGAGTCCTAATCGGATAGAAAAATATTTGGTGTATTCGAATTATGTGTTATTAATCTGCTAACGGTTGCAAGTAAAGCTTTCGCAAGCGCTACTAACGAATGCGTTAGATCAAAATATTTTAACGGATTGATTCTTACAGGGTCGCTCATTAGCTTCGCCCAAGGCGCAGGCACGTGTTTACTGCTAGCTGCGGGGAATACGCCCATCAATTGTTGTAGTGGTTCAAACTGGAAGAAAAAAAATTTTCATAAAACAGATATTAACAAAATCTTGATTTGGATAGCGATCGTTGCGTTTAAATACAACTATATTGTTTTATATTGGTCTTGGAAGAAACTTAAAATTCTTGAATTTCGCGATTCTGTTGCCAAAAAAGTTAAAGAAGTGTTGGAAACTTCAAATTTTAATATTTTTTCCGCCACTGATTTCAATTTTAATAAATGTGAGCCTCACATTGTGAGGTGCTTTCATTTCTATGCCTGATATGTTATCGTATATATTTTAACAAGGGTGCCGGGATAAAATATTAATCATGTAAATACGTCCCAAACTGACAAAATCAGGGAATTCCTAAGCGTAGCTTAAATAAATAATATCAGTAATTGTAATAAGCATTGTAGCTGTGACTTATTTAAGTGAGTTTCCAGCGAACAGATAAGCATGTAACTACTTCAATTTATTTTTAAATTATGATGATAATTTTTTTCAGTATCTTACAGGCTTTGTACCGGCTTCAAATTCGGTACTGAGTCCAGATATGTTGATGAAATCGGATGCAAACGGCGCATAGTGGTATGGAAAGTACCATTTCCAAGAGGCGCATCCTTGATAATAGTACCGTAGAACCCAACACAATCCTCGCACATAATGTAGAGCCACTGAATTTCTAAAATTAAGAATATAAAAGTGAAAATTTTGCAGAATTATAATTCTATATAATTTTTTCTCATAGATGTACATACCTGAACTCGAAATTTTTCGGAGCAACATCAAATTTTGACTCATAATATCTATCTTTAAAACCATCTTCCCAGAGCCGAACTTCATCGTGAACTTCTTCTTCATCATCATCTTCCTCTTCACGCGGTCTCTTAACGCCCCTCCTTTCATTTGATTCAGGCTTATCAAGCATTGATTCCAGCGCTTTCTTCGAATCGACCGTTTGCAGTTTAGCTTCCGCCTGTGAGTGCATTCCTGCTTTTCGAATTTGATATGCTTCTTGACGCGGATTCAAGATAGTCTTTGACTGACCTAACGGCTGGAAATTAAAAAAAAATAATTTTCAAGGTACACACTGCAGAGTCTCAAGTGATATACCGTGGGTTCAAACTGGGTGTCTCTAAGAAGCGACCAATCCGGTCTTCTGCGTCTATCCATCTCTTCCGTTCTTTGTCTCTTTGCTTTTTCGCGAGCCTTAAATTGAATCTCCTTCTGTTGTCGAACTTTAAAAATTTCATCCTCTGCTTTTCCCAATTGCGTCATTATCATTTGCACACGCTCCAGATTGACATCGCCATTTTCTGTGAGGTAACCCTGAAGAGAATTTCTATTGTACTTTAAAAAGCACCTGCAATTTGCTGATACACAGCAGTTAAATCGGTACAAAGTAATCTATTCTATTAACCAACTTGTTGATGAAGGAGAAGATAAAGGAAGAATAATATGACGCATATCATATTATTCCTCTCTATGTACTAATTAAATTGGTAGATTTTCATAACAATTTTAGTGATGGTGATGCAACGATTATTTAAATATTGGTGGTTAGATTTTAGGATCATGTCGTACAAAGAAAAATATTACTTACAACCTCTTACAGAGCTTTTCATATCGGGTAGTCCATGAAGAGATAAGAAAATCAATGGATTTTTTGTATTCAATTTACGCAGAAAAATAGTTATTTGTCTCCAGAGATGTAAGCGCAATTTTGCAGTCGTGTGTGTTCTTTACATCCGTGAAATTCGGTTTGTAAATATTCTCTTCAGTGATGAACCGACATTTTTTGTATTTGACCAATGTAATTCACAAAATTATGGTAATGCATTGTCGATAATCAAAGTAATTGGTATTTTGTATCGAAAGAATGCTAGATTCACAAAAATATCTCCAATTGTTAGAATAAAGATTTCTCCCAGCTTTGCTTGCATTGAAGCATTGAACTCCGACTTAAATCCAATTTGATTTAAGCAGCAGATGTAAATTGTTTGCAAAAATAAGAAAATTATATCTGTCATTAACACAACGTTGTTTTGGCTTTTTCATGATGTTTTTATACAAAAAATTTGTTTAAATATGCAGAGGGAACTATTTGGCATTTATCTAAAACAGCTGAATTAATTTCCAAAGCATGGTACCCCAGATAAATTCCATTAAAATAAAATAAAAGAAAATACAGCATATTGGAGAAACAGAACAGACAATAAAACTACTAGTACGAATGCTAAATTTGTTAGAATTTATTAAACTTGAAAAATACCTTGATTTTCATGAATTTTTTTCTGAAAATCCGAGGATTATTATTGGTATATTATAACTTGTTGGTCAGTGTTATTCAATATTTATCCATTAGAATGTATTTTCTATATGGACTAATAACGACCATTCTCACCGTCATTGAAATGATAATGTAGATGATTTGTTATGTTCAATATTGTGTTCAAAAACTCGCCCTGAAGATCTATTGGAAGTAATAAAAACGAACTTACTCCGGTTTTGTAGACCGCATCTTTGTAAAGTGAAACTAATCGATCAATTGCACCTTCTCTAATTTCCAAACTTGGTAAATGCGGTAAAAAATCATTGCCAACAAAGAAACACATAAACACCCAGTCATCGAGAACTCTATCAAAATCATAGGTGAAAGGTAAATTGGGCATAGCTAATTCTCTTTCTAAATATTCTCTTAGAACATTCAGTCTTACGAAAATAAATTCACCTTCAGAGCCAAGAATATTTTCCTGTTCGCTGCTCATATTGTTTTCTATACCTGAGCAACTTTTCAAATCGTGACCTAAAATGTTAAAAGTATATTAGGTACTATCTCTACAAAAAAAAGATATGCAAAGATTAACCTATTTGTCCACATAAATCACATGGTCTTGGTTTGTTTGGTTTAAATTCTTCGCGAATGATGGTAAAATTTGGTTCATGAGTAGCTAAACCTAACATTATCAAATCAGCATCTGCGCCACACAAACAATGCCTTGTATTGGGATCATGATCTGGTTGACCTAGCGGAGATATATTTACATTAATATGATAAAAGTAATTAAAAGCATCTATTAACTTACCTCTTTGCTTTCGTATATAATCCATAATTTTATGTTCACCTTCACCAGGTACGTTAGCATCAGATAAAATAACTTTAACTCCTTGCCAACCTGGATCATTATTTAATCTGTCATGCACGTAATATTTTAAACATTCTGATAATCTCGCCATAAATGGAGTACCAGGCGTAATACAATTTGAATCAAAATGTTCTTCCTTTGCTTTTTCTGGAGGTAAATAGGCACCCTTTAATAGCAATTCTGCCCTTACTCGTGCAATATCGTTCACCTTCTCCACGACTTCTTTTGATGCTCTGAAACGTCTCGATCTCTGTTGATTCATTTTTGCTCTTGGTGCTACACCATCAATAGCCATGTACAAGAGTTTCCTTGGACGTACTATACGAAATAATCTGTCGATGCATTCGAAAATTGCCACCATCATTTCATCTTCATCTTTTGGTGGAGGTTTATCTTCGGGATGGGTGCAAGGGTGTATAATACCATTCATATCTAAATATAGATTATCGAATTCGACACCATTTGGATTCGGTTGTGAGGAATCTACCTTTATGGGATTTCCGTCAAAATCTTTCACCTAAACGAATAAAATATAAGGATTCAATATTGCATGTACACATAACCTACTTTTTCCTCGATGCAAGGTGCAATTACGGATGGATATTTGCGGCTGAGCCAACGGAAGAATGCAGGAACCCCCATCTTTTTCCGTTACGGGGCAACGTTATAAGAAACAATAAATTTAGAAATCTTGTTAAATATTTTTCCTAAACATTTATGAAATGACGAACAACGTTTGATGTTTTTTTTATGGTTGCTTAAAATGAAAAGTTCCTAGACACTTGGTAATAGAACCAACCTTAGAAAAAGAAAAAATAGAACAGCTTTCCCTTAGCACTGAAAGTTTGCTCTAGTACTGACTAAAAAATGATGAAATAAATAAGAATTTACAGTAAATAAATGTAAATATGTGTCTCTCTAAAAATCTGAAAATTATTTTTTCCCTATATTGTAAAATTTTGCGAAGCATCGCGCCATCGCGGGGCGGAAACTTAAATTAACTATACTTTGCGGACAGTCCACAAGAGGGAGCAACTCAGATTTATTGCAGGGTATCTGTATAATTACTTTTAAGGAAATTGCGCTGTAGTTATAAATTTAATTTCTCCCGATTTTAATTTTATTTCGGTATCCATATTTATTAGATTAAGTAACTTACATATTTTGTTAAACGTGTCCATGGTGGATACATTTAATAAAATGTACAGGGCCGAACTTATACTTTTGGATTGAAATCCTATGCTTTAGATACAGGGCGGGGAACCTTTTTACCACGATAGGCCACATTTAACTCGGATAATGAGGAAATAGGTCGCACGATGCAAATTGTAAATCACAATTACAGATTACAGATAAGGGCCCACAAGAAACTCAAAAAGGCCCCAGGTTCCCCACCACTGCCTTAAAGCGTGGCTAAGTTTTATTTTGGGACATCTATCCTTTTTATCTAAAACATTGCAAAAATACCGTGAAATGTTTTAAAATATATGAATTCTTTTTTATAGAGCATGAAATTCTGTTTAAGAAAGTCTGCGAAGGCACTATTCTAAAGTTAGTAGTTTGGATATCAGAGGCGTGGAACTGTTGTCCCATGCTTTTAATTGGTACATGTTCAGCAATGTCCACTTCAGCAGTATAATTCTGTAAAACGGTTCGACTAGAATAAGTCTAATTTTGGTACGGCAGGTAGTTTTACCGACTCTGTGTAGAACGCCGCTTGAAAGAATCATGTAATAATGATAGCAAGGACTGTGGCGTAGTATGGTAAACAACACATAAGTATCGGCACCCTCCGCACCACACAAGTTTAATTTATTATATAGTAATATAATAATTAGTCCGGGACGGCCGTTTCGAGGACACGAATGGTCCTCATCATCAGCCGGTGACCGAATGAAGTGAGAAAAAACTTTTTCTAAAACTAAACATGCATTTACTATCCCTACTTCTTAGAACAGATATCCTTTACAAGTGCCTATTTCTACCCCCTGCACGCCTTGAAGCTACGACGTGCGAAAGATAACATGCATGAACTATCCCTTCACCGAGAAGAAATATTGTATTTTACAAGTGCCTAATTCTACCCTCTACGTGTCTTAAACTACGACATGAGAAAAACACGGCCAGATGGACGGGAAGATCTTTTTTATGGCCCAAAATATAAACGAGTGCCAGCCTACTGCAAAAGGTCAAAAAGAACAGAGTACGACAACGGTCCGTTTTCTCGGTTCATCAGATTTTTATTACTTTTGATGTAAACTGTCTCGTACGCATCTAATTCTCGCGGCGACGTTACGTTTTTAATCAATTTTAAGTCTTCTAATTTAATACTATGCCCGGTTTCATTTATATGTTGTGCCACACTCGACGCTTCCAATCTGCCGTAGCGATAATTTCGTAGATGTTCTTTGAATCTAGTTTCTATCGCTCGAATCATGTAACTTTAGAACAACCATGCTTCTATGCAGTTCGACGCGATGTGTTTTGTCGATGGGTCTCTATCCAAGATGATAATGATACCCTTAGCCCTAGGCTTTAAATGCCGTTAGGACGAAACTGTTTTGTTAATCTAAAAGACACAAAAAAAAACACTTCTTCAGTTGATCTTGTTATTTTACTCCCAAATTAATATATTTTAGAAAGGTTGTTTTACCACAATTTATTACAATCGGGGAATTAAACAATATTTAGGCAGCAAAAATATAAGCATAAAGATAATGATAAAAATAAAAACTGAAGTGTGCTACATCGCAAAAATAATAGTAAATTGGTATATTTAAAGTATACGGATAATACGAAGAGTGGACAGACTAGCGTCAGTGACGAATTTTGTGACGGTTGTCCATCAACTGCTGTTGTTCCGGTAAACATCAATGCTGTGCGAGAAATGATTGAAGTGGATCGACATGTGACGGTAACGTTGTTTTTGGTGACACTTCCACAAATGTAGAGGTTTACTGTAAAAGGTCGATTTTACACATTTGTGAAAATAATCAACATATTTATGGGTAATAACTTATTTATGAGGACGATTTTAGCTTAGAGAAGGAAGAAAAAAGTAAATATATGTAGTGAATATTACCTGTAATAATAATCAGCTAGATTGAGAAAAATGATTCTCGTGCATTAACAGCATGCACTTTTTCACCACAATAAACTACTAACAAATTAAAATTTATCCAAAATTAATAAACTTTCGCTTTTGCCTAAACAAAAATTAAAAAGAAATTAAAAACCTTGTCCATTATAAATAAGCCTGCAGAAACGAGTGCTTTTGCAGTAGCGTACGGCTCGGTTACTGTCAATACTAAAAATAATGTATGTAATTACATACTATTTTAGTTTGATTGTGCTGTTGATGTAAACTGACGCACAAATTCGCTGTAGTATTGTATACTTAAAATGGCTTCCACTAATGCCTCAGTCATATTTCTATGGCGAGGTGAAAATATGTTGGAGTATTTGGAAAATGTGCGTTCTGGGTCTAATGATGTGATGTTCGCGAATTTAAAAAGGTCGTTCGCATTACATTCGCACTCTTGGTTTTCACTTAAACTCTTGTTTGTACGCACTATAGTTCGAAAATTTCTTATTCTTCTAGATTCTTATTTATAACCGCACATAATTTATCGGTTGTTGATGTTCCTACATTATCTGTTAGATTTCCTAACAAGGCTTTGGCTATATTTAGCGCTTCATATAATGAAAGCTTGGTGTTCTCTAATTTGGAAATAGTATCTAAAAGAATTGAATAATTTTCGGTAATTTGCTCTATTTCAGTGTGGAATTCGGTATCTGAAAGCAGCCGCTGGCTTACTGAAATTGTTTGGGCTTTAAGATATAAGGTTTAATAATGTCAAAAAATTTCTCATAATATAAAACAGCTTTAAGCCATGGTCACCATCCTGTCAATACCAGTTGTGATGGCTGAGGAATGCCCTGACACGCTTGCTTAATCTCACGAATGCCTTTTGGAGATTTAATAAAAACTTTTTTTGTAGAAACTATTAACTGATCTACTTTTGGATAACTGTTTCTAATAAATTCAGTTACAAGATGACATGCATGCAGCAAACAGGTTACATGAAGCAATTGAGGATGAGATTGTTTTAGTAACTTTCCAGCTTTAACCATGTTTGAAGCCCAATCTGTAACCAACATTACAAGTTGGGTTACCGATATATTGAAATTCCCAAAGGTATGTATTATAGTTTCCACTATTGTTTTCGCGTTTGTTTTATAATATGGCATATCACGTTTCGCATTTTGCTATTAACATGTCTTTTACAAATAAAAATACTGTAAAATGTTGATATTGGAAACAATACGTTTAATAATAGTGCCAGTGTACTCCAATGTCAAAAATCGGTTAAGAAATCTATTAACTCTCGTCGAACATAACAAAGCACGCCGTCGATTCCCCATCATCAATCCAACCCGCCGTTTATATACTTACTAAACCGGACGCATACAAATCCCCGACCGTTTTCGAAATATATCATCGCCGCCAATGAGTGCGCACTCGCTTCTGCATGTTTAATTATAAACATGCCTACGTTACTAGCCTTATATACCATCAACTCTGGCATTATGTTACAAACAGAAGCGAACCTCGAAATTCGAACCTACATTCATTTTCTATGCGTACACGGCTATTACGCTGAAAATTAATGAGAGAAATAGAGCAGTTCCTAAATTTTAACGTCCATTAAAATTCAGGACGAAAATTCTGCGCAACGTTAAATTTTTTTCATGTACATTAATATTTGAATAAAAAATTACATTAAAATTCATTGCGCCATACGGACTTTATGAATAAGAATTCCTTTTACAATCTACAATGTAATTTCATTGGTAAATGTGTTGTAAATATGTTACCATACTTGTATTAGTAGAAGGGATAAAATAAACATATACAAAAAAAATATATCATAGAATGTTATGAACCACTCGACATGATTGTTTCTGGTTCACGCTCCGCAACTAATTCGCATTATCTGCTCCTAACAGTTTAATACCGCTATCGCTACTATTCCCATTGCATCCAAACATGATTCGGAATTAAATTCAAATGTTTATAAATGAAAATATAGCAATAAAAAAGTTACAGTCGAAATGTAGATATGTATTGCTTTATCCCTCATTGTGTGGTACACGTGATGCATATCACATGATCAATTATTTCCGTAGAAATTGCACATTCCAAATAAAATATTTTAAATTTCTAACCTTTTAATATTTTCTCTTTTATTATTTTTTTTTCAATTATTAGTGGTTGCCCCCAAAATTTCTGTATTTTTTCATGGAGACAATTCCTAGATTATTTTTTAACGAAGGCGATTCACATTACCAAAGTTCGCCACTTTCCGTGCGTTTCACAGGCGTCGGTATGGAAGTGGTCGTTCGGGTGTGTGATTCGTAATATATGCGCAAGCGATCTTATTGCAGTAGTAACGGCACGTGTTTGGCGGCTGATTGGAATGCAGGCGAGCGTAGCGAAGTGCTGCACATAAGTTATACGTAATAAATATATCAATTCATGAATTTTGTTTGTTTGATTTTCTTTTCCACAGATCAGAGATTTAAGTTCTAATAATACATTAATTTGCCATTTTTCGACGGACATTTGTTACGGTATTTTGTGAGAAGCGTAGTTTCTGATAATCTTGAGAGAATACGTTAATTTATTAATAAATTTCTGTAAAATTTGGCGTTTTAAAATTGTTTAAAAACATGTTGATTAATTTTGTTAAAGCGGTAAATATTAAAAGTCGGTTGCTAAATAGCAACTGCTAATTTTTAACAGTTAAACACAAATAGCAGTCAGTAGCAGTTAGGACAAATGGAAAATAGTAGCTAAAATCAGTGTGTACTATAGATACAATTTTTATTATATTCGCACCACACAAGGTTAGTTAATTAATTCGGGACAGATGCCACACTACGACACAGTCCTTGCTAATTAAATTTTCAAATTTCTTCGATTCATAGCTTCTAAGATTAGAATTAATATTTATTACAAAATTAAAAGAGAGTCGCTCATAAGAAAGTGTTTTTAATTTTTATTCAATTCTTTCGATTCGTAAGCACCGAAGAAATAATCTCCAGGAAGACCCGCATAAACATATTCCACAGAGCAACGGAGTGAAAACTAATAAAGGTCTTTTTGTCGTAAGTTTGTGTATACTTCGGGGGCGAGATAACCGTCCGTAGAAAGTTTTCTTCTCTCGGTTCGAGTAAGGACTCGTAAGAGAGAAAACGGATATAGGAAAAAGTGAAAATTTTCTTTTATGTTTCCGTAAATTGTTACAAATAAGTACTTGATTATGTTTCCGAATGGCAGTTTTCCATTCTCGATTTTGAGGGGTGATAACTTAAAAGAAAAGTTTGAAATTGCATTTGGTACAGTGCGAGATTTGACTCGTTTTTAGGAGATATTCTCTTTCGTATTCGGGGAAGTTTGTGACTCGTGCATTTCAATAAAATTTCTTTTTGTTTACTTTAATAGATATTCTATATATTGCAAGGACTCTTTGTGTAAAAATCAAATTAACATTATAACGTACACTGCGATTTAGAATGCGTATGAACAGGCGACCGACAATGATATTGTAACGACAAAATAAATCAAACTTGTCCTATTTTTTCTGGGATCCAACTGTCGGCCAGAAAAATAGTCTGTCATCTGTGCTATGACATAGAGTAAACAAAGATAGAGAAGAATCTCTAATAAAATAAATAAAAAAAAAATCAAGCGAAATTAAAAAGACCGTCACTTTTATAGCGAATATTCAAATTTAATGTCTATACAAATTTTTAGTTGTAGAAGTGATGCAACATGCAGAAAAGCAGTTTAGTTATTAGTTAACTATGCCCGCAACTAACCGCAACTTTCCGTGCACTTCACGGGTGTCGGTATGAAAGTGGTCGTTCGGGTGTGCGATTTGTAATATATACGCAAACGATCTTATTGCAGTAGTAACGCATTCAGTATGTTTGGCGGCCGATTGTGCACGCGAGCATAGCGAAGTGCTGCATATACGTTATTCCTAATAAAATGTCGTCAATAAGTGGGTCAAGGAAACGACCATTGTCAGATAAAGATTTCCAGGATTTAATATAGGATGGCGCAAAAATAAAATGTTTAATTTGCGATATATCTCTAATGTGTTGGTCAAAAACACATTGCTAAGACCACTTGAGAAGTGCAAAGCACAGTAATAACAAAACAGGCGTATATCGGGATCGGTTTACACATGATTTATATGTAACTATGATTGTGTGTAATCTGCCGTTTACTTTGTTAAGCAACGAATTATTTATTTCGTCTTGCGTCCCCAGTCCATTGCAACCCGAATGACCACTTCCGTATCGACGCTTGTGAAACGCACGGAAAGTGGCGAACTTTAGTTATCAGACAAAAACTGCTGATTAACATGTGTAAAATTATATTTTCAATAAAACACCATAAAGACAATAGAAAAAGTATTTCTATTATGTGCATATTATACATTTGAATATAAAAATACAGCGTGTCCTATTTTGGGCACTTTGGCAGTGTATCTGAGTTAAATAAAATAAAGATATAGAGTTGCGGGTTTCGCTGTTCCGCTGTGGAATCATGGCGTGTGTTGTATACCTCATTTTGCACGAAACAAATATGGAAAGGCAGGGAGATTCCGTAAACTATGCGTCCACTCAAAATAAAACATGAAACACAAACCTTAAAGCGTCCTTGTCGTGCCCTTTCAAATTCCAAATGGTGATTATCTACTGACCAATGCCTCGTATTGGGACAAATAACATTTATTAGTCTAGGATTTGTTACAGATACCATCGGAAGAACGTTACTCGGCACTTGGCATAAGTTATTGAACTAGTCCAAATTTAAATGGATGATACCTAATTTTTTTTTAATTTTTTGAGCTTCAGATTTTGCTACGACTTTTTCTTCTATTTTTCTACAGGAGGCCGCATTGGTAGCTTCCGCGTAGGATAATACATCTATTTCTTTATTTTCCCTGTCTTCTTTGATGTATGTTTTGGAACGCGCCTTTACAAAAGAGCCGTGTTGAACTAGATTCAAAAAAAGAACAAAAATGTCTAGAAACGGCTGACTTCTCTCTAGATACATAATACGAACGAAAATGATCCCTAAATATGAGTAATTACCTTTAATAGTGGCGCTTTAAATACTTTACCTATTGAAGTATAACTCAGAAGCTTCTTGGAGATTTTCATCGCATTGTATATAACATTCCAGCATATCATATTTTTCATAGTTCTCGTAAACGGCCATTGTGGATAAATAAACAAGCAAAAAAGTAACAAGAATAATTCATAATAAACAAGAAATCTGTCGACACAAAAAATAATATACAGGCTGTTCCTTTGAAAACATTATAAATTTGGTACATAACGGGATAACTATTGCACCTAGAATTAAACAAATTGCGCTGGATTTTACCTAAAAAAATTGAGATACGAGAGGTGTCTGAAAGTTGAAAATTTTAAATTTTACCCCGTATCTCAAAAACTAAGGGAGCTAGAAAAATTCTGTTTATGGCATCTTTTATTTCGTAATAAGTAGGACACTGTCACGAAAATCGCAGCTGTTTATATTTATTGATAACTGAAATATTCTGGCAATGTGCCCAGAATGGTTATCTGAAAATTTTACAATTCGCATATTCTTTCCTTTCTTTGTTCAAGTATAAATAAAGAAATTAATTGTACGATTTAGAAAGACACCACATAGATCATGTTTCTTACAATAAAGTAAAATAATTCAAAGCTTAATTAATGTTTTAAAAAATTTAACAACTTTCTTTTTAAACTAGGCAGACTTTCGATCCGATGTATAAATGTGCGAGGTATACCTTGCTGTTGCTATCTGTACATTTCATCTTTCGAAGAGTGTTTATGTTCATCCCAGAAATTAAAATGTGGGGATGTTTCCGTGATCGCCATTCGCAAATCCTTAGTATTTGTAGATACAGCGGAGGAGACGTTTACACTATTAAAAAGTCTATCGAAAAACAGCAATAAATCTGTTGTGATCATAGCAGATGGTCCCATTTGTCTTAAAAAACAAAAATATTTGTAAATATATACCACCACATTACTTTACGAATAATTTACCTACCTCTGTAGCAAACCTCTTTGGCTGAATACTTGGACCGCAATCCCCACTTTTATTTTGGGTATTCTGTCACGAATTATTGTTTTCTGTTGTTATGATTATCTGTTAAACGGGGAGATCAATTTCGATCAAGAGGCTGCAATTTGTGTAATTAACCAAGTTCTAGTAACGTAAAGGACGCGTTTTATATTTAGTAACTTCAAAGACTATTTTTTATGGGTAGCTTAATTGCATTTAAGGCCAAACTTTTCCCCTTAGTAGTTTCCCAATTTTAAGTGTGTAACATGGTGACGAAGCCAAATTAATCTATACGTTAAAAAATATCAGAAACAATACAATTGCTAAAAAAAATAATGCCAATTTTGGACTTGGGCGCTATTCGGAAGTCATGATGGCAGCGAAAAATCCTAATTTCGAGGATTTTATTTTAATTGCAGAATCTATAGGCATTCTTGGGATTTATTACGAATTAAAGACGGGGAAGGTTCAGGTACGTATTTTGCAAAAAAAAACCTTTACTTCTAAATTAATTCTAACTCCACTACTACTTTACTTTTAAGAATTGTCTTTCTTACTATTAAGCTGACCTTTATACAACGGAGAACTTTTACGCATTTAACATGCAAAAATCTAGTAGATCGAGTAGAGGATGTCTCGTCCACCGGCCAGAGCGGATATTAAAAGTAACATATCATACAAATTTGAGTGACCGTGTTCCGGTAATTGTTTTACGGGAAGAGATATGAGATGGTCTTGTCCGAAGTGGCGTTCCGGAGACTATGAGCTGAGAGGATAATAGCGGAACGTACGGGCTTTTTATAACAAACTTTTTCAATTTCACGCTCTGTCCGAGCGCCGGCAATAAAACTGTAACGGGAAATCTACAATTCCGGAACCGGTAACTGGCACTGGTACCGCTGAAATTTATCTGTGCATTTCTATGAGACAGACGACGAGTGAAACGACGACACTTCACCGGCTCCCAGCCACTTCATAAATCAGCGATCGAACGACTTTTAATATCCATCGCCGGGCCGCCGAGGACCCTCGCGCCGACATGATATGATTACCTCGGAGGGATTACGCAAATGAACTAAGGAGCGGAAAAGGAAGAGAGCGGTAAGTTTAGATCAAATAGATGATGTAAGGCCCAGCGAGAGGAAAAGACCATAACGTAACGCGATGTTGAAAGCTTTCTAGTACTTCTCGTCCAATTAATCATCAAATTATGATTTGCGCTAATCGTTTCTCCAGTTACTCCATTTTCTTTTTGCGGGGAAATATATATGCGTATAAATTATATGAAAATCTACTAATTTATACGCAACACAGCACTTTTTATGGATCTAAAGCTTCATTCACATTGAAACATTTCTTGCATTTGAGGTTAGCTAGTTGGTTTTGATGAGCTACGAATAAACCCAATAGTTCTTTTGATCGTGATTCTTCTGCGACATAAACTGATAGTAACTTTCATACGCTGTGAAGTTTTTTGAGCAGGGTTGGGTAAGGTTTTGAGGTATTAGGGGATCAAGCAGATGCAATTTGTTATCTTTGCAATAACTGCGCGGAAAGGGAGACAACTCCTTTATTTTAATTTTCTTTCTATGCTTTTTACTTTTCTGAGCATGGGCAAGAATTTCAGTACAGAGAGGAGGAAGGAATGTCGATTACGACGACAGATGCATAAGAAGGTAATGTAAGAGGTTTTCTGTCAGCGCTACCCACACATCTCGTCTATTGGCACCTATCCAAAGTAAAGGTCCCTTCTTCTTTCCTTCTTTCGGCCTATTATCTTTAAAGTTTCGGTTCGTCTTCATCAAAATTCGCAGTAAAGTTTCATGCTCTTCTGCTACATCTCGTAGATCAAAGAGCGCACAAGATGTAGCCACATTCTTCGAGGTTGCCCAGATAAATACTTTGCTATCGGCAAACATTGAGGAGTTAAAAGTAGCTTTACTTTGGAAGGTATAAAATATTCGCGAGTTAATACAAATATGGATCCTCTTTACGTAAGTAATTGCATTAATATCCCTTGCAATTAACGCGTCTTTGTTTCCGCACATTCCAGTTTTTCAAAAATTTTATGGCATTTCTGCCGTACGCGTACCGGTCGCATATCGGTCGACCCAAATTGCTCCAAAAAAAAAGGAGAAATTAATTCGATAGCACTAAAATAGGAAAAACGTGTAATACGCTTCCATAAAACAAATACCGCAATGATTTATTTCCGCATTCAAACGTGTATATGCAAAATGCGCCGGCCTAACGCATATATGCTACGTATGTACGTACGTATACGTATTCGGGCAGTCAGAAAGGGTTGTTCGGCGTACATGTGGCCGAGTAAAACTATGCCCGGCGCGCTAGTATAGTAAATAATAAATCAGACGCGTTTAAAAATAAAATTATGAAAACTACAAATCAAATCGCACAAACAAACGGGACGCTGCTATATTCCAGGGGTCTTTATTCAAGGGAAGTGTCATAAAAGTCGGCCGTAGTAATGGCGATGGCGTTGGAGGTCGAACAGTGCCGTAGAAGCGCCCCGTTCAAACCGGAAGGCGGCTAAAATATTATCGACAAAACAATAGGACCACTTCCGTGGTCGGTGTACAGTTGCGCCCGTCGCTGTAAAACAAATTAAAAATATTATCGTCCGTCCACTCTTAGCGCCAGTGCTACGCTCCTCTCTGTTTCTCCCATGCCCCTCCGGAGCGCGGACGAAAGAGTGAAATATGGCGCGGTATAAAACCCGTGATGTCAGTCGCCCGCGCGATATTAAATGAGATGTGATGAGAATTGTCGGGGTTGTTATTGCGAAAAAGTTGGACGGCGAACCACCGATATGGCTATAGGTTGTGTTTATATCCGGACGTTATCTAATTATATGGATCATAAATTCAATGGACGAAAATTTCAGCTTTCTAGCATCCTTCGCCGGGGTTAAACAAATGAAATTACGATAGGTTTCAAATTGTTCCATTATACCAGCAGCTGCTTTATAACATCAATAAAATGCTTGATAGGATTCCTCTACTTTAATTACGAACTTTCTTACTTCAAAGAGCTACTGTGTATCAAATCAATTCGCGAAACTTAGTTGCTTTGGTATGGGGAGTGTTCAAGTTAAACTCGAGTAATTCAATTTTGCTTCGAGGTGATTTTATACAAGACATTGACAAATACTAACGTAATTATTGCATGGCTCAACTACTAAGACGCATTGAAGCCACATAAACTTCGTTCTATAGGGTATCAATGTCTACATTGGTAGAAACCTTTCTTTAAATCAAAGAACTTTCTAACAATTCAGAGAAATTTCCTTTTTCAATAGCGCTAACAGAATATTCCTTTCAACACAAGTGAACATTTTTTAATCGATAAAAAAAATGTTTAAACGTGAGAAAAATACATGTACACTGCCGTTCAGTTCGGTCGGTTGGTAAAAAACATGAAAGGGTTACAGAAACAAACGAAACTAACAACAAAATGCAATTTTATTGTATGTACAGGTAAAAAAGACAAAAATAAATAAATAAAAAGTTATTCTGGCCTAATATAACATACTGAACATTATTTTTTTTTTTCATCGGAAAAACCTCCTTTGCTGTTAATCACCGCTCGAACTATTCTAGGCATTCTTTCGATAAGTTCTGTTAAAACGGATTGTGGAATATTAATCCATTTATGTTGCAGAATATTCCGTAAATGTTTTTGTGAAGTTGGGCATATTTTTCGGATCCTCCTGTCCAGTTCATCCCACAACAACTCTAAAGGGTTCAAATCTGGGCTTTGTGGGGGCCATGTCATTACTTTCAGGGTGTGCTTCTGGGTCGTTGTCATGCATGAATGTAAAGTTACGGCCTATTATACGCAATCCTGATGGCACTGCATGGTTCTGGAGTATTGCAAAATAATTTTCCTTCCTTATTACACCCTGCACTCTGCATAAATCTCCCGTCCCAGCAAAGGAGAAACATCCCCACACTAACACAGAACTACGCCCTTGCTTCGCTGTAGGCACAATGCAGTTCGGGATCACTTTTCGGTTTTAGATCTTCGGACATAAATCCGTCGATTTTGCTCAAAAACCTCAAACTTTGACTCGTTACTCCAAAGCACGTGTTTCCAATCATCTAACGACCAATCTAGATGAGAACGGCCCCACTGTAGCCGTTTTGCTCTGTTGCCCCGACGTAATAAGGGTTTCCGAATGGCAATGCGTCCATGAAGGTCCGCTTGTTGAAGTCGACGTTTTACCGTACTCGCCGAAACTTGTTCTTCACGGCTGCGATTGACTTCGGCTGCTATTTGTGGCACTGTTAATTTTCTATTGCGTTTGCTTAATAATACAATTCTCAAATCTTCAGCTTTTGTTGTTTTCCTAGATGCTCCAGGACGAACACGATTTTCTATAGTTCCAGTTATCCGATATCGCTTTATGATGTCATTTACTGTTGAACTTCTCATATTTATTTTTTCAGCAATTTGTCGCCCCGAATTTTCTTCTTCAAACAGCGTAATAATGCGTGAACGTTTTTCTACACTGGTAGGGTTGCCACGTGCCATTTTGAAGTAAATTTTCTTAAAACTTTCGCGCAAAAACGACAGATGCACACCGACACACGTTTAACAGTAAAATGAAGCAAATTTATATCTTTACGCGAGTGATAAGTAAACAAGAATGATACTGCGGTATATTTCCTAAATGTATTGTACGTTAATAATCCCCAAACGACCCGTTTCAAAAGATCGGTGCTTCCGAGAAATTCTTGGAATGATAATAAAAGGGACTTTATTGTGGTTGTCGCAATATTTCTACTTTACATAATAATTTATGGCTTTAATACCTTAGAAAAGAGTGTATGCTTAATATTTTTCTAATTTTATGTATTAATAATTGTATACAGTGTGATATAATAGATTTTTATTGTATGACCGAACTTCACTGAACGGCAGTGTACTAGGCATGAGCTGCCCTTCAGTTTGCTTAGATAATCGAACGAATTACAATAAGCCGACTACTATACGTACTCGACATTAGTGCAGATTTTAGGAAATATGTAATACCCCTTCCTTGATAATCTTCAATATATTAATGGACTCAAATGATTATTGATTATTTTCAAAAAATGAGTTTTTGTCAGACCCAGTAATGAGACCATAACCTAATCATATAAGAAATATATTAGCGTAACGGGGGATTTGTATTAACTCTTGTAATCACCGCTGTTGTAATATATCAAACATTTTCTCAATTATTATTAATCTAACTAACAGTCTAAATATTTTCTAAGAGATAACTGTAGGAAGCCCTCGAACCAAAGAGGTTCTGAAAAATTGCTGAAAATTTATTAACGCGAACTTTCAGTTTAAAACTGTCAATCTCAAACCCGGAAAAATCTATGAGATTAATGGTATCAGGCACAGATTCACTTGCGCATAAATTGTACAAATGGCTAATAAACGAATACATAAATGTTCCCATCAATGTTGGTAGTCTACAAGTAGAAAGCTCACTAGATAAAGTCATCGCATGCCACCGATATGGAGAAATTGAATCGTCCAGTGAAGCACAACATATAAACGAAATTGGGTACAATATTAAATTAGAAAAGCTAAAATTAATTTAGAACGTTACTTCACCGCAATAATTGGAAAAGCATTAAAATTTCAGATTGCGAACTAAAATCACACCCTGTATATTAACATTTACGATTACAAATGAAAAATTACACCCTGTACATTAAAATTACAAACTGTACATTAATATTATCGATTGCACACCTGTATATTAAATACGCTCGCGACTTGCGCGCCATCTACTTTCCCTCAGTGGCCGCGGTCGAGAACTAACAATGTGGGGGGATAATTTCCCACCGCCGTCTTATATTTAACACATTGCGGCGTGTGGTAATCGAGAATCGACAAATTCTATCTAATAAGGTAAAAATCCAGCCAACCATCGGAGCATTGTATTCATTAACCTGCCGGGGCAGTAACCTGATCACCCGGCAGCAGAGATGAATCTACAGCCTCCGTCATAAACATCGAAATCCTGGAAAAAATCCAGGATAGGATACTCAGAATGATAGCAAAGGCGCCGCCCTATGTGCGCATCGAAACCTGGAAACGAGCAGCTGCTTCGGACAAAGTTCACATGGGATTCACCCAGGTACACGGGGAGGACCAGCCGATTAGAATGCGCATCGGAAGATCTGGAGATGTCGCTTTTGAAATTGGGGGGAATTAACCTCCCGACTTGCAGTATTGTACGGTTGCTCGGGACATACTAAAAATCTAGCGGGGATGGTCTAAACAAGATAAGATGGTTCTAGGATAGCCAAAAAATCACTTTGACATAGGTTGCCCGTTTGCAATCGACTGAATGGCGTTAATTATGATGACTTTCCACGATGATTATTTCTTAAATAATAGGTTTAAAAAAATATTTCTGTTGTTATTTTATTAAAATTCTCTCCTAACCTACAGGGCCCAATGTAAAGTCAAATTTTAAAACTGCCTGTGTTCTTGCCTAAAATGTAAGATTGGATCTAACAAAATAACCTTTTTGTTTAATTAACTCAGTCCTACATTTGACCATAAAGCTCTGTTCAATCCAAACAAATTACAACATCATTCCTTCTCTAAATTTATTTCTTCCTTCTCCCTCCCTTAAAGTACGGGTAAGAGCAGGGGTATAGGGCAACCTAAAGCCACGAACAACTTCTACTATCGTTATTGTTTCCTTAATGGCTAGGTATCTAGTTCTGGAATCGGTGATTTATACAATTTTAATCCGTGGGGGAGAAAGTAGAGTTAACATCGGTGCGACGCGATGGTTCCCGGCTCGAAATAAATCCCACTCATTAAGACAAGGCCAGTCAGACAACCGCACAAAACAATATAAGGAAATGGATACGCCTCGCCATCGCAGACAACATTAATCTAAGTGATCCGTTTTGTTTTTGAAAGACAACAACAACAACAACAATACAACAACAGCGCAAAAGAAGAAGGACTACCGCTCTCGCCGAGGAGATGAGAGAAACGCGGGGCGAAAACGGTAGACAATTGAAAAGCGGTCTTATTAATCAAGCAACTGTGGTTTACAAACCGCAGGTGTTTTGCTGTTTATTAATTAAGAGAACTCTCGTTCACTGACTCGTTTCGCCAATTTTGAATATAAAACGGGTCCGAGCGAAAAGAAATAGATATCTAAGAAGGCCGGGATCTCGCCCGGAATGAATTATGCGCATCGGGTAGGAGGATGAGGCCGGGGAATAGAAGAATGAAGGCGGAACGGCAGGAATGGGAAAAATTTTAAGATTTGCGAAACTTTCCCGGAATAACGCTCTGTGGGTTGTCGGAAAAGTTTGACGGAACGGTTGCTTTAAAAAGGTACCTATACACTTCTTTCATCCTCCAACATTTGCATTAACAAGAATCTTTTACAGATTACTTACTGAAATTATTTTTTCTCTTGTAGCATTGTCGTCTACAATTTAGCTTATTATTTATTAAAATGCATCAATAAACAGTAATACATGTTTCTCCAGGGTATGTCGCACAATAATAGAAATTAGGAGCAAGGCAGTTTCTAATGCTAGGTTGGTACCACACCGGTGGTTGGAAATATTTTAAGCAATGAATATATTTAAAGGTAAGTAAAAGGATTCGTTTCTGCAGAGATTCTATGGTGTAGTTGATATTGCGGTTGTCCGGTAAATGGGAGTTGTAGGTTCGAGCCTTAACGGTATCCTGAAATTTTACCGTAAAATTGCTATAGTGGCAAAGAAAATCGGGAAAATAGAAAATCGCCGCAATCGCCTAAATAGTATCCAACAATTAAGTGAGTCTTGAGATTATAACATATGAAATATAATTTACATAAACAAATACAAACAAACTTGTTATAGATTACACGGATTACGCACTAATTAATCTATAATAATTATTATTAATACGAATAGCTAACGTCGATCATCATATGTTCGCATACTTACTAATCTAATGGGTGTATAGATGCGCTATCGATGCTTGCACCATAATAGCGACATTGTTGTCGCAATCTATGTTCTAGTCATCAGCGCCGCGGCAACGAGTCACGCGTCGACAAAGATAACACGAGAGACGGGAAAGACACAGTATCAAAGCAATCTTTGTTACACTCGAACTCACCCTTTGATATTGCCTTTACACTTAATTAACTACCGCAAACATACACATAAGCGAACACCCCATCTATTTATATGGATATACATGGAATCTTGTGAATGGTCAGCGGTCGACAGCCACCATAGAACTCTAGTTTCTCAGTCGACGTTTTTGAACATAATGGGGAATGGTATGGACAAATGAAGGCGTGTATTTACGAAACATATGTTTACAACAAAGCTTTTGTCCCTTGACGTTTGAAACGTTAGGATCTTAGATTTTATTTAACGTACTGCCGTAGTTAAAAAAAAATAATTGTTTTACATCTACTGAAATTGGGGGCAGGGCCCCTTCTTTATACTATAAAACGTCTTAGGTTCGTGTTAACTTTGTTCCAGTTTAGAATTGCAGAGCAGTTTTAAAGCCAGTTTTACTATAGCAAGAATTCCAGTACGGAACATAAACATAGTGTTGGTACGTGTTGGGACGTCGCAATTCCAGGTTCGGTTTTCGTTTGAAACTTTAAGACCCGTTAAATTTCATTTATTGTTCTATTTTAATTTAAATTGCCGAAAGAGTGTTGTCGAAACACTTCAAATTATTAATAATATTATTATTAATAATAAAATATTACAATACAACAAAAATTGAATTAAAAGGACCCGAGGAACGAAGCCAAAAAGTAAATCTAAGGAAGAAAGTCAAAGAGAAACACAAAAAGAACTAGATGATGTAATAAACGACCTAGAAATGAGGAAAGTAATAAATAATTATTTACTATACTTCCGCCATAAAAATAAAATGGAGTTTAGACCAGTAGTTTGTCAGGACTGCGTTTGAAAAGATTGAAAAAACCCCAGATTCTGGGGGAAAAACCGATTTGGAAGAGGCAAGGAAAGTAATTGCTTGGTTCAAAAAGAACCATAACATTTCAAGCTGAAGGTTGAAAATGTTCCAGACAGGAATGCCGTGACAAACGGTGAGGTGTAAGATCGTGCCAGAAGATTAAAAACGATTTTCTTTTGAAAAATTCAAATGCTGCTTGATGGATGATGAAACCTATGTTTTAATTGATTGTTCACAGCTTCCGGTCAAGAATTTTACATTGTTGCTTCGCGAGGAAATGTAGATGAGAAATTTAAAACAAAAAATTCCTTGTTTGGCAAGTTACTTAAAAGGGGCAAGTCTTCTGTTAGCGTAGGCACAATTAACTCAAACGTTTACGTCAAAGAATGAGACTCATGTCATTCGTAGGCCACCATTAGGTGGATACTTTATTTTGATTCAACCTCACCTCTTCCCGTAATAGTAAAGCGCTCAGTAATGTGTTTTTGGCGTATCCAAAATCAAATCCATCAAACTGCCTAGAACTTAGTCCAGTTGAAAGGTATTGGACTTTAGTCAAGAGGGAACTGAAGGTAACGAGAAAGGTAGCCAGAAGATGCTGACGATTTTTGAAGAAAATGGTTTGGTACCCTTTAAGTGTTAATGGAGGGAGTACTAGGAGAAATAAACAACCATTTAAAGAACGAATAATTTAAAACATGTAAAGATATGATGTTGATTTTAAGCGGTTATAAAACGTACCTTTTCATACAAATCGAACCCCAGATTTTTTGACATTTGCGATGAACAATTTTTTCAAATGCAGTCCTTAATTTTCTTTCTCGAATTTTATCAAAAATTCTAAACCAACGCGATTTACAGGTTGTTCCACTTAAAAACATGATCTACGTGTACATAAGATCCTTGTATGTTTAATTTAATATCACACCTGTGTAAAGCGCACTGTCGGAGCAGTAACGATTCCTGTAAATGTCGACTTTTCTATAAAAACACAGAAAATGTTCTTTCTGCGACACGCTATGTTAATCTCTGGTTCTTGCAACGTCATGTGCTCTGCATCAATTTTACTCGAAAGGTACCGTACGTTATAATTCCACAGCTTTAATTATGTGAAATATATATATATATATTATGTTCCAAGATTGTTTCACTGCGATTGTTCGTGAGCGTACAACCGCGCAAAAAAACAGAACGTTAAAAAAGGTAGCCCCCGGGACGAAAGCTAAGGTTTCCTCTTCCTTCCTTCCTTCCTTGTCGGTTTTTTCCTCACTCCGCGGCTCCTACCCACGCCGCGGCGCAAGTGGCAGTTCTCTTTCATCGGTCCGTAGATTGCCACGCGAGGATTTCGAACATGGTCGGAATATGCAATCACGCTGCATACATTACGGCCTTGTAAAATACATTTCATTACATACGCTTGGCGTATATACACTTACGTGTAATACGTAACTGGGTTTTGAATACGACAACCATGAGGAATTTTTAATATATTCCACGACGAACTGCGAGGAAAGAAACCGTCGACGCGCCAACAATGCCCTCGGGAGGGCAAAAGCTAACTTGACTGCGAAATTATTCGCAGGTAAGCCTTGTGGAGCCTACTGATGGTAAGAAGAATTAACAAGGAGCGTCTGCGTCTGTTTGTTTTTTCTTCTTCAATGTGAGCAGGATTAGTTGATGTGTGTTCTGATGCAGTATAGAAAAATAATGTACCGTGCTCTTGCAATTTTTCCTATTTTCTTTCTTTTGAAAACATCATTCTCGAACAGTTGTTTTGCTTATTTTAGAATAAACACACAGGGCGTTATAAAATAATAATATAATATAACATAGGTGCAAAATATCGTTAAAAGGAAAACAATGAGAAAAACTAGAAATTAATATAGTAACAAGTGTAATACAGAGCCATAGTACTTCATATGCAAATCAGCCGGCCTAACTAGCGCACACACGATTGGTTTACCTTTTCACCCAGTGATTCTTCACAAGAAGCTGTAATGGTTCTTATTTAAATACAGCATCACAATCGAACAATTACGAGGATGATACGAGAAGAACCCATGTTAGAGCTTTAATTCTAAGCAGAGTACACTGTATATTTTTACTGTAGACGATGGAATATTAAATTCATCAAATGATCTACACCTAAGATGAATACTTGGGCAATTATTCACAATTGACAATAACTTGCTCTCCTTATTTGTCTTTAAAAGGTGCTGCATTCAAACGTGCAAAAGATTCCACCAATAGGTGCGCGTTTGATTATTATAAACAATTGAATAATTACACAGTTGCGGCGATTAGGCGAGAGAATAAAGCTTATTTACACTGTCGTTTTGAACGAAACAATATAAAACAAACCTGGACCGGTCTGCGTAACTCGAATATTTTCCAAAAACCGAAGGCGTATAATCCGAAAGAGCTCCGTCACTGAAAACTGAAATACTTCACTACTACCCCTTGTCACAAACACTTCACTGACACTGTACGCACGTTTCGATAGTTAAACTATCATCTTCAGCAGCAATACTGAACTGGATTCTGGATTTGAGTTCAGTATTGCTGCTGAAGATGATAGCTTAACTATCGGAACGTGCGTACAGTGTCAGTGAAGTGTTTGTGGTAAAGGGTAACAGTGAAGTGTTTGTGGTAAAGGGTAACAGTGAAGTGTTTGTGGTAAAGGGTAACAGTGAAGTGTTTCAGAGGAACCTATATTGTCTTTGGTTAATTCGACAAGAAGTTTGGCGCATGGTCCTGACGGAATTAACATGAGGATGATCATGTGTTGTCTTTATTTACTGCCCTATGCATTAGCACCTTCCGTGGATTATCAAAAATATTACAATAACTCACAGGATACTTAAACTCATTTAATATCTTGCCATCCTTCCAATCAGGATCCAGAGAGGGCCGTGGGTGCGAAACTGCCTTAATGCATATCACTGATGATGTCATTAGAAACGTTGAGGACAGTTTTGATTTGCTTGGACTACTCTAAAGAATTTGACAGTGTCAATCACGAATTACTGTTAATAACTTTATATTACATTGGTTTCAGCAATTCGACTTTAGCGTTTTTTTTTTTAGAAGTTATCTATGTAACCGCAATGAAAATTAACATGTTTTCACATTCTGCTAGTGTCGACTCTGGAGTGGCTCTGGGTAGTATCGTGCGTCCTACTTTATGCTCAATATACTTAGCTTTTCTATTTCATTTAGAGCACGGCGCTTTAATATGATTAATATTTGGATTAACTCTGACCTTGAGATTGTTTTTTCCCTGTCTAAAGATCATTCTCTCCTCATAAAACCTAATTATTGGCCGCAAAATGGCGTTATCGTTTGTAAAGGACAGATTACACCTAACTATAAATAGAGTCCAAAATTAAAAATTATGTTTCAAAATTAATCCAGCAATCGTTCGCAAGTCCAAAGGTGCTTTACGCTAATAGGAGATGTTAATTAAAACAAATTAATCTTTTTTAAAACATCACAGTACATACGTTAGATATTATATATAAGGGTACTCCACTCCCACACAAAACTTTTTTATTTTTTAATAGAACTTTTTTCCATATCAGGCCTAATAAGATTCCTAACTGTTACTAACTTTTCTCTCTCTCTCTCGAGTTTCAAGTCTAGACTTAGGGCTCGCCTTCTGTGTGAGTTCTGATCGCACCGGGATCATTTGTGGCTATTCTACCCACAGTTCTTTTTCCAATTTTTTTTTTGCGTTTTTTTCTTTCTTTCCTTTTTGCTCTTATCGTGTACAACTCCCTTATATACTAGTTTAATTGCTAACCTCCTGGTTATCCTTAGGTTTAAGTCTTAGGTTAAGTTAGTTTGAGTACGAGGAGGTGGAAATAATAATACCAACTATTAATTGATTCCGCGCCTTTTAGCTGCATAAGTTTCATTTGTTTTTCACTTTTATCTTTGCCCGCAAAGATTTATTGTCAAGTATAGCTAATAGAGGTATTATTAGTGTCCTATTGAAAAGGTCGAAAGTTGGTTAAAACGTTCATCACCAACTTGGCGCATATGTTTAAGTGGTAACTTCGTTTGTTATCCACTTTCCTTCAAACAGCCTCTCCAAAGATATGTGGACATTTATTGAATTGTGAGCCCATTTGGTAGTAAGCGGCAGCAGACTGAACAGTTTACGATGTATCAAGTTCCTCTTCGCTGCTGATACACTCCGTTAAAACATTTTTAGATCAATTTGTAAGTTAGATTTTCTAATGTTGCCACTTTAGAGCTTTAATTTGTTTTGAATTTCCGCGTTAGGACTGCGCCCTTGTTACTCACAGAAGCTCTTACTCTTCATCAATAAACGGAACGAAAGCATTAAACGAAAACGTAGCATTTACGTTGACGTTAACCTCAATATTGATCACTATCCGTAATGAATTACCGGTTTTTGGATCACTGGCTTCTTGCGTTCATTCGCGGAAACGTCGAACGGGAGGGCCGTATAAAAAATTCATTCCGTCGAAGATCGGAGCTCGGGCATCCGGCATCAACAATAAAATTAGATTCGATTGCTTCCACAACGTAATAAATTTGATAACTTGCTGTATTATTGCAATATATTTTCCTTCGGGGCTGTACCGTCGTCGGAATAAAATTCCTTTTGATGCTGACGCTCCACGAACTGGGTGGATAAAGACGCTTTAACTTTAGTGCGTATGGTTCGTAAAAAAATTAGATGATTGTAGCCATAATAATGATCGCGGACATAAAAACCGACCCTATATACAGAGTTCGGGTTTAGTAAAATTGATTATTTATCCTTTCTGCGGTATCTTAACTTTATTTTCTCTTCATGCGATTGACTCGAGTCTATCAAATGTATCATGATTGATCACGCGCTTGATAAATTGTTCTTTACTAGATGAAATTTTTGCCACTGTTTTCAAGGAAGCTATTTCTATTTAAGAGGGTCGATAGCGAGTTGTTATATGAATATTGATCGATACCGAGACTACCAGGCTATCTTTAAAGTGATAGAAAAAGACATCATTCAATTTTTGGCCATATATAAGATACTAAATATAGCTCATCACGGATTTGTTAAAAATAGATCCATTGCAATAGCCATTTTACACCTTACGCTGTACGAAGTCAGTCGAAAGTCAGAAATAACTAAAAAGGTTACTATCTTATATGTTTGACTAATTGATTTCTGTGTTAATAAGCAAATTAATTACATCTTAAACATTTATTATGGACATTTACATCACTCGCTTAGCATATAACGTATAATATTATTACCATTCATTTAATGCCCTTGCTTCTCCATAAGCTTTCTAGTAGCGCTATCCATCATTAGGTAATTGTCCGATGGCCCTGCAATACAACGCATTAATGCCAATTAGCATAGCAATGGGCACGGGCCCAGGCAAAAAGCAATAACAGAAATATGAATGTTGCAGAGCAGCAAAGTTTGCGTCAAGACCGAATAAATTAGGGCTTAGGCGCAGATTAATCGTTATAATTGCAAATTGTTCGTTCCCGCTGATTAAATTGCACATACAAGATTCGTTTTACATTGTGCCGTCAATACAGGAGCGGCAGTAATCGTAATAATGGTGCCGGCGATAGAGCACGAGCGCTACTAACAGCAAAAGCGGAACCGAAATCAAAAGAGAGGGCACGAGCGTGCGATTCGAAACGTTCAATTACAAACAGCACCGTACTTTGTAACATCTGATGGAACACAAGTGAAATCCAATAATTGTTTAATTATTGCGGAATTGACAATAGATTTAATTAAACGCGTTTACAGTTGAAGTATCCTTAAAAATGCGATGTCAAAGAAGCGAACGTTAAAAAACGCGTGCGACATCGGCGTTCAATGGAATAATTAGAAGATGTAGCTGCCGCATACAATCCTTTCAGATCGGCATATGTGAAATTCCGCGTCTTTTTTCCTTTTGATGGAAAAGTTTTTTGTATTTCTGTAAAGCTGAGGTAGGGGGAATTCGTTGTTAAATGCTATAAATCAATGGTTTTTTCCAAAGTAAATTATTTGTTAATGTTGATAAAATCCAATCTTTTATATATTTTTTTCCAGAACAATATTTAATCTAATGTTTGGATTGTTTCAAATTATATGGAAATGCATCGAGTCTGCGATCGTAACTTCTCAGGAATACAGGGCGAGTCGGAAGGAACGGACGAATTTTTTTTAAAGCTATAGCCTACTTACAAATAAACACAATTTCATTTAATCATAATGTTCTTACGTTGACAAGTGTAAAAATACTACCATTGATCTCTAAACACCCTGTGCTTCGTCTACGAAAGATGCCAGTTATTCTTCTGATTGCTTCGTGTCTTTGTTTAGTATCGGCTGCATACTGTATCTAATACGTCGAGTGCCGACTTTTACCTTGTAAACTTCAATTTTGAACCAGCTCCATAAACAATAGTCTAGTGGTGTGAGATCTGGAGATCTTGGAGACCAACTAATAGGGCCACCGTGGCCAATCCAAATTCCTGGAAATCTATCGTCTAAATGCTTGATCTGGTGAACGAAATTTGCAGGAGCTCCATCATGCTGGTAATACGTTTTCTAATTTTTAAAGGAACTTCTCTGGATACCTCAAGGGCCGTATTTAGTACCACTTCTGCTTGTGCTTTTTGTTAATGATCTATCCTGTCCTGTATTAGCCTATGTTGATGACATCAAAATCTATCAGCCAATTAGATCTTGGATCTTGGATTCTCGGCTGATTTTTTCTCCTCATTTATGGTTTTTTTGCCTCTAAAACATTAGGTTTCGTTCTAGATGTTTGTAAATTATTCAATCGGATGTCTTTGTCTCAAACCAAAATTCGATAATGCGGGGTAGCAAGTTGTCAAAACAGTAAAAGAACGGTAATAAACCGTTGCATTTCGCACATCTCAGTTATTCGATTCACATATACAGGTCTTCAATTTAAAAAAGAAATACGTTCGTGAAAATTTGCAGATAAACGGGAATGTCTTGCGTTTCGCATCGCCCTCAATGAGACGGTAAAAAATTTCAAAAACAGAAGCGCATAAAACACTGTCTTCCAGAAGAGATCAGGGAACGCTTTATTTTCAACGGCGACTAAGATATATGAATGTACGTTGGCAGATCAGGGCGACTAAACAGTCGTTGCGTACGTAACTGGGGTGCAGCGATAAACCGCGGAAATATCGTGACGAAATGATGATATATTCCGTCAAATAGATCTGGAATTCTCCCGGTCCTTGTTCGAAGATCGCCAACGGAAACCGGGATCACGACGAGCTTTATGGATGTGTTTGTTCTTCGAAGATATACAGTGTATATTTCGGCGACGGAGGGGCCCATACTTGAAAAAACAGCGAAACTCGCCTTTCGGAAACGATGATAAACGTTTCGCGAGAGTATCTGCGCGCTAAAGCGATTCAGTATTAAAATGCGTCCCAAACATACACATCATCTATTTTCAGTTTTTACTCGCGTCATTGTTTTGTCATATGACTAAAGACAATCTATTAATTTGACTATCTTTCTCAAATAGCTCTGCTGAAATAGGAAGCGAGATTGTGACAGACAAAGAGAGGCGTTTGCTACTACTGTACTGTTCAAGTAGTGCTCTGTTTATTATCAGTTATTTCTCGTAAATTTTTTATTTTGTTTTTCTAATTCACTAGAAGAAATTCTTTTTATAATACAGATAGTATGACTGCAAAGTCTCCGGTAAGTTGTATCGAACAGGTTAACGTTTTTAATAATGTTACAGATAGGAAGTGGTTAATTTCCATAACGTAGGCATGTTCTGGCATATTTTGCGAAAGAAAACAAGGACCTTTTATTACCTTTGAATGCTGTTTATGACGTACAACATTCATAATTGTTGTTGCAAAGTGTGTGTAGAAAATAAAAAAAGCACTTGATGTGACTCGGCTGACTACTTGGCTAATAAAAAAAAAGCAAAGGCCCGTGTTCCATCTCCTGGCAAAAAGAAACCTTGTACACAAATGGAAGTACGAGATGCTATTTACTAGTTATAACTAGCTTTGAAAGAAATCGTAAATTGCGGCATAATTAAAAGCATCACCCGGATTATTTTTTAAATAACATCTTTAAACCGCTCAACATTATACGTAATTGTTTTTACTCCCCGGTTTGTTCCTCTTTATTGTGTGCTTTCTCGCGGACGAGATTACGTAATAAAAATAATTTAATGTCGCATACATTAGCGAGCACATAAATTACGGAGGCACAAACGGGTAGACACGCACATACATAAAACATCTCTTCCAGTTGGTTCTTTTTTGTGACACATTAAAGCTCAAGTTCTTAACTCGGTCCATATATATCTCGGAGCTCCACAATCTGACAAATAGTATGATTGCGTATATGGCGCTCACCACCCCGGGCCCGGTCCGAGCAGGAGGGGCGGGCAGGGCAGGGCACGGCCTAGGTTAGGCGGAGGATATGTGTTGTGTTGGAGGCAAGGACGTGATCCGCAGCACTTCCCGGCGCATATAGTTGTCCTTCCGGTTATATTGTCCTGGATTTATGTCCTGGTGGTGGTAAGCATTGTCCTGTCGACTGTCTGTCTACCACCATATACAATGCCTGCAATGCAGTTGCTTCACTTGTACGACCTCTTGCCCTAACTACAATACATTATTCAAGGACATGGTAGAGAGCACCGGTTACTTTCGTGCTACTGGCGCTTAACTAATTCCATTTGTTTATCTGTTCGGCGAACATGGTACATCACTTAGACGGGAGCATGTTGGAACACCCTATATTAAACGAGGATATAACGAGTACGTACGGTTAAAATAAAATAGCCAAATTATTCATTTCAGAAAGCTTCACTTTCTAAGTTGTGGAGCAATATACAGTTCAAACTATTTAACCGAAGAAAGTAAATCGTATGCAACTGCTGCAATTTTGAATAAATACTAATTTTGTTCTAAATACAACATTGAAAATCCTTGTCATTAGGAGTGATGTTCCTTTGATTTGAATCTGACGTAAACTATTAGAACTAAGCCTTTCTGGCTGGTTCTTCTGGTCTTCTGGTTTTCCCCTCTATGTTTCCGGTATTTTGTTAAGTAAATATAGCAGACAGAAGGAAAAGAAACGGTACAATTGATTGCGAGTGGTTGCAAATTAAAATTTTCGTGTAATTAAACCATTTTGCTAAGGTTAAATTAATTGATTAATACATTACCGTATTCTCAGCTTCTTCACATAAAGAAATTAATTTTGACACTGGAACGTCTTCATAAAACGGATGTAAAAAATTATAGAAGCCGTAAATCGGCTGAAACTTAAAAATCTTCTAATATACCGTAGAAAAATGATTTAGTCTTGAACATCTGCGCGTCATAGATGGAGAAATTACCAGCGAGAATTCATGGCTCCATTTTGAATTTAATAAAAAAGGCTACAAATAATATTTGAAGCGGAAGCCTCTTGTTTTATAAAATATTGGGGTTACTGTCTGCGTGTTAGAATTGCGAGTGGAAATAACTCTTTCAAGTAATTTTAATGGTATTACTGCAGATCATATGAATACGCAGTTAGCAATAATTTTTCAGCGTAAGAACTAGTACTTGAAAACTACAGGGGAATCTTAGTAAATGTTATATTGTTACTTGTAGTTAAAATTCATGTCCTAAGCTGGGCGACACAGGTATTCTTTAATTTGTTTAGTTGATTGTTGTATCTTTAAATTATTTCTTAGCTCAGAGCTAAGGAAAATTTGGTTGGTTGTTGATTAAATTTGTCAATTAAAAGAAATGATTACTTAATTAGTAGTCATCAGTTAAGATAAATAATTTCTTCTTCCCTCCCTACTTATCCTACTTTTTCTACTTACTTCCAGTTTTTCTAGCCTTCTTCTTCTTATCCTTCTTCTCCTTCCTGTTAGTAGAAGGGGGGGAGTCTACTTTTTTCTCCTTCATTTCATCCCTGTACTTTTTCTCCTTGTTCTTCTCCATTTTCTCCTTTTTTTCCACTTTTTTCTTCATCTTCTCCTTTTGTTCCTTTCTTCTTTTTGTTTTTCTTCTATTGCTTGTGCTTCTTCTCATTTCTCTCCCACTTCCCCGTCTTCTTTTTCATCTTTCCATTCGTCTTCTCTTCTCGTTTCCCGTTTACCTCCTTTTCTGCTCTTCTCCTTGCTTGCCTTTTTCTTCCCTCTCGCTTTTTCTTTTTGTTCCCGCCCCCCTCTTTATCTATTTCTTTTTCTTTTTTTCTCTTTTCCCCTTCGTACTTTTTCCCTCCTTTCCATCTCACTTTTAATATCCCCTTCCTTCTTTACTATATTCTCATTACTTCTCCTTCTCTCACTTTATACACAATATATGTGACTATGTATTATAGAAAACAACGCAAGATAGGAAATATACATACATTGGGTAAGTCGTATTGAAACAGAAGTAAATCAAGAAAATTCTGAATTATATTAAAGTTCTTCAAGAAGAGCATCACGTCTTTTTTAGTCGAAGACGATTACTGAAATGTTCAGTAGAAGCGGCTGAAGTCAGCAAGTTACAGCCGGCGATAACAAACAGTCCCTTTTAGATTTAGAACGAGTGTCTTCCGAATTAACCCCGACGGCTACTGCCCAACTGTACCCCGAGCGAACTCAATCGTGCTCTTCTCCATTTCACTTTATGAATATCGATTTCGGAAAATGGAATTGTATAACCATCTTTGATTCAGCAGATGTTGTCCGGAATCATTTCGTAACCGGTAATTTCTATTTATCCAACGCTAAGTACGCACGGTTTCAATAATTGCGACTCGAATTCCAATAAAAGAGAATAAAACATAATAATTTATATAGGGAATACGAC